>OX377620.1:117195233-117795233 GCA_947397865.1 Polietes domitor
AACATTCTACTCGCTCTTGCTGTTGCTGCTGCTCTTTACTCGTGTTAAGCGTCACTGCTTAATTAATAAAAAAGACAATTCTACTGATCCGAGAGCCACAGAAGAATAATCATCTTAAATGAATCGAAAGTATTCATACGACCAAGTCAATACACTCAACTCAACGCTCACTCACTCACCTTCGATTTTGATACCATGTCTTCACCTGGCAATCGCTCAATTCCAATTTGTTGGCCAACTCCATGCGATCCTGCACGCTCAGATATTTCTGGCGTTCGAATGATTTCTCCAGCGTCTGCAACTGGTGATCGGTGAATGCAGTGCGGGCCTTGCGCTGTTTCTTGCTTAAGCCCATTAGATTGTCACTGCTCTTGATGCTGTGGCCGTCATCGTCTTTGGCACCTGTAACGACCAAGAAAACGTCGACTTACATTACATACATGCGTTTTTAAGCGGATATTTCATGACAAATTTATACTTTTTATTGGCTTTTTATGTTTGCTGGATTTTTTTTTGCATTTTTTTGTCGGCTGAAAAGAGATTTCTGTCATGATCATTTACGAGTTGGTTTTTGGTCGATTAGAGGGGAGGAGGGTTCACAGTTGTGTATTTTTCAGTTTAAATCGCAAAAATGTTGGTAGAGACAAGTGGATTACAATAATTTTCTTATATTTTTTAATATGTTTCAATTGTACCCATTTTTCATATGAGTTATTCCATACCAACGCTACGATTTTTTCCATCACTAGCTTGGATGGCTTCAAAAGTTTGTTGTTCGGGGAAAAATAAAAATATTTGAAGATAGAATAACATTTATTTTTATTTCCAGGTTTATGTTCGACTATTGTAGAATTAGACGCAATACGCTCGAACAAAATTGGGAAATATTATAAACTTACTTCCAAAGTAATGAGTCTTTAACGCAAACTGTAAAGAATTTACGTGGAAAAAAATCGAGAAGAGATCGGCCTTCATTTCAGCCTTCATGAATCTCATTTTCATCTCAGTGGCTATGTCAATAAGCAAAATTGCCGCATATGAGGTTCAGAGAACCCTCAAATGACTATTGAGAAGCCAAAGCATTCACAACAAGTCACTGATTAGGCTGGCGGTATCATTGGGTCATGTACTGAAAATTGGGTTGATCGGATGAGATACTGCCGAGCCAGTCGTGGTAGTCATATGAATGATATTGTGTTCCCTTATTAATTGACAAAGTTCAATCTTTCCAATAAAGCCAGAAATTTTAACAAATAATCAGTACTTCTTTCATAGTCGGTTCTAATTAAAAACTTTAAAATGGCCCATCCTATATTTAGATTTTTTAAAAAATTTTACTTTCATTTTAATTTTCAAAATGTTTGATTTGATTTTTTTAATTTTAAACTCATTTTCTTGGATGTATTTTCTATCGACCGTATGAGTTTGGAAGAGATGAAATTTGGTTTCTATTTTTTAGGATTTTTTATATTTTTTCCATAAATATTTTCCCCACCCTTCTAGAGTGTCATATAGCCGATTCCAGACATATTTAAGCATCATATCAATTCATAACATTTTGTTGACACAAAGAACTTAACTGGAGATTTACACAATAATAAATCTCTCTCTTTATATATAAATTTATAATTGTGTTTAAATAATGATAATTGTTATTAATCTTCAACTTTAGAATAGATGTTATTATGGGGCTTACGATGACTCGATTTTATTTCCCCATTCGTGTATGTATAACAACAACCTGCATATTAATATCTTATAAGCAGTTTTAACAAAAAGCAATTGACGGATGTCTTTTTAAATGCTAATTGAAAAGAAATCTCAAAGAGATCGGCTTTAGTAGTGATCATTAGATTGTTGTGTTGTTTCAGTACAAAAAGGGGGTTGCAAACATAATGCAAGATTTGAATTTCGCGAAATTTGTGAGGTAAATTGATTTTGTAGACGCAAAAGAATTAAAAACAAGCAAAAACGGCGTTAAGTTCGGCCGGGCCGAAATCTTTATACCCTCCATCATGGATTGCATTCCACATAGGCTGTCGATTTTCGTAGAAATGCAATAACATTACATTTCAAGTCCACTTAAAAAGTAAATACAAGGCAGCAATCTTCAAAAAAAACTTAAATACCCTAAATATGTTGGGATAGTTGGTGCATTTTCAGCTACAGCTACCATTTGGTTGATAGTATTTCCGTCCTATTTTAATTCCAAAAGTATAAATTTCAAAAATCCATTATATCTAACCTACTCACTGCAAGATAACCATGATGATTCTACACATTTTTGCCATAAAAATAAAAAAGTGGATAAAATCTTCTTATTTTACAAGTCTATGCAGTCAGAGGAATGAATACACTGAATGTTTCTAGCTGTGGCCCTTTTTTTGGTACCATTTGTATCCCCTTTTTCCAATTGTATCCCTTGAAAGTACAAATTTGGAAAAAGCGTTTTATTTTTCGTGTCTACACAGTCAGAGGAATGTATGCACTGAATTGCATGACTCTAGCTGCGGTCATTTGGTTAGTACCATTTTTATCCCTTTTTTCCAATTTTACCCCCTAAAGAGTACGTCTATCTAAAATTTCTGTAATTTACGTGTCTACGCAATTAGAGGGATGTACGCACCGAATTTCATCATTCTAGCTGTATTCGTTTAGTTGGTACTATTTTTATCCCCTGTTCCCATTGTATCCCTTGAAAGTATGAATTTGGAAAAAAAAACTTTTTTTTCGTGTCTACGCAGTCAGAGGAATGTATACTCCGAATTTCATGACTGTAGCTGCGGTCATTTGGTTGGTACTATTTTTTAACCAATTTTTCCATTTGAATCCCAAAAAGTACGAATTTCGTAAAATCCTTATATTTTACATGTCTACGCAATCAGAGGAATGTATACACCGAATTTTATTACTCTAGGCGCAGCCGTTCGGTTGATACCGTTTTTAGCCCTCTATTCCCATTTTATCCCTTAAAAAGTACGAATTTGTAAAAACTACTTTTGTATTATGTATCCACTCAATTAGAGGAATGCACACACCGAATTTCGTGTTTCTAGCTGTTGTCGTTTGATATGTACCTTTTTATCCCTTTTTGCCCCATTTCACCCCCTACGAATGAGAAGCACTTTATGGTGCAGATATATTGAAAAAACATGCTAAGTACTGTAAAATATAAGGGATTATTATTGGTATTTTCAGTCCTTGTGAGGGGAAAACGATCAAGAATATATATACTTTATAGGGTTTCAGGTCGATATTTCGAGGTGTTATAAACGGAATGACAAATTTAGTATACCCCCATCCTGGGGGTGGAGGGTATACAAATACGAATTTGGAAAAAATACTTTTATATTATGTATCTACTAAATTAGAGGAACCGAATTTCGATTATAAGACGCATTTATGGAAAATTTGGACGACCTAGCTCCTTTCGTTTAGATACTAGAGTGCTTTCAACAGACGGACGGACATGGCTACATTGTCTTAGAATTTTATGACGATCAAGAATATATCTACTTTATAGGGTCTCAGATTGATATTTTAAGGTGTTCCAAATGGAAGGGAATAAAAATTAAAATTTAAAAATATTTGTTGATACTTTCTTTTCAAAAAAAATATTAAAATTTATTTAAAACAATTACATGACAATTTTTAAAAAATAAATACCCATGATTATTTCTACATTTTGGCATAGAAGAAAATTTTGAAAAACAGATTCTGAAATTTACAGTATTGTTATTAAACAGATGTAGCCAGTTGTTAAGAAAAAATCAAAAAAAAATAGTTATCGTGCAATCCAATCAAAATAATTTCGATATTTCAGCTATTGGCGTCAAAGAGAAAATTGTAGTGTATGTGTTTCGCAGAAAATGTTCCACCCTCATAACCTGTGACACCCTAGTGTATACCAGCTAGTCAGACGGATGGACGGTTTGAACGGTATGGATTAGTTTTAAATTTTTTAGTTACTACTCAAAATTTTAAACTCAAATTTTGCATTCATACCTAGTAAACTAAGTAGAATTTCGTATATTGCATAGTTTTTTAACAATTTTCAAATAATTTTGTATGTCTAATTTTTTCATTAACTTTACAGGTCTGCTTATAGGGAGAGGCTACCAAAATGTTTATGCAACTATACATTTCAAAATAATACTTCAATTCTATTCAAAATCAGTTTTATGGAAAAGCTTTTTACCTCTCAACCAATGTTAACCATTAAAAATTCCAACCGTCCACGCAGTCAGAGGAGCCTACACATTGAATTTCACGATTCCAGCTACAGCAGTTTGGTTGGTACATTTTGTATCCCTTCTTCCATTTGCACACTAAAAGTACGAATTTGGAAAAAAATCATTCTATTTTGCGTGTCTGCGCAGTCAGAAGAACATGTATAAAGCATTTCATGATTCTAGCTGCAGTCGTTTGCTTACTACAATTTTTATCCCTCTTTCCTTTTTCGTACCTTAAAAGTACGAATTTCGAAATATCCACATATTTTACAAGTCAATGCACTTAGAGGTATTTATAAACAGAATTTTTAGCTCTTGTGGTTGGATTGGTACCATTTTTTGTCCCGTTTAAAACCCAATGTGAATTTAGTAATAAAATACTTTTTTGGTTCCCGCTTTAAGGGGAATTTATGTATCAAATTTGCTAATAAAAAAGAAATTTCCAACAAAAAGTTACTTAAGTTCTCTAAATATTTTTTCAGTTCTTGATAGGGAAAAACTATGCCTTCAGGGCCGATTTCGACCATTGTCAATCCCCACCGATTTGAAACCATTGGATACAAATGTGAAAGATCTGAACCGCCTAGCTCATTTCGTTCATAAACTAGCGTGCTTTCAACACACCCACGGACGGACAGACAGGCAGACGGACTTGGACTATGTGGTCTTAGAATTTTACCAAGACCTAGAATAAATATACTTTATGGGGTGTCTGATGAATATTTTAAGGTGTTGCGAAGGAATGACAAAAATGATCCTAATGAACTAAAATAGTCTAACCCCTTAAGCCTTGTTTGCCCGTCCTACTGTCTATATATCTATATCAGGGCCGTGCGCAGGGGGGGGGTTTTGGGGGTTCAAACCCCCCCAGAGAGGTTTCGAACATATACTTTTTAAAACCTTCTAGACTTTCTGAAGCAATAAAATATAGAATTTTTAAGATTTTTTTAAAATAACTCGTCTGAAATGGTAATTTTGCAGTAAAATCATGAAAACACGAAAAATACATAGAAAAATCGTGGTATCTTTCTTGAATTTCGGACAAAGTTTATGAAAAATACAAACAAACTAAACGAATTGTGCCAATTTCAAGATTGTGTAGTACTAATTTCGCTAATGGACACCAAATTGTTCGGAAAATTTTCATTTTTATTAACCGATACCACTTCTTGACATTCGACTAGAGCTATATCTTATGAACTTTTAATTATGTACTGCAATAAAAGTTTGGAAATTTAATAACAAAATCGTTTAGTAATTTTAAAAAAGTGTAGATAAGAATCATAATGAAATCTAAAATATTCTTAATAAAAGCAAATAATTTTTTGATGCTTGTAGAGCGCTAGAGCGATGTAACATTTGCGATTGGACATTTTTATGGAGCTGTATCTAAATATGAACCGATGTGTCCTATTTTCATCACAGATGCAACAACAACGTTTTCTGTTACTTCCAATGTTTTGGGAGTTTGCAATTATAATACAAATCCATTTCGACAAATGAAGAAATGAGTCTTAACTTACTAAAATTTTTGTTATATTTATCACTTATGTCTAATATTTTTCAGAGTTAGTATTTTTTGTACATATGTAGCAAGTATTAGTCAAAAGAGAAACAACAAATTCAGTAACTTGGATCTACGTAGGAAAACGATACTCTAAAATACCAGTTATTTGGTTTTTTGGAATTAAAATTTCTAGTTGTTTCTTCTTGCATTTCATCGAATACAAAAAACTGTATTTGTTAATTGAATTTATACATGTTTAAGATTATAAAAATGAAGAAACATTTCCAAATATTTTTTATTTAATCGGAATATGCGTATAAAGATTTTGAGTAAACATCCTGTTACTCATGTCCTGTATAAATTAAAAACCCCAAAACTCTTTAGACATCCTATTTAGACCCATACTTCGTCAAAAAGCATATCCAATTTTCTGCATTTATCATAGAAAAAATGCGGTACTGAAGGGTTTATCGCCGAGGAATTTGATCGTTTTTTTGTGTAATATTTCTTCAAAATATATATCGAGGGTTTATATTCAAAAGTGGATATGAACCATTTGCTCGAAAATGAGTTTTTGATGCCAAACTATTCTCAGATTTGGATGTCATCTGGAAAATTTGGAAAAGATTTTTTCTAAAGCCATTTTTTTTATTTCTGATTTGGCTATCCTCTCGCACGTTAGTTTGTGACTGCATAAGTGGCTATGAACATAAAAATAATAGAAACAAAATATGTCAACAATGGAGAGCATAAAACCGAAGGATATAATTCGCTACAACGATTTTGTTTAAAACATTATTCTAGATTTAAGGCATATCGTACTATCAAATTCCATCATTTCGCGTTAATAGCATTTTGATTCCCCAGTTATCAGGCTAAAATAGGAAAAATGGTGGCTGTAAAGTCAAAAATTGTGAAAAGTATATTTAGAAAAACCGCCGTAACTTTTTATTATATTGACAATACCAAAATATTTCTTTGGCATGTTATTGCTGACTTCATGGGGAATACTTGTGTATGAATAGTTTCAGAATTATGAATGAAGAAAGTTAAAATATAAGGAATTGCAACGGCGAATTTTGGATTTTTCATCAATTGCAGCGATTTTCGCGACTGGCTATATGTTACAATCGACCAATCTGACGGATGAAGCTGGAATCTTTAAATTCGATGTGTACATCACAGAAAAAGCGTTTTCTATACAACATTGTCAAGATTTCAACAAGTTATGGAGTTTACAATAAATCTTATTCTTATTTCAACATTCATAGTGCTCAATTTTAAACGTGCAAAAGTGGCTATGAACCATGAAACCACGAGTAATAGGAAATTTCGAAAACTTTTTAATCGTAGCAATTAGTAATCCTTTTTAGATTAAACTGTAGAAGAGCGATTAATAATTTCTCTGAAAGTTATGTTTTTTTCATAGCCACTTATGAATATAAGCCCTCGATAAAATAGCAGCGATTGTCTGCTGTCTATCAGCAGGCACTTTCTGCTATTACAGCAGTTTTCTGCAATCTTACATCACCATTCACACTGCTAAAGAGTTTGCAGTCTGCTAAAATTTGCTGTTCTTAATTAAAATATAAAATTAGATAAGCGTTCATAAGCGAGTTTAGCTCGAATTTTCTTTTATATTAGCTTGGGACAAAATGCGCAAATGGCTGTTTACCATCTCAGCAGATACAACTCTGCTGTCTCTTTTTTAACAGCAGAAAATCTGCTCTTTCAGTAGACTTTCTGCTTTCTTTTACTGACATATTCCTTTGAATGTACTGATAGATGGATTACTGAAATGCAATTTTGCCGACAATGAGAAAAGTAAAAAAATCTGAAATTTTTTGTATGGAAAAAATTAAAATTTACTTTAACTTAAAAATGTATTTTTTCCTAAAATGAAGTTAAAATGTTTACTGAAATTTATGCCGAGTTCTTCATACATTTAAGTATTAATGAATTTATAAAAAACATTTGAAATTGTTAAAAAATCTAGAATATTAATCTAAGAAGCAATTCTCGTTCGTTTGCAGAGACTTATTTCTTAAATACTTTATGAATTATTCTAAACAACCACTGCGAAGGCGCCTATTTTGCCTTCGTAACAATCATGGAGTAATAGCTCAACTCTTTATGGCAGAGGTATCATGAAACTTTTGAGAAATATTTCATGTTGTCATTTTTTGTATCAGTTTTGCATACTCTGAATCAAAACTATTTGTTTGATTTTTTAGTTAAAAATAACTTATTTTAATTTCACATTTTTTCTTGTATAAAATAAAATTTTCCTCAGTTTAAGTTAAAAATTTACTCGTTTTGAGGAAAAAATCAGCAAAATTGCCCTCAGTTTGAGTAAAAATTTACTTGATTTGAAAACATTTACTAGGTTTTAGGAAATAAAAATATATATCGCAATTTTTGTCCGATCCTAACAAACCTTGGTAAAAACCTACTTTTGCGGAACGCTATAAAATTATTAAATTATTATTGAAGCAAATCAGTTCAGATTTAAACAAATCTTTAATACCAATGTCACTTCCGATTTGACATTTTCGATTCTAGAAATCTCATATTTTAACACTGATTTTATTAAAATTTCGTAGACCGCATTTTATCCTTATATCGGTTCAAATTTAAATATAACCCCTCATACAAGTCTCCTTTCTTTTTTAATATTTTATGGTTCTATGAACCACATGTTCAACTTTCCTATATTACGTTCCATTTCGTCTAGAAACTTTGGTCCAGCCTAGTAGTCTAGCATTGTAATGAGGTACAAAGCGGAGAGTATCATATTGTCAGGTTTCAGGTTTTCCTTACATATTTTCCTTTGTTCTAATTAGAATTTTCTGATACCACCCGAAAACTGAATCTCTATCAAGTTGGCAACAGGACATTTTAGTTAAATCGTCGTTACCATAATATATAAAGTGCCCAACTCATAATTTTTGAGAAATAGCGTTTTTTTAATTATAACACAACTTTTGTTTCTTGAAATCAAAAATATCGAATGCAAAAAATATAAGTCAGAGACCCTCTTTTTTAACGTAATGATATGTGGCTAACAATGCGTCTTCCTTCCCACTAAAAACCTATCATAGAAACATAGTCTTCCTAGCTATACACACACATTGAAATTAAAACATTTCTTTCCACATTAGTTGATAGCGGGGATTCATGATCACTTTAGACAATTTGTAATCGCTAATTAATGCAAAGTAATACAATATCCATCTACTCATACGAATATGATCATCATAATGATGAGAGTAACTAATAAATGAAATGAAATGCAATGAAATGAACGTAACCGCCACTCTACAATTATATGAACTGTAATTTATAGTTAGTTTAGTGGAAATGTATAACACTTAATACGGAAATCAAAGATTTTCCGGTAAACATCAACAACACTAGCAACAGAAATTAAAACTACATTTAACTAACAAGAAGAAGACGAGGTAGAAGAAGAAGACGACGAAGCAGCAACGAACAGCAGCAGCAAAAGAAAAACGTAACACTTCAATTGTAAAACATTTCCGCAAAATGTGGTTAAATGTTTCATTTGTATGCAGGCTTTAAACAAAATAGACAGAGAGAGACAGGCACACACGCTAAACGTAACCCACAACGAATCACTGAATAAGCTGTCTGACTGACTAGCTGACTAACTGACTGACTGACTGACTGAATGTATGAATAAAGAAAATGTTAATGAATTAATGAACATATGAACGAAGAAACCAACCAGGCCAGAAACTCTGACTGGCTGGTATGGAGGAAATCAAGAAATATCTGAAGAATGGTTCCGAAGGGTTCCATTGCTCCATGTGCCACCACAAAGCCATTTAAAAGCAGCAACAGCCGAAGCAATGAATGTGAAAACCAACTCTGCATTCAAAGTGTAAATGATTTAGTTCGAATTAAATGCTTTGGTAACTTCGTGAAGTATGCCAATTGCGAACGCAAAAGGGGAAATAATCAACAAAAGAGATATAAGCCACAGTGGGACGAAAGCAACATTGAAAGAACAAATTTATGCGCTGCATTAAAGAACTAGAGCAAATATGAAATGGATGTAATTCTGAAGGTTCGTACAAAATGCGAACTATATCTCATAGGTCGACATTTCATCGTTTATAGCTCATACAGCCCAAAATGGTACCAAATCGATTTTTTGGAATTAATTCTGTAAGTTTTGAACTGAAAATGATATCTAGACAAAATTACACATGTTTGATTTTCAGATGATATGGAAAATTTTGGATGCCTAGTTGATATGGGGCTACTGACCCAACAAATTTTTAAATGATTGCCAAAAGTACAATTATACAAAGAATATATACAAATCAAATGAATATCTTCAAAAATATAATAGCAACTAAATTAGTTCAATATATATTTGATTTACAGATAATTTTGAATGGATCAATTTTTTCCAAACGTTCTAATTTCATTATATACTCCACGGGAGTATTATGTCTTTGTGCATTTGTTTCTAACATCCATAAGAAATAGACCCATTGTTAATTATACCGATCAACTTAGAATCACTTTTTGAATCTATTGTTGTAATTATAGTCCGATCTTAACAAAATCTGGCACAAGTAAGTTTTGTGGATCCAGGACGAACGTTATTTAATATGAGGCAAATCGGTTCAGATATAGATTTGACATTTTCCGCTCTAGAAACCACATATTGTACCCGATTTTCTTTAAATTTGGCACAACATCTTATAATCCAACTAGAAACACCTATGCAGAAAGTGGGTAAGATCGGTTCAGATTTAGATATAGCCCTCATACAAATGTTGCTCCAAAATGTTTAACCGATTTTGGCCTACTATACATATTATATTTCACCTATTTCGTTCCAGGTTTCAGTATACCCCTATACAAATGTCCTTTCCGATTTAAAATTTTTTGTCAAATACATACATTTACAGGATACAAAAATCCTTCCCGTTTTCACTTTTTTACCGAATTGAATTGTATTCGGATAGAAAGTGGAGTGTATCATATAGTCGGCCCCGCCCGACTTTAGCCCTTCCTTGCTTGTTTTGAAAATATAAACCGTTTTATATGTCAAAATAACCGTAATTATTAAGACTAAAAATTGTGTGAATATCACATTCTATAGCAACAGTGGTATAAAAACAGTCACCAAAAAATTGAGAAAAAATTGATTTTCTCCAAAAAAAAAATATTTTTTATCTGGCACAAAAAAGCTCTAAAAAATTGAAAAAAAATCAAAAAAAATATTTTATTATCTGAATAGCTAATTATTATAGCTAACGTTATAGCGAATAAAACAGTGTCTTCATGTAATGGATCTATGGATAAATTTGGAAGTTATGGCAATCTGTTTAGACGCAAAAGATTTAAAAATTCCTGATTTTCTAAATTTGCGTTAAAATAACCAAAAAAAATCCTTGGTAAATTAAATAACAGACTGTGATTTTTATTTTAGCTGGGATCTTCCCAAAAACAAGGAAGAAAAACATTTTTTTCCGATTTTGTACAGTTTTTTTGTGCTAGCAAAAAAAGATTTTTTCAGAAAAAATTATATTTTTCTCATTTGTAGTGTAATTCACAACTTTTGTAGCTATCATAATTACACTCGATTGCACTTTTAAGCTAACGTGATCGGGCATACATCTCCAAAATGAGAGTATAAATATTAAAGATACTTTCGACGAAAATCGGAATTTTAGTAAACAAAAAAATATTCATAAAATTTATTGTGTTGATTTTATAACTCTGTACGAACAGAAAATATTTTTAGGCCTCGAACAAAAAAGTTTTTTTTTGCTGCATAGTGCCCGATTTTTTAATTATTTAGATGCATGTGTTTTGAATTAGATTGGCGGTAGTTCCTTTCAAATATTGTCAATTCTTTAATATATAGAAGTAAAAAGGGCATGAATTACATTTCATAGAGGCTGTCGATTTTCGTGCAGTAACATTCAGGAAAATGTTATTTTTTCATATAGCCAAACCAAAACAAATAAAAATATTAAAAAGACAAGGCTACAAATATATTTATAATATACTAGTTGAACCCCCGCCCGTCTCGCCAGGCAAAAAAAAAAAAACAAATAGTAAAATTCAGACAGTAAAAAGAAATGCCAAAAATCAAATTAAATATATTTGCAGTTTTCTTAACTTAAATCGGCTTTTGACGAACGGATATTTGTGTAACCTTTCTTTACTATTGTGCTAAGAAATTTCAAAGGAAAAGTGTAATTTTACAATATTCAAATCAAAATTTCCACATCTTTTATTATTAAATTAACTCCCACAATTATTTAGGAGTCTTGGTGTCATTTAAGCGAATATACTCGAAAACAGGTTTTAACTTCGTATATGAGGGGTCACACCCACTTTCCGCCTATCTTTGCACAACTACGCGCATTTACACTGGAACTACTCACTCAAAATTTCAGCACTCGAGGTGTCATATAACTGAATATACTCGATAATAGTTTTTAACTTCGTATAGGAGATGCCACACCAACTTTTCGAATACCGCCCATTTTTGTCATGCCAGATGATCTCACACAAAATCTCAGCACTCTATGTGTCATGGAACTGAATATATTCGATAATAGAGTTTAACTTCGTATGGGAGGTGCCACACCCTCTTTTCCAATACCGCCCAGTTTCAGCACACAACTACGCACATTGGTGCTGGATGCACTCACTCAAAATCTCAGCACTCTATGTGCCATAGAACTGTAATAAATATATTCAATAATATGTTTAACTTCGTATGGGAGGTACCACGCCCTCTTTTCCAATACCGCCCAGTTTCAGCACACAACTACGCACATTGGTGCTGGATGCACTCACACAAAATCTCAGCACTCTATAGGTCATAGAACTGAATATATTTTAAATAGGTTTTAACTTCGAATGGAAGTTGCCATGCCCCATTTTGCACTACCGCCCATTTTTTGCACAACTCTGCAGACTAACAATTAGTGAACTTTCAGGAAAATTTAAGACTCTCGCTATGAATGTACTCCGAATATGCTAATTTATTAAAAAAGGATAAATCCCCAATTTGTGTGGGATGTGCACGCCCACACAAAATATCAAAAAAAGTACGAATTTGTAAAAATGTTTTTATTTTGCGAGTCTATGCAGTCAGAGGAGAGTCTATACCGAATTCTATGTTTCTAGCTGCGGCCATATAGTTGGTACCATTTTATCCACTTTTTCCCATTTTACCCCCTTAAGAGTACGACTTCCAAAAATGTTTCTATTTTACGTGTCTACGCAATTAGAGAGATGAACACACCAAATCGCATCTGTTTAGTTGGTACCACTTTTATACTTCTGTTCCTATTGTATCCTATGAAAGTAGGAATTTGAAAAAGCCTTTTTATTTTTCGTGTCAACGCAGTCAGAGGAATGTATACTCCGAATTTCATGACTCTAGCTGCGGTCATTTGAATGTTTCTATTTTACGTGTCTACGCAATTAGAGAGATGAACACACCAAATCGCATCTGTTTAGTTGGTACCACTTTTATACTTCTGTTCCTATTGTATCCTATGAAAGTAGGAATTTGAAAAAGCCTTTTTATTTTTCGTGTCAACGCAGTCAGAGGAATGTATACTCCGAATTTCATGACTCTAGCTGCGGTCATTTGATTAGTACAATTTTGTTCCCCTTTTTCCATTACTTTATTTTACGTTTCTACGCAATTGGAGAGATGTACGCACCAAATTTAATCATTCTAGCTTTAGCCGTTTAGTTGGTACCATTTTTATCCCACTGTTCCTATTGTATCCCTTGAAAGTAGGAATTTGAAAAAAGTTTTTATTTTTTCGTGTCAACGCATTCATTAACAAATAACACTCAAAAAAATAAGAATTTCGAAAAATCCTTTTATTTAACTCTACGCAGTCAAAGGAATGTAGATACCAAATTTCATTATTTTATGTGCATCCGTTTGATTGGTACCATTTCTATCCCTCAATTCCCATTTGATGCCGTAAAAGTACGAATTTGGAAAAAATACTTGTATATTATTACTCATTTAGAATAATGTACACACCGAATTTCCTGTTTCTAACTGTTGTGGTTTGATAGACACCATTTTTATCCTTTTTTTGTCCCTTTTCACCCCACGTGCATGGTGCACGTTTATGCTATACGTACTAAATATCAAGTAAATATAAGCATACAAATTTAAAAAAACTTAAATACTCGAAATATTTTTCTCCCTCTGGACCGATTTCGCCCACTTTCAATCCCAACTGATCTACAACTATTAGAGATATTTTGGGAAATTTTGAATGCCCTGACTCCTTTCGTTTTGGTGGCGTATATGTTATATTAATTAAAGTTAATATTACTCATTCGCTCAGTTAGTTCACTTCCAGTGGAAAGTTTAGTTAATTCAATGAAGTTTTTGCTACCACAAAGGACTCACAATCAATCGGAATGATAAAAATATTAACTGTGTCCCACTGTGCTCGGTTTAATCAAACCAACTAAACTTGAATTTCCTCTGCAACACGAACAAGAATAATATTTCCCAGTTTTAGCAGCACCTTGCTGTTGCTGCTACTCCTGCTGTTGCTATAAATTATGTAAATCTCATGAATGTGTTGTAGAACGAAATGGGAAAAAAATGGAAAGATACGAAAAGATAACATCAATTTGAACTGCTTTATGAGTGACGTTTTACAGCCTGAGCACAACACTGAAACAGAAGAAGAAAGAACTACTACTTGGCTGTGTACTCGTACTTAAAGCCCTGTTGTTCCCTTAATGTGAAAATTGTGGTTAATCTGGGGTAAAACAAAGAGATTTCTATGCTTCTGCCGCGGTTTGTTGTGGAATTTCCAAAGGCCACGAGAAAGCAGGGGAGATGTAGCCTTCGTTCGTCTGTCCGTCCATCCATTCGTCATATGATATTAAAACGTCCTCTGTCGGTTGCATTGTTTCGTTGTTGTTGGGCTGTTGCTGTTGTTTGCCTTTAATGTATAATTAAGTGTTTTGTGGCTAAATTGCATTAAACATGGTTAAATGCGCAACTGTAAACTGTTGCTGTTACTGTTGCTCTTGCTTTTGGTTTTCTTCATTAGTTTAGTTTAGTTTGTCGTTGTTGCTTGGGGTTTGATGTTGTTGTTGTTGCGGAGTAAATTTACTGCTCGGCTGGCTACACATTTGCTTTTCCTGCCGCAATAACTAAAACGCTCACAACAAAATAAAAACGTTTGTTCAGAGTTTTTTATTACATCAAATGCGGTTTTTAATGCAGACTTTTTATAATGATGTTTATGTGTGGTTGTTGTTGTTGCTGCCGCTGCTATCTGTTTGCATTTCAATTAGGTTGCCTTCATCATTCTTCTTTATAAGTTTGGAATTCTTGCTATGCCTTACAATTTGTATGGGGGTGGTCGAATAAGTGGCGGCAATTGGTAATTTACGCAGAGCTGTACTCCAAAATCATCGGCATTTTTCTGAATACGTTAGAATCACAAAAAATTGTTCCGGTCACCCTCCAGAAATGAAGTGCGGATTATTTAAAGATGTTTTATGACGTTTATAGCCTTTTCTTGTGTTTTTGTAAAGTGACAAATAATACCTCATATATCTGGGAAACATTTTGTAAAAAGTGTTATGAAAAATAAATAGAAGTAATCAATACCTTTCGAATCAATACCATTCAGGTGTTGCTTAAATGATGAATACCCAATGAAAAATTAGGTCACTAATTTCGTTTTTGTGATAATAGTTGAATAGTAGTTTTTCAGACCAATAATTTTCAAATCTTTTTACAAAATAGAGCTCCGCTTTCAAGTGTCTATTAATTCAGAAAACAAATTGCATAAAAATGTACTTTGAAAAAACTTGCCTTTCTGAGTTTTCCGGAGCATTTAGAATACAGACGGGCTTTAACTAGTAGAGTGATCAAACCCGAAACCGAAAATCAGGTCAATCGGGTTTTTCATCTCAAACCGACCGTTGGATTTTTAGAAACCGCGGTTTCCGAAAACCGGTTTTTTATAGTCGGTCTCGACCGGTTTTCCATTATGGGAAATTTTTTTTCAGTGCGAATTTCGCTATAATATAAAATGTGGCCCCGCGGGATGCTTTTGAACCATCTGTCTGTCCAAATTGACATAGGACAATAAGACAAATTGGTAGTAAAATCGTCTTGGGCCCTTAGTCAAATTTTAGCTCAGTGCATGGCTGTTTATTATTAATTCTGTTACTTTAGAAATCGCCAATATTTCTACTTGAAACGTACATTCATCTTTGATCATATAAGATTGCCTAATGTGTTTGTTCTCTATTCAGTCTCCTGTACCATTGCCCACATCCATTGTAAATCAGTCTGTAAACACTGATATGAGGATTCTATCCAGACATTCATCTATGGGATTTAAATCGGGAGTGTCGAAAACTACAGTGGCCGATAAAAGTCAACATACGACTCCCGGACGAGTTCAGAAGCATTATGAATAAATGTAATGATGCAGATTTTTTTGAAATCTCTTTTTATTAACATGTACAAAAAAATCCGTATTTCTCCATTAAATTAGAAAAATATTCACGAAAAACTAAAAAAATGCATTGACAAAAGTCTGCATACGAACTACATGTTATGCCTTATTTTGTTGATTTCTGCAGGATAATAGGGGAAAAGTAACCATATTTTAATTTATATTTTTGCGCTACGTTTTAGACTTCGTAGTTCGTTAGTTGGACAGATCATCGAAAACAAATTTTCGAACATTTACGAAAATTAGTTGTGAACCGTCGAAAAGAAAACAAATATTTTGGTGAAATATCGAATCTCTTGAAATTATGTAAATCAACGACTCAAACTGTATTTCAATAAACGAATACTATTAAAAATAAAGCCCGCAGTGACCATCCAAAGAAGTTAAGTAGCAGAGATGCTAGCTTTAATCTAAACAAGTAAAAACGGCGTTAAGTTCGGCCGCGCCGAACTTTGCATACCCTCCACCATTGATTGCATTCCACAGAGGATGTCGATTTTCGTAGAAGTGCAGTAATATTACAGGAATCACTTTTTGAGTCGACTTAGCAATGTCCGTCCGTCCGTCGTCCATCTTTTCTTGTAATCACGATACAGGTCGCAATTGTAGACATCACTAAATGAAACTTTGCACAAAGAAGTTTTGCGGGACAAGGACGATCGCTATTTAATTTGAAGAAAATTAGTTCAGATTTAGTTATAGCCCCCATACGAATTTCACTTCCGATTTGACTCTTTTCACTCTAGATACCACATATTACAACAGATTTTCTTTAAATTTGGCATAACATCTTATAATTCAACTAGAAACACCTATGCAGAAATTGGGTAAGATCGGTTCAGATTTAGATATAGCCCCCATACAAATGACGCTCCCGATTTGACATTTTCCGCTCTAGGAACCACATATTGTACTCGAGTTTTCTTTAAATTTGGCACAACATCGTATATTTAAATTAGACACATCTATGGTGAAAATAGGTCAAATCGGTTCAGATTTAGATATAGCCCCCATACAAATGTCGCTCCCGATTTGAATTTTGCTCTCTAGAAACCACATATTGTACCCGATTTTTTTAAATTTGGCACAACATCTTACAATCTAACTAAACAAAGCTAAGGTGAAAGTGGGTAAGATCGGTTCAGATTTAAATATAGCCCAAATACAAATGTTGTTCCCAAAATTTTAACCGATTTTGGCTAAACTATACATTTTATATTTCACCTATTTCGTTCCAGGTTTCAATATATCCTCTTACAAATGTCCTTTCCGATTTAACATTTTTTGTCAAACACATACATTTACAGGATACAAAAAACCTTCCCGTTTTCACTTTTTCACCGAATTGAATTGTATTCGGATAGAAAGTGGAGTGTATCATAGAGTCGGCTCCGCCCGACTTTAGCCTTTCCTTACTTGTTTTTATATCAATGAAAGGCTAAAGTCGGTTGGGTCGAATTTACTATACATTACTAAATTTATCTTACTGTGCAAAATGTTCACGAGCGTTCAAGGGGTCATCTCTATTTGGCCATAAAGCGGGATATATGAATTCAAAAGCGATATTTTATAGAAAAATATCTGGATATCTGGCTGAGATTAGAAAATATTTTATTTTGATTTTCTTTAATTTTTTCGGCGGAAGTATACACATTTCACACTTCAAATTTTCAACATCTTGGAAAAAATTAATAATTTTCAAATGTATACTTAACTAAAGATAATACAATATATAAGTCTTAGAAAAAAACAAGTAAAAACGGCGTTAAGTTCGGCCGGGCCGAACTTTATATACCCTCCACCATGGATTGCATTCCACAGAGGTTGTCGGTTTTCGTAGAAGTGCAGTATTATTACAGGAAAATATAATTTTTTTAATATAGCCAAACCAAATACAAATATTGAAAAGTTAATTTTATAAATAAATATAATATTTTAATTATTTCAAACCACGCTTATAAGGTAATGCTACCAATACGTCAATTCAAAAAATAAATATTCTTATATTTATATTTTCAAAGCCATAAATATTGGTAGATAGTGGGTGCTACAGTTGGTTGTATTTCCATTCTATTTGAATTCCAAAAGTACAAATTTTGAAAATACATTATCAGACGTATATAGTGCAAAATAACCTAACTTCATGATTCAACCAATTTTTGCCATAAAAGAAAAAGTACGAATTTGGAAAAAAAACTTTTTATTTTGCGTGTCTATGCAGTCAGAGGAATGTATACACCGAATTCCATGATTCCAGCTGCGCCCATTTGGTTGGTACCATTTTTACCCCCTTGACGTTTCTACGCAATTAGAATTTTATCATTCTAGCTGTGGTCGTTTAGTTGGTACTATTTTTATCCCTCTGTACCATTTTATCCCTTGAAAGCACTAACTTCGAAAAATTCGTCTATTTTCCGTGTCTACGCAGTCAGAGGAATGTATAATCCGAATTTCATGACTCTAGCTGCGGTCATTTGATTGGTACTATTTTTAACCCCTTTTTTCATTTAAACCCCAAAAAGTACTAATTTCGAAAAATTCGTCTATTTTCCGTGTCTACGCAGTCAGAGGAATGTATACTCCGAATTTCATGACTCTAGCTGCGGTCATTTGATTGGTACTATTTTTATCCCCTTTTCCATTTTAACCCCAAAAAGTACGAATTTCGAAAAATCATTTAAACCCCAAAATGTACTAATTTCGAAAAATTCGTCTATTTTCCGTGTCTTCGCAGTCAGAGGAATGTATACTCCGAATTTCATGACTCTAGCTGTGGTCATTTGATTGGTACTATTTTTATCCCCTTTTTCATTTTAACCCCAAAAAGTACGAATTTCGAAAAATCAGTTTATTTTCCGTGTCTACACACTCAGAGGAATGCATACTCCGAATTTCATGACTCTAGCTGCGGTCATTAGATTGGTACTATTTTTATCCCCTTTTTTCATTTTAACCCCAAAAAGTACGAATTTTGAAAAATCGGTGTATTTTACTTATCTATGCAATCAGAGGAATGTATACACCGAATTTCATTATTCTAGGTACAACCGTTTGGTTGGTACCATTTTTATCCCTCTATTCCTATTTTAGCCCTTAAAAGTACGAATTTGGAAAAAATACTTTTATATTATGTATCTACTCAATTAGAGGAATGTACACACAGAATTTCGTGTCTCTAGTTGTTGTCGTTTAATATGTACCATTTTTATCCCTTTTTTGCCCCATTTCACCCCCTACAAATAATAATCACTTTATGGTGCACGTTTTTGCTATAAGGGGAATGCGCATACCAAATATCAAGCAAATATAAACAGACATATTTAAAAAACATGCTTAAATACGCTAAAATATTAGGGATTATTATGGGTATTTTTAGTCCTTGTTAGGGAAAATTTTTTCCCTTTGGGCCGATTTCGCCCCATTTCAATCCCAACCGATCTATGACTATAAGACGCATTTATGGACAATTTGAACGTTCTAGCTCCTTTCGTTTAGATGCTAGCGTGCTTTCAACAGACGGACAGACGGACGGACGGACATGGCTAGATCGTCTTAGAATTTTATGACGATCAAGAATATATATACTTTATAGGGTCTCAGGTCGATATTTCAAGGTGTTACAAACGGAATGACAAAGTTAGTATACCCCCATCCTGGAGGTGGAGGGTATAATTAGTGAATAAGAAGACAGTTAACGAATTTCAATGTTAAGTTCCGGATTTTATTTTTCCATAGAATACCTTGTTATCTTTCAGTCATATATAAGTCTTATTGCAATAAAAATCAATTTTCCATAATTGCAGTCTTATAGTACTCTGGATATGCTCATTTCATTTATGAGAGATGGTTTAAAAAACTTTTATTTTCCGAGATAATCTAAATACCACAAAAAATCGTAACGCCCGTAATCCGTGTCCAATTTGTATTTCCTTATCAATCCTAAATATTGGTGGTAGTGATTTTTAAAATGTAGAAAAAAAAACAAAAACATAATTTGTCTTTAATAATATTGTTTAAAAACCTTACAATTAGGCGAGGTCTATATTTTTAGTCAACTGATGTACTTGTCGAATAAAAAATTGCATGACTTGAAGATTGAAAGTGAAAAATATAAAAATACCATCATCATTTTCATTTCTTAATTTCATTTTCATTTTCTTAAATTAATAATCAATCTTTTTATTTAAATTAACACCGTAACTTAGAAATACCTTTTATCAAGGTATAGTTTAAATGACTATTAACAATGTATCTTTACCCTTTGAAAATAAAGTCGAAGTCTAGAAAAAGGGAAGTTTCTGAAATGGTTTTGAAAATACACTTTGTTTTATTTTCGAATAGCTGGCCTAGGAGATACTTTTTCCTAAAATCAAAAAAACTTCTTTTTTTAATTTTTTACGACTTTTTCTTACGAGAAGGAGGTATTAGAAAATATTTGAAATATTACAATTATTTTTGTTCATTTATATTTTTTGTATTATTATTAATTTTTAACCATTTTTAATTTTCCCAAACATTATTAGACCACCTTCGCCAAAAATAGCCACCGGCAAACACGCCATTAACAATTGCTGCCTATCTTTCACTTAACATTTTGTGGTAAAACGTATTCATGTATGTTGTTAAACGATTATCGTTATTTAATCTCAAAACTTTAAAAATTCTGTTTCTGCACTACTCCTTCTCGCCTTCCCCTTATGCATCCTCCAGAGCACTCAATCTCTCTCACTCGCTGTGGACTTCTTGATTACTGTGAAGTTGTTGTTTTGGTTTGAGCAGCAACAACGTGGAAAAAGGGTTAATATAACAGTAAATTTTGCTATTTGCTTTTTAATATGTTTTTAAATTTGTTGTTATTCATTCGTTTAATAAGTTTGCGTGCCTTTGGCCATATACGTAGTATGTGTGTGTATGTTGGAAATACAATAATAAATAAAGATAGCACGCTGTGGCCGTATCTATGTATGTTTGTACGGAGTAAGCGGCAATTGCAGAGCACCAAATCAAAAGACTTAGGCAACAAACGCGATTGCAGTTTTGTTTTGTGGCGAACACAAGCGATCACCCATTCGTTATTGTTCTGCTTCTTCCGAAGGTGGGTTTTTCCGCAAATTTCCATGGAAAACGCTAAATGTCTATTATTATAAAATGTGTTAATCATAAATTATAATTAATTTTCGAAGAAACTAGACTTTTTGCCATAAAGAATGTTGATAGTCAACTGGCGCCCACTGTTATGTATGTGTGTGTTGGTGTGTACCATTTGACCGCACAAGTCATCTGGAACTGATGGATCAGGAAACGAAGAGTGCAATTCATTATAATTTTATCGATAGCGGACATGCTTAAGAATTTAGTGAAGCGTGGATTGCTCTAAACTCATATTGAGAAAAAAATGGGCCTAGGCCTACAGGCAGTACAGAACTGTTTACAGTCACTTGTGAGCATATTCCCTGGTAATATATTCCAATGAGCTATTAACGGTGTCTTCAGTATTTACAGCAATTATAAGGAAAATTGTGATAATTTGTATTTTGATTTCGATATTTACAAATACAATTACTATGACCAATTATAAAGACCATTTATCTAAATTGTTCTAAATAAATTGTGTTGTTTTGATTGGAATCTAGATAAGTGGGAGCTCAAGGTTTTTGCGCTTAAACCCAACAATTCTCCTGCAATAAAAGTTGTCTCAATATCGTTCATAGAGCAAGAATTATGACTGGTTGAGTAAACACCATTTTACCCCACTTCAAAAAATAATAAAAACTTCAACGTCACTTTCGAAAATTTCTTTCCGAGTGTGAAAGTATTTGCATGTAAGCCGTGGTTCTAAGTGCAGCAAACTTTACTTATGTTTGTATGCGTTGAAAAAATATCTTTTATGGAACATCCTAACACCCTAATATACAAAGAATCCAATTTGGTCAAATTCTATGTTTTTATATAGCCCATATACAAATGATCCACCTGATTTGACTTCTCGGAGCTCTAGATGATTCAAATTATAATTATTCTGATCAATTTGACAACACGTTTTGATATAGAGTCCAAAAAATTGCTTACTAAAAACCTTTGTAAGGGGGTAGAGAGTGGAGAATGTCATATAGTCGATCCCGACCAATTTTCGTTCCTTTGCTTACTTGGGTTTAAGTGTATAAAGTGTTTCTAATTTATATAAAAAAAACATTTGTTAAATAAATATATGTTAACAACAACAATTGCGCTTTCTAATTCTGTGCGTACAAAGATGTCAGCCGTATATTTTAGTCTCTTATTTAATAAAAAGATTTTTTTTCATTCAAGGAAACAATTTTAATTTCTTATAGCGTGTAAAAGCGTTAACCCGGAGTCGGAGTCGAACAGTTTTTAAAAAATTGTTTGAACTCCATCTCAATCTCAATACGTTTGCTTCAAGAAGATACAATAAACTGTCTTTATCTACGGCAAGGGTTAAACACAAAAAAATTGAAGAATGTTTGTGTCAACTCGTGTCACTTGAGACGCGTGCGATTATCAACCCCAATAGCTTAACTTTCATTGCCGTGAAACCTTATAAAAGGGTATTTTGAAAGAAAAAAAAAACAAAGTTAGTTTGAATATCATTTCAAAAGACACAAACGAAAAAAACATGGACGATCGATAAGTGATTGATATTTTTGAAGTCGGTCAAAATATTTGAAATTGATATTAAAAATACGCCTAAAACAGACACGAAAACATATACAACAAAAACATACAAAGTATAATATAAAAAAAAGACTACTTGACATTCGAAGGCACTGCGAAAAATGGAATCAAATGGAAAAATGTTGAAATTTAAAAAATTTAAAATATGGAAATTATAATTTAATGTCCAGCAGAACAAAATTTGGTGGTAAATTACAAGTGCTTACGATAGCCGCAATATAGTGCATTCAAGGGAGAGCTCGTTGCTTAAGTCTTTTATTTTTAATTTATAACTTTTACCTCATAAAATTGGTAGTATGCTCCTTAAGTATTTTATTTGTGAAATGAATCAAAATAAGAAATAATTATATACTATGAAATATCCAATTCTAAATAAAATTATGTGGCCTATGCCATTTAGAAAAAATAAACATAATCTGCACATTATGTAAATAGAAACAAGTAAGGAAAGGCTAAAGTCGGGCGGGGCCGACTATATAATACCCTACACCACTCCCTCGCATGTATCTCGCTTTGATTACTAAACCCACGTATTTCATGGAAGCAATTTTATGTAGTTCATAAAAATTATACAGTTACTATAAATTCATCTTTAGTCATATTTAACGTATATTGTACAGACAAATACAAATTATACAGTAGTGATAGGATGAATCGGACCGACATTTCAAAAGGGGGCCGCTAACAACATTTTGGGCCTGGTCCAAAACATGGGCCTATATATTTCTCATTCACGGTAGGTATTCCTAGTTGAAAAATATCATGATCTGCAAAATTTGATGAAGATACGATGTAAGATGTAGTTTCTAGAGCTGTAATAGATCAGATTGGGCCCCATATGGGTTATACCAAAGTATGGACATATGGGCATCTCCCAAACAAGTAAGGAAAGGCTAAAGACGGACGGACTTTCTATCACATTACAATTCAATTCGGTAAAAAATTGAAATCGGGAAGGATTTTTGCATCCTGTAAATGTATGTGTTTGACAAAAAATGTTAAATCGGAAAGGACATTTGTATGGGGGTATATTGAAACCTGGAACGATGTGACCCGCTTTCACCATGTCTGTTTATTTGTGAAATATAATATGTAAAATTTGGCCAAAATCGGTTAAACATTCCGGAGCGACATATGTATGGCGGCTATATCTAAATCTGAACCGATCTTACCCAATTTTTGCATACGTGTTTCTAGTTGGATTATAAGATGTTCTGCAAAATTTAAAGAAAATCGGGTACAATATGTCGTTTCTAGAGCGGAAAATGTCAAATCGGGAGCGACATATGTATGGGGGCTATATCTAAATCTGAACCGATCTTACCCAATTTTTGCATACGTGTTTCTAGTTCGATTATAAGATGTTCTGCAAAATTTAAAGAAAATCGGGTACAATACGTCGTTTCTAGAGCGGAAAAAGTGAAATCGGGAGCGACATTTGTATGGGGGCTATATCTAAATCTGAACCGATCTTACCCAATTTCAGCATAGGTGTTTCTAGTTGGATTATAAGATGTTGTACCAAATGTAAAGAAAATCGAGAACAATATGTGGTTTCTAAAGTGGAAAATGTCAAATCGGGAGCGACATTTGTATGGGGGCTATATCTAAATCTGAACCGATCTTACCCAATTTCAGCATAGGTGTTTCTAGTTGGATTATAAGATGTTGTGCCAAATTTAAAGAAAATCGGGTACTATATGTGCTTTATAGGGCGGAAAAAGTCAAATCGGGACCGACATTTGTATGGGGGCTATATCTAAATCTGAACCGATTTCCTCCAAATTCAATACCAATGGTCCTTGGCCAGAAAAAATAAATTGTGCCAAGTTTCATGACAATCGGACAACAATTGCGACCTGTAGAGTGCGAACAAGCTTAGATGGACAGCAGACGGACGGACAGACGGACAGACAGACAGACAGACATCGTTAAATCGACTCAGCTGGTGATTCTAAGCCGATCGGTATACTTAAAGGTGGGTCTAGCTCGATTATTTCTTGGTGTTACAAACATTTGGCGCGAAACTAACTTATAATAACCTAGACCACGAAGTGGTCTAGGGTATAAAAATTGTCGAAATTTACATTTATAGAAAATTTCGTCGAACTTTTATATTAATAGAAAATTTCGTCGAACTTTTATTTTTATAGAAAATTTCGTCGAACTTTTGTATTTATAGAAATTTTATTAATAAAAAATCGTCGACATTTTATTTGTATAGAAAATTTCGTCGAAATTGTGCATTTATAGAAAATTTCGTCGTATTTTTATACTTAAAGACAATTGCGTCGATCTTTTATACTTAAAGACAATTTCATCGAAATTTTATTTTCATATTTTTATAGAAAATTTCGTCGAAATTGTGCATTTATAGATAATTTCGTCGAATTTTTATACTTAAAGACAATTGCATCGATCTTTTATACTTAAAGACAATTTCATCGAATTTTTATTTTCATAGAAAATTTCGTCGAACTTTTATATTTAAGGAAAATTTCATTGAACTTTTATATTTATAGAAAATTTCATCGAACTTTTATATTTATAAAAAATTTCATAGATCTTTTATATTTATAAAAAAATTCGTCGAAATTTTATTTTTTTAGAAAATTTCGTCAAAAAATATTTTTTTAGAAAATTTCGTCTAATATTTCTATTTTTTTAGAAAATTTCGTTGAAATTTTATTTATTTTAAAAAATTTCGTCTAATATTTTCATTTCGTCAAAATTTTATTTATTTTAGAAAATTTCGTAGAAATTTTATTTTTTTTTTTTCAAAATTTTGACGATATTTTATATTAATTTTCACTTTTTCTTCTTTTCAGTGTATATCTAAATCACTAAAATGTTGTTATTTTAGGTTTTGTCTGTGTTCCATGTATGTATGTCATCAAGTAACACTGTGTCCATGTGTCTGTCCATCCACAGAGCCCAATATTGAAGTGAGGTGTATCAAGTGTTTGATCGTCTTGACGTACGATCACACTCTAATTTCAGCTTCATTAAACTCCATTCAACAACACGAAGCTAAACAACAACAACTGAAACTATTCTGAAAGAAAAAAGACCGAATTGAAAAAAGGAGTGACTTTGTTTGCCATTGATGTCTCTGCCTGAAAATGATATTCGTTTAAAAAGAATTTCAAATATTTTTTGCGACCAGCTTGGCATGCCTTGAAGAAATTTCAAAGGTTTCTCTCTCCACAAATGACGTTTATTGAGGGATATTTTGACGGGGTTTATTTTCGATTCGTTTTTCTTAATGAAAAATATGACATCATCATTATGATGACCATCATTATAAACAATGATGATGATGATGACCACTGGAGCCATCAGCAGCAACAACCTCACATTGATGATTGTTAATTATGTTGATGATTAGTTTGAAAATATGTTTATATCAATAAAATAAAAATGTTAACATTGTGTGTGTCTGACGGCCAGCAGACGAAGTGAAACCATCAACTGAGGTGATAGTTGTGGTGGTGGTGGTCATGGCGTGGAGAAATTGAAATTTTATTTTATTTTTATCGTTTTTTCAACAACAAAAAATCAAAATCTCAGATTATAATTGACCATCGCATCGAAAAAGTGTTTAAAAATTCAAATTTGTTGCTCATAGAGGAGGGTTTCCAATAAAAGACCGCACCTTTATTGACATTTATTTCAAACGCATTTTGCTGTTGTTGGCGTTTCCTTTGTAATATTGATCGTCTGATAAGCAATCTGGCGATTTAATCGTTGAACCTGTCTTACGAATTGGCGTCTGACCACACCCTACAGCAGACAATTAGCCAAATTAAATGGTTTGTAATACCGCAGGGCATGTGTACAGGTTAAATTTTTTGTGGTTATTAACATTCTTTATATTTCCCCGAACAGCACAAAATTGGGGAATTTTAGTGAATTTCATAGAGGCCGAGTTGATTGGCCTAAATGGGGAAGATTGCGAAGGTATGTGCCCAGAAACTGGATGGACTGTCACACAAATCTCGGCGGACATCTGAACATTTTTTGGAATTAAGTGTGGCATTTTTAATTGGCCGCTTCACAGTGGTTCGCAGCCAATTTTTAATTAATTCTGTAATTTTTGAGCGGGAGTAGATATCATGAGGAAATTTCGCACGAATGGTGCAAAGGTGTTTTACAGGATCTCTAGTGGCTACTTGAGCCACTGGGTTACCCTTCAAATTTAGTCACCTTGGCTATGCTAAATTCAACAAGTAAAAACGGCGTTAAGTTCGGCCGGGCCGAATTTTATATTCCCTCCACCATGGATTGCATTCCACAGAGGTTGTCGGTTTTCGTAGAAGTGCAGTATTATTACAGGAAAATATAATTTTTTTAATATAGCCAAACCAAAACAAATACAAATATTGAAAAGTTAATTTTATAAATAAATATAATATTTTAATTATTTCAAACCACGCTTATAAGGCAATGCTACCAATACGTAAATTCAAAAAATAAATATACTTATATTTATATTTTCAAAGCCATAAATATTGGTAGATAGTGGGTGCTACAGTTGGTTGTATTTCCATTCTATTTGAATTCCAAAAGTACAAATTTTGAAAA
This sequence comes from Polietes domitor, assembly GCA_947397865.1. NCBI lineage: Eukaryota > Metazoa > Arthropoda > Insecta > Diptera > Muscidae > Polietes > Polietes domitor. Next base: position 117,222,776 of record OX377620.1, read on the forward strand.
CCATTATCAGACGTATATAGTGCAAAATAACCTAACTTCATGATTCAACCAATTTTTGCCATAAAAGAAAAAGTACGAATTTGGAAAAAAACTTTTTATTTTGCGTGTCTATGCAGTCAGAGGAATGTATACACCGAATTCCATGATTCCAGCTGCGCCCATTTGGTTGGTACCATTTTTACCCCCTTGACGTTTCTACGCAATTAGAATTTTATCATTCTAGCTGTGGTCGTTTAGTTGGTACTATTTTTATCCCTCTGTACCATTTTATCCCTTGAAAGTACTAACTTCGAAAAATTCGTCTATTTTCCGTGTCTACGCAGTAATGACTCTAGCTGCGGTCATTTGATTGGTACTATTTTTAACCCCTTTTTCATTTAAACCCCCAAAAGTACTAATTTCGGAAAATTCGTCTATTTTCCGTGTCTACGCAGTCAGAGGAATGTATACTCCGAATTTCATGACTCTAGCTGCGGTCATTTGATTGGTACTATTTTTATCCCCTTTTCCATTTTAACCCCAAAAAGTACGAATTTCGAAAAATCAGTTTATTTTCCGTGTCTACACACTCAGAGGAATGCATACTCCGAATTTCATGACTCTAGCTGCGGTCATTAGATTGGTACTATTTTTATCCCCTTTTTTCATTTTAACCGCAAAAAGTACGAATTTTGAAAAATCGGTGTATTTTACTTATCTATGCAATCAGAGGAATGTATACACCGAATTTCATTATTCTAGGTACAGCCGTTTGGTTGGTACCATTTTTATCCCTCTATTCCTATTTTACCCCTTAAAAGTACGAATTTGGAAAAAATACTTTTATATTATGTATCTACTCAATTAGAGGAATGTAGACACCGAATTTCGTGTCTCTAGTTGTTGTCGTTTAATATGTACCATTTTTATCCCTTTTTTGCCCCATTTCACACCCTACAAATAATAATCACTTTATGGTGCACGTTTTTGCTATAAGGGGAATGCGCATACCAAATATCAAGCAAATATAAACAGACATATTTAAAAAACATGCTTAAATACGCTAAAATATTAGGGATTATTATGGGTATTTTTAGTCCTTGTTAGGGAAAAATTTTTCCCTTTGGGCCGATTTCGCCCCATTTCAATCCCAACCGATCGATGACTATAAGACGCATTTATGGACAATTTGAAGGTTCTAGCTCCTTTCGTTTAGATGCTAGCAGGTCGATATTTCAAGGTGTTACAAACGGAATGACAAAGTTAGTATACCCCCATCCTGGAGGTGGAGGGTATAATAATGACTCCGAAAATCACAATTATGTATTGATTTTGAAGATATTTGACACAGTTAAAGTGCTCGGTAATACCTAAAAAATGTGGCAACATGTGTATGAACCTCAATTAATTTAAAAGATATTTGGGTTAATTTAAAAGATATTTGGGTCCAAAATTGTCAATTTTTCAATACAAACAAATTGTTTCCAAATATTCTCAAATCGCAAAGCAGCGATTAGAAAATATTTAATATGTTTTTTTAGTATCATCTGTTGACGACCATTTTAGTAAAAATCCCATATTTTCCCCACTTTGGGAATTTCAAAGAAGCAAAAAAATTATTTTTGAAGATTATTTTTCTACATAATGTCAAAATTTCGTCGCGATATCTCTATTTATGTAGATTTTACGCAATATTCAATATGATTTTTTTCCAAAAGATATGTTTTATGTAATTTTTAGTTTTACGTGCACTGAAACAAAAATAGGGTTCGCTACTTATTGTCTCTCACATATTATTAATATTATTATATTATTATTATATTATTTTTCTTCCCTTTTCAAAATGGTGTAAAAATTTTATTTTCCCGGTTCATAATTATAATAAGATTTGTCTTCCCCAGTGAAAATGAAAAGCAATAAACAGCTGTATCAAAATCTAAACCTATGCCCAATTAAGTTTGAGTACGAAAAAATTGCGTGGACTTAATTTCATTAATATCGGTTGTAAAATAATTTTTATAGTGAGAGAAATTAATGTTAACGATGAGAATTCTTACTTTTTCTTATATTTCAACAGTCTTGTCTTTGGTAGTACTTATCTACCTTCATAAAGTTATACACATATATAAGTTCATACATTTGGGAAAGAGGACTTCATGTAAATAAGCCCAAAAGAATCCAGAAATGGTTAACTATTGATTGCTTCAAACTTAGTTCGAAGAATATACCAAAAAATAGTTCTCATTGTAGCTCATATTACTACATAGAAAGAAATGTCCTTCATAATATTTATGCGATTTCATAAAAGGTTTTTCATAAATTTAGTGAATTGTTTCTTAATATGTATGAAAAATTCATAAATAAAATGAAATGTTTCATATAATTTTCATAAACATTTTATATTTCATAAAACAAAATTGTAAAATTAGTGAAACATAGATTCATAAGATCAAAGAAAGATATCATAGTATTAAAGAAACAATTCTTAAATTTTATGAAATATGTCATAACAATACAGCGAATTTTTATGCAAATTCCATTTTGAATACCCAATTGTATAAAATGTGTAGCTATGCAAGATATACTGACATAAATTTGGTTATATCGGTTTATTAAATTGTTTTATAAGTAAAATTATTTGTGTGAAGACTGTATTCAATTATAACGATACGATTTTGCATAAAAATCCGCTGTCTAGTCATAAACAATAAAATATTTGTGTTATGAAATGTCTTCATAAATATAATGAAGGATTTCATAGTTTTTATGAAATATCTCATAACTTACAACTACATTTTAGTGTGTCGACTTTATTCGCTTGAATGCTAGCAATTCTCATTTGTCCTTTGTTAACTCTGACATAAGTATTCACCCTGATTTTGGTCAAAGACATACTCATTGCAAAGACTCTCGCAATGGTGTGTATTGATTTGTTAGTCAATAAGTCAGACCTTTTTTGTTTTTATTGGCAACTTCAGTATAAATTATTGATATTTATGAAACTTTTGCATACAAATAATGAAGTTTCATTATAAATTCTATGAAACTTTTCATAAATTATATTAGGAAAAATAAGGAACTTATATGAAGAACTGAATTTTATGGATTCTAAGAAATGTTTCATAAATTCTATGACACTTTTCATTGATTTGTGCTTTATGAAACATTTTATATTTTATAAAGTGCTTCTTTGGCGACTTTTTAATGCATTTTTCCCTGGGGTTATGACAACATCATTATGACAACTTCATAATATTATGAAGATAATTCTTGTAGTGTACATATTTAAAAATAACACAAAATATTGTTTCGATCTTTTTCTATTTCTTATGATGAAATTAATAAAATAGACCTGAGGATTGATTGGACTAAAAATAATAGAGCAGAAGGTATATTTGACGATAAGTGGAATTTTTACAAAGAAAATTAAAAAAAATGTTCGTCTTTACTCAGCCTCAACAGTCCTCAACGTTTGGTTTCATTTTCATTAGAGCCGCCCCACTTAAACCAACAGCAGGCTAGTCCCATAGAGATTTGAATAGCTTCGCTTATGCCAAAACAGGCCATCACTGTACCTTCTGGAGAATTTATATGTAGCACTTAATTTCCATCGATGTTGTGCCTTGAGCCACTGATTCAAAAAATCAGCGTAAACATTTTTTATGGATAAAATGTTGTTATTTTTTTACTGAAATTCCAATTTTCGCCGAAAGTAAATTAAATATTGTTCTATTTATGTTCAATCACAACCGCTTACAAATGCTGCGAATATCACTTTCACATAGACTCAGTGGTTTAGGAACAGTCTTCAAAAATAAATGCTAGTTAATTATAGAGAGTGTTATGTAGACGCAAATATAGCTTTTTAAATATCATGACAACCCCATATAACAGAATATTTTGTTTTATTTTGTAATGAAGAAAACAAGGCCTTGTTAAAGAAAATCTGCGGATAAATTCAGACGTTATGACCCTTCCAGCAAAAACTCGGTAATGACATATCATTATTATTAGCATTACCTAGTAATGACTGCCCATTACGCCCTGCATTTTTTTTGAAGTATGAAATAATGACTACTTTATAATGACTTACAAAGTAGTTATTGGTTGAAAGAAAGAAAGTCCAAGTTTTGCTACACATTGAGTTGTGCGTAACTTTGTCTTCCATCCATTTCGAAGTTGCCGCGACCATCGCTCGAAGATTAAACCGATTTGATATTTTCGATCGATGAAGCTAATTTAGTTGGTTCATGTCAATCGAAGCGTGCTCATGTTACGAAGAATGTCAGTTATTTCTTTTCAGAATCATAAAGTTAACTGGTTGAACTATATTGGAATTAAAATATTAAAATCTTATCAACACAACCACAGTAAGAAGAAAGGATAACACATTCACAATTCTTCTTATTGTTCTGCTCCTTTTGTTACAACAACAAAACTGTACTTTTTTTGTGTATACGTTCGCTTGCCGTGGTGTCGTTGTTTATCAAACAAAATTTGAAATAAAGAGTGATTTTTTGAGGTTAGGATTTTCATGCATTAGTATTTGACAGATCACGTGGGATTTCAGACATGGTGTCAAAGAGAAAGATGCTCAGTATGCTTTGACATTTCATCATGAATCGTCTTACAAACGAACAACGCTTGCAAATTATTGAATTTTATTATCAAAATGCGTGCTCTGTTAAGAAAGTTCATTGCGCGCTTCCATTTTATGGTCAGTTTAATCGACCCACTGAAGCGGCTATTCGGGCTATTGTGACTAAATTTCGCACCAAATTTACATTGTTGGACATTAAACCTCCAACACGCTTACGTAGAGTGCGAACTTAAGAAAATATCGCAGCTGTATCGGCCAGTGTTAATGATGACCACCAATTTTCGATTCGTCGCCGTTCGCACCAATTGGGTCTCTGTTACTCAAAAACGTGGAAATGCCAAAATTTGACTAAGCGGATGGACCACCTAAGACGCAGCCGCGGTCAACATTTAAATGAAATTATCTTCAAAAAGTAAATGTCATGGACCAATCTAACGTTTCAAATAAAGAACCGATGAGATTTTGCAAACTTTATACGTTTTTTTTTAAAAAAAGTTATCAAGCTCTTAAAAAATCACCCTTTATAATGAAGTTGCTAGAAATGTTTTTCTGTGTGTGTTCAAACCTCCAAGCACAACACACAACAACGTCAACCAACATTCTTACCAACCAGTACTTATATATTAACTTTTTGTAAGCGTGCGTGGAAGTACTTATTTTTCTACAATCCCTTTATAAAAATAATTAGAAACGGATCCGAAAAATAAGTAGTGAATGTTTTTGCTATTGCCTTATTCTCCACTTTTTGTAAGCGTGCGTGGAAGTACTTATTTCTCAACTTTTTGTAAGCATGCGTGGAAGTACTTATTTTTCTGCAATCCCTTCATAAAAATAATTAGAAACGGATCCGAAAAATAAGTAGTGAATGTTTTTGGTATTGCCTTATTCTCCACATTACTTGGTAATGAGAGTTTTTGCTGGGTTCTTGTAGAAATCGTGTGCCAATTTTTAAGAAGTTTTTGTATAAATTGATTTAGGCATTCCTGAAGAAGACAATTATCTATAGATTTTGGGCATTTTTTCTTTGTTAATATACCAACTATAGCAAATATATAAAAATTCTGTTTTATAATTTGTAAAGCTCTATTTAAACAAAAATTAAGAAATCATGATTTAAAAAATCCTTTGCGTCTACGAAGAAAATCACAACTTCTACATTTAGGTTAGATATTAAAAAATAGACCAACTTTTTCGTTTTTTTTTCTATTTTTTATGATTTTTTTTAAAAAATCGCAATTTTTTGGTGATTTTATCTTTAATTTAACATATAACCAGGAATGATCGGACCTATATATCCAAAATGAAAATATTTGAAAATTTTTAGGATTATGTAGAAAACATATCTATGAAATGTTCACCCGCTCATTATTTTTTTGTGTACATTCAACATATTTCCAATTTATAGAAGATGTTCAAATTTAACCTGCAACCTTTTTGTAAAAATACTGCTTCTTTCGCATAGGACACGAACATGATAAAGCTCCGCGCTTAGCACTGATCACTACAATTCTTAATCCATAAATCGTCGAGATCAGTGGCGATCATGTGACCCTGACAACCACTTGCATCCCATGAGCACTTGTACGTTCGGGGGAGAAATCATGTAGCATATCCGGCGATCGACCTTGATTGATGGCTTCACTTTTGTTTCCTCAGTTGTTCGATTTGAATATTAACCTTTTTCGACTTCGGCGTGCGTAGGTGTTCTTCAGTTGTTAACATCGTTTTTGAACTCATTTCAATTCAGATTCAGTTTTTTCTCTCCACTTTTGAATTGTTCGCTGATGTTGTTGCTACATATATTTTCAAATGTGTGTGGTGTTGCCTGGGAGGTAGGTAGGTGGGGAGGGAGGGAGAATGTTGTTAAATATCACAAAATCTTTATTAATTGGATACACATGGAAATGAAACAAAATACAAAACATGTTTTGCATTTTTAATAGGTTTTTATTTCAAAAACATTTAGCAAATTAATACTAACAATCAAATCAATTTGTATTAAAATGAGCCAGCCCAATGTATCGATCGATGTATCGATGTGTGTTGTTTGTTGTATTCCTATAAATATACTCGCTTTTGGAATATGTAGATGTATGTAGATGCTATCGTCGTCGATGTCCAAGCTAGTTGGGAGGTTTAGTTTGGGGTTGGTTGGTTGGTTTTGTGATAGCTTACAAGATTTATGATGATGAACTGAAAGGCAAAAAGTCTTAAAATCATTGATTCATTTCGGTGATTTATCTATGAATATATATTTTTATGTAGCCCCCACCCCTCTCTCCACCCCGAAAAAAAAAACAATAAAATATGTTTAAGTGTGTTTATAAAGTATAGACATAAATCAAATAAACTATGGCAAATTATCTCCATGAATGAATATTGATATATTGAAAATAGATTTCAAGTTGAATTTATCAATTCAGCCATAGAAAATATTGCATTATCAAGCGCTCAACACTATCTATTTTTGGAAGTGGACTTATTGTATTTCGAACACCAGTGAAGAATGTGTGTGAATATGGGAAAATGTTGTGGTCTGATGATCTCAACCTTAAGCTGTAAAATAGTCTTCCCAAACCTGAGTAAAATCCATACTCTCATTTAGTTCAACAAATACACTCCAGTTTAGTCCAAATTTCCTCAATAGCACTGTGGGACAAAAATGTTGCAGAAGAGATAAGAGATTTCATATTTTCTGAATTTCAAATATTCGCCGAATGTTCCTTTAATATTTGTACTCTCATTGGGGACTATAATTACGGACTATATTACCCGCTTATATGTTCAATAAAAAGTACTTATGATGACCACAAATGCTGCGAAAATCACTTTCACATAGTAAAAGTTGTTAGTTTATTCGAAAAAAATCTTTTTTGCTTGCACGGATAATAAAAAAAGAATACAAATTTATAAAAATATTTTGTTTTAATTGTTAATAGCTAACATTCTAATGAAGAAAATAATTATTATTATTTTTATAAAGAGATTGTAATAAAATAAGTACTTCCACGCACGCTTACGAAAAGTTAATAAATAAGTACTTATAAACGAGTTGTAAAATAAGTGGCCTAAGGAAGATACAAAATAAGTTATTATTGATAACTAGCCAAATAATGTATTATCAATAATGGGCTTAGTAAGTGATGAAAACAACATTTTTATTAAATTATATATTTTGTATCGACTTGTTAACAATCAGAATATAGAATTTAGGGCTGTTTTTCTTTAAGCCTGGATAACTAAGCTGTGATAATAATAGCACTGCTATCCTCTGACTCACCACATAAATGTAGAAAATTAATTTTTAAAATCTAAAGTTCTATGAAATTTAACTTACCAATAACTACTTATTTAAACCATCATAAGGAAGTAATTATTTTATACTTCAAAATAATGAAGGGCGTAACGTGCTGTCATTACTAGGTAATGCTAAAAATAATGAGGTATCATTACCAAGTTTTTGCTGGGAATTTATTACACTCTTAAAGAAATCATGTTTTTTTAATGTATGTCTAAAAAGCGCGAAAAACCCCCTTTACAAAATGGATAGCAAAATATTTAGTTTTATTTTCTTCTCGTCGTCCGCACGTATGGTGAAATCAATATAAGAATCAAAAATTAATTTGAAAATTTAAGAAAATACCTAGACCTTTTGAAATTCTCTTACAAGATAGATCATAACTATAAGCAATATTGCGAGTTAGTAATATACAATTTTTAAAATCAGATAGTTTTCAGTGTTCATATTTTATTATTGTACACATATGTACATTAGGTTGGGTCTCGAAAATAAATTGCAGCGGTCACTCCCAGAAATGATGATTGGATTGTTTAATGATAATCTGCAAAATATTTCGTCACTGGGTCAAGCCATCTGTGAGCTAAACGCTCCTGAAAACATCTCTTAAAATCAAGTTTTTCCCGTGTAATTTTTTATGATGCATTTTTGCCCTAAATTTTACTCTGAATTAATAGACCATTGGGAGCACTTTAAATAAAAATGTTTATTCATGTCTGAGAATAACTAATTGGTAGTATTATTGGACGTTTATATTGATTTTTTGTGGTTTTCAAGGTGACAGCTAAAAACTCATATTTCTTGGAAACATTTTGTTAGAGTTGATATGAAAAATAAATAGAAGGCATTAATACCATTCGAATGACACCTAAATAAATGAATATCAGTCGAAAAATGACGTAACTGACTCCTTGTTTGTAAAATAATTTAATACATGACGTGGATTTACATAGCAAACCAGTAAGGAAAGGCTAAAGTCGGGCGGGCCGACTCTATGATACACTCCACTTTCAATCCGAATACAATTCAATTCGGTGAAAAAGTAATGTATGTGTTTGACAAAAAATTTTATATCGGAAAGGACGTTTGTATGAGGATATATTGAAACCTGGAACGAAATAGGTGAAATATAAAATGAATAGTTTGGCCAAAATCGGTTAAACTTATGGGAGCAACATTTGAAATTGGGCTATATTTAAATCTGAACCGATCTTACCCACTTTCACCATAGTTTTGCTTAGTTAGATTATAAGATGTTGTGCGAAATTTAAAGAAAATCGAGTACAATATGTGGTTTCTACAGAGGAAAATGTCAAATCGGGAACGACATTTGTATGGGGGCTATATCTAAATCTGAACCGATCTTACCCAATTTTTGCATATGTATTTCTAGTAAGGTTATAAGATGTTGTGCCAAATTTAAAGAAAATCGAGTACAATATGTGGTTTCTACAGAGGAAAATGTCAAATCGGGAACGACATTTGTATGGGGGCTATATCTAAATCTGAACCGATTTGACCTATTTTCACCATAGATGTTCTTAGTTTAAATATAAGATGTTTTGCCAAATCTGAAGACAATCTGATACAATATGTGGTTTCTAGAGCGCAAAAAGTCAAATCGGGAGAGAAATTTGTATGGGAGCTATATATAAAACTGAACCGATCTGACCGATATTCACCATGGGTGTTTCTAGTGGAAATATAAGATGTTTTACCAAATCTGAAGACAATCTGATACATTATGTGGTCTCTAGAGCGGAAAAAGTCAAATCGGGAGAGAAATTTGTATGGGAGCTATATATAAAACTGAACCGATCTGACCGATATTCACCATGGGTGTTTCTAGTGGAAATATAAGATGTTTTACCAAATCTGAAGACAATCTGATACATTATGTGGTCTCTAGAGCGGAAAAAGTCAAATCGGGAGAGAAATTTGTATGGGAGCTATATATAAATCTGAACCGATCTAACACATTTTTACCACAGGTGTTTCTAGTTACAATATAAGATGTTTTGCCAATTTTAAAGAAAATCTGTTGTAATATGTGGTATCTAGAGTGAAAAGAGTAAAATCGGGAGTGAAATTCGTATGGGGGCTATATCTAAATCTGAACCGATTTTCTTCAAATTAAATAGCGTTCGTCCTTATCCCGAAAAACGTCGTTGTGCAAAGTTTCATTTGGTTATGTCTACAATTGCGACCTGTATCGTGATTACAAGAATAGATGGACGGACGGACGGACGGACGGACGGACGGACAGACAGACAGACGGACATTGCTAAATCGACTCAGAAAGTGATTCTAAGACGATCGGTATAATTAACAATAGGTCTATCTCGTTTAATTTTGGGTGTTACAAACAAATGCACAAAGACATAATACTCTCGTGGAGTGTATAAAAATTCTCTTTTAGAAAAATGAGCGCAGCGGCGTCAATTTACTGCCCATGTTCATCATTTAGGCATCATTCGAAAGGTATTGACTGCAGCAATATATTTTTTATAAAATACTACCACCAAATACGAAAAAGTTTTTAGTTGTCACTGTGAAAATTCCCAAAAAATTACTATAAACGTCCAATAATTCGACCAACAAGTTACTCTAAGACAATAATCAAAATTTATATTTAAAGTGCTTTCAAGAGTCTATTACTTCAGAAAAATATTTTGGGAAAAATTTAACACAAAAAAATACAGGGGAAACACATAATTTTTAGGGGTATTTTCAGGAGCGTTTAGCTCACAGAAGGCTTGATCTAGTAACGAAATATTTTGCAAATCTTCATTAAACAATCCAAACTTTATTTTCGTGGGGTGACTGGAACTTGTTTTTCCATTTGTATGGACGGCGACCCAGCCTAATGTATATGGACCGTACCTATCAGAACTGGCCCAAGTGTGAATAAATTGTCAATTCACTTCTCATTTGTTATGTGTATTTAAATAGAAGTATTGCATATGATATAAGATATATATATATGATATATTGTCGCATATTAATAAAAATAGAGGCGAATTCCGGAAAATATGTGCTAATCTCTTCAAATGCCTAACTACATCGACGCAGTTATGCCCTCTGCCAACTATTACAACAATTTTGATAATATTATACTACATTTTTCAAACGGAGTGTGGTTCAATTCATGTTCTTTGAGATTGGTTTTAAGACTTTAAGAAAAAAAAGCATCGGACTTGTCTCTTGTCATGTCCTTTGAGATTGGTTTTAAGACCTTACGAAAAAAGCATCGGACTTGTCTCTTATCATGTCGTTTGAAACCGATTCCAGGTCATATCCTTTGAGTGTGGTCATGTCCTTCGAGACCAATCCTAGGTCATGTCTTTTGAGGTATGGTCCAAGTCATGTCCTGTAAGACCAGTTTTAAACTGGTAGTTTAGAACAGACAGCGGACATTTCAAAGATATATCACAGGGGGTCAATTCACCCCCTCCAATGACAAAACCATGTAAAAGGGACCGACCTTCATATATTTGCGTTAGAACCAGGGCCGGTCCACCAGAGACTAGTCCTAGGACTTGTCCTGAGATAATTAACTTTCCCGTAGGTTATATACACTTGACACTAGAGATTGTATGTAGAAAAACTGTGTATTCCTTTGTACATGTCTTTAAAGTTTTAAGGCTGTAAAAATTGCACAAAAAATATTTAAGTATTTATAATGAAAGATGAAAACCTCTAGAAGTGGAAAAATTTGTTTTAACTTTTCAGAAAAAAAAATTTCAATAATATCCTAGGAAAATTTTATACTTTCATAAGTTTGAAAATTTCCAATATATTTTTCTCAATAATATATATGTTAAAACCTTATGCATTCTTTATCACATAATTCGAATTTCGTTGCTATAGCTTTATTAGTTAAGCCTTAATAAAAAATCATATTATTAAAAATAATTTTAATCTGTTAGATTACCAAAAAATGCTGTTTGGAATGAAACAATGTCATATACACATGAAGAGATCATATATAGTATTTTTAAAAGACTTCAACGTTTCGGGGATTTTTATCTTTTAGTTAGGTTATTTTTCTGATTGGTTCAACTTGTATTTTCTTTTTCACAATTTTTTCGGGTACAAACAATAACAAGTAATCGCAAATTTAACAATAACTAAATTAAAAAATAATTCGGAAAAAGAGAAGGGAAAAGAAAATACAAATAAATTTTAAAACAATGCCACCAATTTGGCCTCAAGCTGAACCAATCAATGGAAATCAATCAAATATTTCGACCAATCAGTTGATGTCAAATTAAATGGGACAATCTAAGAAATTGAACATGTTTTTTGTTTTAATTTTCCAGGACAAACAATTGGGTTATAAAACACCAGCTAATTTCGTGAATTCTGAAATTATGATCGAAAGGCGATACACAACGATTCTGCAATTAAAATCACATGGGATTGTATGGGACTCTTTGGTCTTGTTACGGTCTTGTTCAATTCCTATAATGTCCAATGGCCCATGGCGACCTTCTTCAGGCGGCTTTGTAGCGACATTCAACTAAATACCCGGACTCTTTAAGTCAATGATTCTTCCAAACGATCTGCAGTCAATATTTGATTTGAACCAGTCTCAAGACCATTTTGCATCTATATATATTATAGTTCATTGACTTGTAAAAATTCAAGGACATATAAAACATCAATTTCCAAATGAAGCGACATTTAACCTTTTCTAAGTGTAAAAGACTGGCAAGTTTGATTTGATGATGCTTTGATTTCAAACCACGGTTATCTGTCATTAATACACAAATGATGTTAGCAATTCATTTCACAACATTTTCAAATTCGCCCCAACTCATTTGCGCTGCATTCATTGTAACAACGACGGCATGTTGACAACATTTTCTTCTATTTTTTAGTACTATATTATTATTATTATTATTGCTGCTGTTGTTGTTCTAGTTATTGTTGTTGCTGCTGCTATTTCATTTGTTTCGTTGTGTTTTTTTGTTATTCATAAACTCTCTTTCAAAGCAGGCAGGAAATTGTTTATAAACGATATTTAAACTAAATATTTATAGTAGAGAGCAACAAAAAGATCAAATTAAAACTTGAAATTGTGCATGTCATAAAACGACGACAAATTACTACGTTTCGCTTAAAATCAAAAAGTCGTAACAACAAAAGTAAAACACACACACCACACAACAACGCGAATTCTATAACAAATGCGAGAAAAAAGATAATAACAAATAGAGAACAGCAAATCGCCAAACGAAACATTGGAATTAAAAACCATAACAACAGCAACAAAAAAACATACATACATTCATATATGGACGGACGGATCGAGGGACGGACACTCGTGTACATTCAACCGTACTTCCATTTGTTTCAACAAATCTATACATATTGCACTGAACTGAACTGAACTGAATTGAAATGAAATGAAAAAACTAATAATTTGAAATGAGAATAAAAAGTCCACAAACAGACAATTACGGGCCAAACTATAGAATGTGGTGCATTTAAGCTTAAAATTACAGCGGCAGCAGCCGCCGCAGCAGCAGCCGTTACAAATGCGAACAATAAAATCAAAACGTTTCGATTAAACTTTTAATAACACGTTAAAACACTTGAATACTGGTCGTAGTTGTTGTATTGTTGGATTTCCACAACAAAAGCATAGCAGCAACACAATCCACAACAACCCACCAACGCTCATCGTTGTTGTTGTTGTTATTGTTGTATAGAAATTATCAGTTGCCTATAAAAAAATGGTTGCATTTTTTGCTCGTTGTTGCACATTGTGATTGCATTTGTTGCTGGGCTTTGAATTTTTATTTATTTCCAAGTTTGTACTTTTCAAACTCATTTGTTCGATACGCACATCGTTTAATTAGAAAGACTAATATTTCCATCAGTTCTTGTTACTCTGTTCATTTCGTATCGTAGCTATTAACAGTGGGATGATTGTAAAAATATCACTCCTTCAGAGATATTACAACGAAGTTTTGAACATTTACATTAATGCAATTAAAAATGAAATGCTTAGCTTTTCATACGAAATCTCGGTAAGAGAAGAATAATTGATCAATCAATAAACATTTTCCTTTTGGGGGGCCAAAAGCATGGGGCGAAAAAATAGCTATGCAATTAAAATAAAAAAAAATAAAATAAAGAGCCCACCTAGACAATTCTGAAAACCGAAATAAAATACGCTAATTTATAGAAGTTTAAATTATATAGTTTCAACAAAATTGTTTCTGCGAAAAAATCATAAAAAAATATTTGACTCCCTAAGATGAAAAATTATGATAGAATTATAAACTTTTTACAAAAGTTATAAACATTTCTTTACATTTATAAACTTTTACAATTTTATTTTACTCCTTACTTTTATAACATATTTGTATTTAATAATTCAAGTAGTAAAATAATATATTACACATTTTATAGCAGATTGTTAAGAAAAAGAAATTTTGTATTCAAATAAAAATTTTATAATTTGTGTAATAGATTTTTTTGGATTTAATGAAGATTTGGACAGATTAAGAAGAGAATATTGATGTTGTTGCTGTTCCTCTTGCTATAAGCATTTGCCCTTATGTATACATGATGAAGATAAAATCTTTGTGCCGAAAAATTCCATGGTAATTTTAACACCAACCGTAAAAGTCTATTCTGACATACATATATATCTGTGGTTTTCGAAAAATAAAAATCTTCAGGAGACCCAAAATAAGTTTCTCTTTCCCGAACATTTTCCATATTCAGAAACATGTTATGAAAAGACCAAATTTTAAAGCCACGACATGCTGTCTGAATGTTTTTGCCCACAAATCTCAAAATCTAGAAACTTCGAGATATACGATTATTCCTGAAAACCACATACTCAAAGCGTGAAGAAAAATTTGTTAGCCATATTAAATTCGTTTGTCTCTGATATAATCATGATAATATTTTTGTCTGGCTAAACTCTTAAAACATTATAAGCAGATGTTCAGGGAACTACTGTCTTTCAAAAAAGGGCGAAATATTGGAAATAAATAACTATTAAAAATTAATATTGGTATCCATACAAATAATAGGCCGAATATACAAATAAATTCTTAACTGGGAAAACAATTTGTTTATTTAATTATACCCTACACCACTTCGTGGACTAGGATATTATAAGTTAATTTCGCGCCAAATGTTTGTAACACCAAGAAATAATTGAGCTAGACCCACCTTTAAGTATACGGATCGGCTTAGAATCACCAGCTGTATCGATTTAACGATGTCTGTCTGTCCGTCTGCTGTCCATCTAAGCTTGTTCGCACTCTACAGGTCTGTTTAAAATTAGCACAACAATTTATAATCGAACTAGAAACAATCATGCTGAAAGTGGGTAGGATCGGTTCAGATTTAGATATAGCGTCCATACACAATGGGAGCGACATGTGTATTACACATGTCGCTCCCGATTTTACTTTTTCCGCTCTAAAATCCACATCTTGTACCCGATTTTTTTTTAAATTTGGCACAACATCTTATAATCCAACTAGAAACACCTATACAGAATGTGGGTAAGATCGGTTCAGATTTAGATATAGCTCCTATACAAATGTCGCTCCCTATTTCACTTTTTCCGCTTTAGAAACCACATATTGTACCTGATTTTCTTTAAAATTGGCACAACATTTTATAATCGAACTAGAAACACCTATGCAGAAAGTGGGTAAGATCGGTTCAGATTTAGATATAGCCCCTATATAAATGTCGCTCCCAATTTCACTTTTTCCGCTTTGTACCTGATTTTCTTTAAAATTGGCACAACATTTCATAATCGAACTAGAAACACCTGTGGTGAAAGTGGGTAAATCGGTTCAGATTTAGATATAGCCCTCATACAAATGTTGCTACCGAATGTTTATCCGATTTTGGCCAAACTATACATATACATAAATGGTGAAAGCGGGTCACATCGTTCCAGGTTTCAATATACCCCCATACAAATGTCCTTTCCGATCTAAATTTTTTTTGTCAAACACATTCATTTACATGATGCAAAAATAATTCCCGATTTCACTTTTTTACCGAATTGAATTGTAATGGGATAGAAAGTCCGGGAAGTTTGTCCATACTTTGGTATAAGTCAAATGGGGCCCATTCTGATCTATTACAGCTCTAGAAACTACAACTTACATCGTATCTTCATCAAATTTTGCAGATCATGATATTTTTCAACTAGGAATACCTACCGTGAATGAGAAATATATAGGCCCAAGTTTTGGACCAGGCCCAAAATGTTGTTATAGGCCCCCTTTTGAAATGTCGGTCCGATTCATCCTATTATTACTGTATAATTTGAGTTTGTCTGTCGGATAATTGGATCAATTACCATATTATTAACCATATACGTTAAATATGAATTTATAGTAACTGTATAATTTATATGAACTACTTAAAATTGATCCCATGAAATACCTGGGTTTAGTAGTCAAAGCGAGGTACATACGCAGGGAGTGGTGTAGGGTATTATATAGTCGGCCCGCCCGACTTTAGCTTTTCCTTACTTTTATTTCATTATTATTTTTTATTATTTCAACATTGAGATACTCTGCTAACAAATGGAAGTGGTGATGTGGTGGCTCCTATTTTTGACGATTTTTAGTGAAAAATCATCAGAATAATTTTTTTCAGTTGTTTAACAGAAGGTTTTAAAACAATGAAAAATCCAAGAAAAAGTATCTTTAGGATCAAAATGGGACAACATTATGTACCAAGTAAATACCGGTAGCTAAAATTCGTCTGATTTTTCCAAATTTGTACTTTAAGGCTCAATCAAAAAGGAATAAAACTGATACCAAGCAAACGGTTATTGCTGGGACAGAATCGGCCCTGTGGGAAAATTTCCTCAATAACAGCCGACAATACCAGCATCGACAACTCTAGAGAAAAATCCCTTTTAAGGGATTTTTTGTCGAAGGACAGTGTATCACAATTTTTTGATGTATTTTATTCTAAACTCTTAAAATGTATTTAAAAAAATTATAGACATTCTTTTTAACTAAAATTGCCATTTTTGTCGAAGGTGTATTTATTTATTTTTTCATTTTGGCAGTATAAATCCGCTCATGCCCATTTAAACTTTAAACTGGAATTAGAACTAAGGGCTGCAAATTCTACTGAAATTGTCCTCTCTTATTTTTTAATAACTAAATGCATAGCGAAACCACCAATGTCCACATGTAAAAGATCTATGCTTAAATGTATAAGTTATCTTCCTCTTGTGTGATTTTCACTCTACCAGGGAATTTAGCTAGAAGACAGAGAAGGAAAGTAAATTTTAATTACTTTTTCGCCACTTCTTCCCCCTGTGATCTATTAATTTTTATTGTTTAAATTATATACAGTTACCAACACCCACACGTACACACTCTCACACATAACATGTAGGTATGTAGAAATATTGAGGTTTTTGTTAATGATCTTTTGTTATTATTCTAAACATTTTCCATAAATTGTTCATATTTAAGTTGTAAATGTTGATTATCACAGATCACAAGCAAACGAACAACAACAAGAACCCTGTGTGGTTTTGTTGCTGCTTTCGTTGAGGTTTATGCTTATGATCGTTGCTCTTGTTGTTGGTGTTGTTGGTTGTATGATTGAGTTGCTAACATACATTTTTGTTTCCAACCAATATTTAATTTTCTTCTATGTATGGATTTGTTTTTGTTGTTTTGCGCAAAACAGAAAACCACACACACACCTTCATTCACTCATTCGTTCATTCAGTCAGTCAGTGTGATTAGTAGTTGTTGTTCGTTCGCTGGTTCCTCCATTCCCATTAGATTTCCAACAACTTCCAACCATTTTGATCGAGTTGGAGCAGCATGTGTGGAGCGGAGCGTATGTGCGCTAGTGTGAGTAGTATTTTCGGTGGTCGTATGCTTGCGTGTAGCTACGCTTGTAGTTGTTAATCTATTGAATATATGGCTCTATCATCTGGTTAATGCATAATTTAATACCTCAAGTATTTTGTGGAATTTATAATTATTACCAACAAATCGGCTGTTGTGTTAAATGTGTTATGAAAATGATTTCCTATGTAGGAATACACTGAAAAAAAAAATGACCAAACATTTTCACCGAACAATTTTACTTGGAACAAGTTCAAATTAACCTGAGAAAAATGTTACCTAATAATTCAAGTAAATGATTTTGCTTTAGAGTATGCGAAACTCATACAAAAAATGACAAAATGAAATAATTCTCAAGCGTTTCATATAACTTCTGTCATAAAGATTTAAGCTATTACTCTATGATAGGTGCCTTCGCTGTGATTGTTTAGAATATGTTTCTTTAAAACGAATATTGTTTCATAATTCTTTTTTGTTTTCAATCTCAAATCCCACAATTCCCAAAACGGGAAAAATAAATCCCAAAAATTTGATTTTGTAGAAAAATAACCATCATTCGGAAACTTCGATCGTGGATCAGAAACCAAAAATATTTTTAGCTGCTGCGTCTGTAGATAAATTTATATTTTTACTTTTGAAAATGGGGCTTTGGGTTTCGATAATTAATTGTCATAATAAATTATTTTTATGAGAATTGCTCATATTCTAGTGATCCGGCTGAGCGAATTATTGTAGTTATCTATTTCCTGCGTTTATCTACATGAAGTCCTCTTATTGTCTGTATCTCAATGGAGGTAGGTACGAAATATGTGTTGCAAAAAATGGACAGTTCACAGAACATTTTTTATAAAAAGGTTATACCATGCCACTACCCAAATTCCCAGAGTGGGGAAAATATAATGCAAAATTTGGGATTTTTTAATAAAATGGCCGCCATTTCCGCAGGGATGTGGTCAATATATGGGGCTAAAAAATATACTAAACATGTTCTAATCAGTGTTTTACTTTCTCTAGTTTCAATTCCATTAAAAATAAACATTATAATATACATTTCATGTAGTTTTTTATAATTCACAATATGATAAACTACTACGTCTATTTTCTGACATAATAAGAATTCACAAGTAATATCTGGTTAATCGTTATAATTCAAATTCGCAATTTAAATTTTTTTAGAATAAGGGTATGTATAAGAATGTATTATCTAAAATTGGTTTTAATCAAAACCAGAAGTTGTGAGCATTTGGTTTCTGAGATGCGATTAACAAGTACTTTCTCTAGAGTACTGTTATTATTTTGCTGGGTATTCATATGTATTCGGTAGAAAAATCCGAAATTATTTAAAAGAAGTTATAATTATTTGAAAATTCAGTGGCTATTAGCTATTATTTTTTCTCATTGTTTTTCCGGATTCGTTTTTTTGCTAACAAAATAAAGAGTGATTTTTTTGAGGTTAGGATTTTCATGCATTAGTATTTGACAGATCACGTGGGATTTCAGACATGGTGTCAAAGAGAAAGATGCTCAGTATGCTTTGACATTTCATCATGAATCGTCTTACAAACGAACAACGCTTGCAAATTATTGAATTTTATTATCAAAATGCGTGCTCTGTTAAGAAAGTTCATTGCGCGCTTCCATTTTATGGTCAATTTAATCGACCCACTGAAGCGGCTATTCGGGCTATTGTGACTAAATTTCGCACCAAATTTACATTGTTGGACATTAAACCACCAACACGCTTACGTAGAGTGCGAACTGAAGAAAATATCGCAGCTGTATCGGCCAGTGTTAATGATGACCACCAATTTTCGATTCGTCGCCGTTCGCACCAATTGGGTCTCTGTTACTCAAAAACGTGGAAATGCCAAAATTGGACTAAGCGGATGGACCACCTAAGACGCAGCCGCGGTCAACATTTAAATGAAATTATCTTCAAAAAGTAAATGTCATGGACCAATCTAACGTTTCAAATAAAGAACCGATGAGATTTTGCAAATTTTATGCGTTTTTTTTTTAAAAAAGTTATCAAGCTCTTAAAAAATCACCCTTTATTAATCTAAACATTTCAAAAACAAGTAAAAACGGCGTTCAGTTCGGACAGGCCGAAGTTTATATACCCTCCACCATGGATTGCATTCCACAGAGGTTGTCGGTATTCGTAGAAGTGTAGTAAGATTACAGGGAAAAAATAAATTTTTTAACGTAACAAAACAAAACAAAACAAATACAAATATTGAAAAAATGATTTTATAAATAAATATACTATTTTAATTATTTCAATCCATTATTTATTTGAAATCAAAAAATAAATATTCTTATATTTATATTTTCAAAAAGCTTAAATACCATAAACATTGGTAGACAGTGGGTGCTACAGTTGGTTGTATTTCCATTCTATTTTAATTACAAAAGTACAAATTTTGAAAATCCATTATCAGACGTACATGAGCAAAGTGCAAAAAAACCTAACTTCATGATTCAACCAATTTTTGCCTTAAAAAATTACGAATTTCGAAAAAAACTTTTTATTTTACGTGTCTATGCAGTCAGAGGAATGTATTATACACCGAATTCCATGATCCCTTTGTATCCCTTGAAAGTACGAATTTCGAAAAATCCGTTTATTTTCCGTGTGTAAGCAGTCAAAGGAATGTATACTCCCAATTTCATGACTCTAGCTGCAGTCATTTGGTTGGTACTATTTGTATCCCCTTTTTCTATTTTGACCCCAAAAAGTACGAATTTTGAAAAATCAGTTTTTTCCGTGTCTACACAGTTAGAGGAATGTATACTCCAAATTTCTTGACTCTAGCTGCGGTCATTTGATTGGTACTATTCTTATCCCCTTTTTTCATTTTAACCCCAAAAATGTACGAATTTTGAAAAATCCGTGTATTTTACTTGTCTATGCAATCAGAGGAATGTATACACCGAATTTCATTATTCCAGGTGTAGCCGTTTGGTTGGTACCATTTTTATCCCTCTATTCCCATGTTACCCTTTAAAAGTACGAATTTGGAAAAAATACTTTTATATTATGTATCTACTCAATTAGAGGAATGTACACACCGAATTTCGTGTTTCTAGGTGTTGTCGTTTAATATGTACCATTTTTATCCCTTTTTGCCCCATTTCACCCCCTACGAATAAAAATCACCCTATGGTGTACGTTTTTGTTATAGGGTGAATGCGCGTACCAAATATCAGGCAAATATAAACAGACAAATTCAAAAAACATGCTTAAATACGCCAAAATATTATGGATTATTATGGGCATTTTTAGTTCTTGTGAGTGAAAAATTTTTTCCTTTGGCCGATTTCGCCCACTTTCAATCCCAACCGATCTACGACTATAAGACGCATTTATGGAAATTTTGAACGTTTTAGCTCCTTTCGTTTAGATGCTAGCGTTTCAACAGACGGGCAGACGGACGGACGGACATGGCTATATCGTCCTAGAATTTTATGACGATCAAGAATATATATGTACTTTATAGGGTCTCAGGTCGATATTTCAAGGTGTCACAAACAGAATGACAAAGTTAGTATACCCCCATCCTGGAGGTGGAGGGTATAATAAAATAAACATTTTCTAATTTAATAATGGAGCTTTGCGATTTGGGAATTTTTGATAATAGATTTTTTGTATTGTAAAAGTGTTAACTTTCGAGTGGACCTACCGATGAGGTCCGTTGGTTAAATGATTCAATACATGTATTAAACGCTTCTAAATTAAGTCTTCTTTACGATAAATAACAGAAATTTGCACCTATATGGAGAAAGAAAAAAGTTACAAACGAAATAATAAAATGTGACCCTTTTTGCATGTTTGGTTTTTAGAAGTGTATAACTTCCGATTGTTGTAACATATTTGCAAGATTATTTCAGAAATCCAACAGTAAAGTATATTAAAAGATTGTATTACACAGTGCAACACGAAAAAATGTAACCATATATGGACACCACCACGTGATAAAAGAGAAAAAACCCGTGTCTCCCAGTTTGGTCATGCACTTTTTATGGGCCCCCAAAGATTTGGGGCCTCGGTGTCATTTTTGACTCAAATCTTACAAACCGTTTGGATTTACTCTCTGAGGCAAAGTTGTAGCTCTTGTCATAAAGGACAAAAGCTGTGAACATACAAAATCAAAAAACTTCATCTTCAAGGTAACAAAATTAGATGTTTTACTTATCAGCAAACCGTTCAAAATTAAAGGAAACAATCAACTACAAAAATGTACCTATGATCTCAATAAACAACTTTCTAGAACAGAGCCGTTTAGGTAGGAAAAATAGATCTTGCAGGACTGTTTCTGTTAATGGTCAGTCCGACTGTAGTGCGTATGAGTGATATTATCCTTAATCAACAGCACGTATACGCTACCTACCTCACCACACTACAGCCTGTAAAATTTGTTCGACGACATTTGCAATTTTGACCTGAAGATAAAGTTTTTCTTTATTTATTATATGTTCACAATTTTTGTTCTTTATGATAAGAACTTCAACTGAGAGACTAAATAAAAATTCCAAACGGTTTGCAAGATATGAGCCTGAGAAAATTATCACTTTTTTGTAAAAATGACACCGAGGCCCCATATCTTTGGGGGACAATAAAAAGTGCATGACTTTGGGAAAAACTGAACTCAGTCGTTTAATTGGTACCATTTGTATCTCCAATCACCTTAAAAGTAAATTTTTTACGAGTCGACGCAATTAGAGGTATGTACACTCCGAATTTGGTAGTTCTAGCTGCTGTCTTTACATTGGTACTATTTTTTGCCCTATTTCACCCCCTAAAAGTATGAATTTTGCAAAAAAAAAAACAAACAACTTTATGGTATGCTTGTACCTAGATCATTTTGTTTTTTTTTTTGTGTTTTTTGTAGTGGCAACTGAAAACTTTTTCGTATTTGGTTGTAGTAGTTCAAAACCACTAAAAATGACGTTAGGTTCGGTCGGACCGAACTCTATATACCCTCCACCCTGCAATTATTTTTGAGGATGTTATTGTGAATAATGTAGATATCACTTTTTGTTTGTTTTTCTTTTATTTTTTCTCTTCTCTAAACACGATTTTTTTATTTGAATATATCTGAAATCTTAATTCCCTTTAGACTCTCCTGTAAATTCATAAAACTGTCGTTACGTTGTTCTACATTTCCGTTTTTTGTGGCAATTCTGATTCTCCTCCTCTTTTTTAACAATTACTAAATGAATGAAAGTGTTAACTTAATGGTTACATTTTCAAATTATTTATTGTTACCTACTACTAACATATATGTTGGAATAAAGGAGTATGTATGTGAAAGTGTATGTGTTTAGAGTAATTAAATATAAATAATTATAATTATTTGAATTGTGTATGTAAAAGTGTTTGAACTATTACGAGTATTTTAGAGGCCGTTCATATGAGAGAGACATGTGAACATCATATTTATCCATGCCTATTTATGTACTTATATAACTTGGATTATATGCTTTTTGCATGTGGAAGTGTTGTAATTACTCAATTGGGCTAGTGTGAAATTTGTGTGAAAAATACTTTTGTTGTAGTATTTAGTAGCCTTAGTTATTTGACGCGCTTAAAGCAAGAATGAGCTAACCAATATCCCTGTCGAAATTTGTCACATGTTTCTTTAATTTTTGTCATCGACTTAAAATGCAATTCAATTTACCATTATTCAATTACTATTAACTGCGTCTTTTGCCATTTTTTTGTATCTTGTATAGCGAGTAATTTTTAGCATGCTTATAAGCCAAATGTGCTGTCAATTTGCGGACAATTTTGTATTTTTTTTTCAAACAATTTCTAGTGGATAGAAAATCACTTATATAAATGATAATGGGACTAACTCAATTTGTTGTTGATAAGGCCAGTATTGCTTTAAGCTTGTCTTCAACGTGCGATTTTTTAAACGTAAATTCGGAAAATGAGTTGTGCTTCTCGTTCGTTTGTGAGAATTATTTCCATATAGAGACCGGGAAAAGTCGCTGCGAAGTCCCTTGAAAAGACCTTTGACATGGTCGAAATCATGATAGTGGTAGTCTGCAGCCAGTAATAAACGTCACCATGTCATTTGTAAATAAATTTGCATTCTAGTAAATATAGATGCAAAATGGTCTTGAGCCATATCCCAGTTCAAATCAAATATTAATAAATTAAATTAATATTTTGGCCGTTTTCATTATTTTTCACGTTTTCATTATTTTTTTCATTTAATTTTAACTTTTCTTAAAAAACAAAGAAACCAGATATGAACACTAGCACACTAACAATTTCAACTACCTTTTGTTGTATGTGATGAGTCACTAAAGCAAACCACTTTATTATAAAACACATATTTTTTATTATAAATGTCTGAATATAATAATATTATCATATACTATTAACTAATATACAATGAAACTATATGATAATTAAATATAAATTAAATTGGCATTGTATTAAGTAATCATACATAATATAAGCAACATTCTAATAATGTAAATAATAATTAAAGAATTTAAAATGCTGTTCGTAAGATGTTAATATGTTATTAACATATTATCAACATTTCTGGAAGTTGTTGAAAATAACTTCCTCAAAAGAGGTGAAGGTGTGAGCATTGATATCTTTGGATGCTATTCAAAAGTGTTTCCACTTATGTTATGTATACGAAATTATTTAAGAGAAATTATGACTTTTTTAATGATATTGGCACTGCGGGTAACATTTTTGTCATTAATTTCCGGATTCGTGTTTCTTACTAAGAAACTATCAAGATATATTCATCGTTGAGTGAAGAAGTGATGAGGTAATGGAGTCTATTAAAAAATAATAATTACATAAAAGAGTCACACAAAACTCGTACGTTTAGCGCTAGTGCCAACTCTTAGGACACTCTTATAAGAGTTTTTTTTAAATTCCACTTAAGTTGCACTCTGAAAATTACAGAACAAATACAACAAGTATGATTTTTTTAATTTTACATTGGTGGCTTTTTGGAAAAAATGTTTGGAATCAACTCCCTACAAGAATTCAAATAATATTCATCGAGAGGTAATTTAAATCCTATTCATTTAGCCATTACCAATGAACAAATCATATTTAACAACCCAGCAAAAACTCCTCCTCCTCCGTTTTCAGCAGGTTAGTAAGAGAGAGATGCGGTAGCTCTCGCTTACTAAACTGCAGATTAAGCGCTAATTTTTGTGGGGTATGTCCTGATTTAGAGCAATTACTGGGATGCAGTAATGGGCATATCTAGTTTAAAAATAAAATGTTTCGGCCAGGATTTGGGCGTGTGACTCTTTCAATGATAGTCGCGTGCTTTACCCAATGCACCACAACAACTATTATCGATATGTCCGTCATCTGATTTTTAAAAGCGCGACGAGGTGATTTTGTGTGATTTTTTTTTTAATTAGCTTCTTTTATTGCATTCGAAACATGCAGAGATTCAGCTCTATCAGAATTTTCGGTCTCTGCATCCGTCTCTATTGCATCCGAGTCATGCAGAGTTTCAGCAATGTTTATTTGATTGCACCCTCAGAAGCTCCACAACGGGTGCAGTGCTTCCAAAATCTATATAATTTTTTTCTGGGCTATTATACATATTTACACAGAAATTTTATTAGAAGGAAAAAACTCAGAGGAGAAAACCACAGCCAAATGCCGGCATCGAAACCTTTATTAAAAACTTAAAAATGAAACAGCCGAAAAAATTAAATTATTCCAACTCTCTCCCCAATTTTTGGGAGAATTGTTACATTTTCTTGAGTGATAGTTACCGAAAGGTAAACTACTACTAAACTACCGGTAACAGCGATTTTTTAAAGAAAATAATGATTGAAAAGTAATGAAAAAGGGATCCTTCTTTCCTTTCAAATTATAGAAGATCACTACTTTAAAAAGTTTAATAATAAATTATCCAATTTTTCACAACTTCCAGATCACAAGATGGGGATATCTCTAAATGCTGGTACATCTTTAGTTTTTTATACTCTCCGATGGGGGTTTACTAAATGTGGGATTCTCTGCCAAACGGATCAACGAAAAAATCTTTTTTTATGTAAGTTTTTGGTTGATCATAAAGCTTATAAATACAAAGCGAAGTATATACAGTGATATTTACCAGTTAGTAATTTCTTAAGGATATCTACAAACAACAACATTACCAAATTATAAGAAAATATGTGCAAAATGATATTTATTTGGAAAACAAGTCTTACACGTTCTTTTATAACTTTTGATTCATGTGAGATCACATGATTTTTTTGCAATTGAAAGTAAACACATTAGGCTACTTCCATACAAAAGTTAATTAGCATCGAATAATTTTAAATATATATATATTTTTTTTTCGATGTGTTCATCCTTCTAGTTGGACTCTAGGGATTATTCGAAATTCGTATTTATACACTCCACGAGAGTATTATTTTAAGAGGGAAAATGGGAAAAAAGACATAAAAGTGGTACCAACCAAACAGCTGAAGATGAAATCATGAAGTCCGGTGTATAAATTCCTCTGACCTGATATAAATGTATTTTTCGAAATTTGTACTTTTTGGGCAAAAAAACGGTGAGAAAAGGGATAAAAATGGTTCCAATCAAATTGCTGTAGCTACAATCACGAAGTTCTGTGCATACATTCCTCTGACTTTGTAGGCGAACAAAATAAGATTCGGGACATCGTTCGTTTACCGATGCTTATTTGGAGGCATTCACAACAAGATGTTTATAATAAACACGATATCTTAAATTTGTAATAAACTTTTTCGTAGTGTAGGAGTGAGACAACTCTTCTAAAAATCTCCACGACTAGCAAAATATTGAATTATCCAACAAGTTCCTTATAAAGCAAAAGTTTATAACATGCATTATCGTCTGGTAATTATCAGTCGGTTTTTATAGTCAACAATATACCATCGATTCGATTCGAATATACATATATACATACATATATATTTTTAATTTTTCTTCAGGTATTACTCATAAACAAACAAACATAAAGTAATTTCCGTTATGAAAATTAACAATTCAAACCAAATTCATTACTGACATACGAGGGGGGTAATATACTCAACACACACTCTCACACAAACGGACACTCGGCCACATTCATTTACGCATGCGCACTTCACCTGTCGTCTTAATGAAAACATAACCGTTGTTACGTCAATAACAACTTAACAACGTCCGTACGTACAACAGCATCATTCAAAATGTAATGTATCTCAAATGTGAATAGATTTACTTTCCAAATCGAGTGGTAACGATCTTGGACAGATACCAGATACACAGATGCCCACAGTAGTCAAATGCATTTAAACTATTACAAATCTGAACATTAGCGCACACACGCAGCGCAGCGCTGGCCCGAGCACTTTCTTCACAACGAAAATGATTTTCCAAAATTACAGCAACAGCAACAAAATCAAACGAAACAAAAATATAATTATAAAAAATTAGATTGATCGCAGATGAAAACCCTGAAATCAAGAAACCAAAAAAAAAACACACACACAACTGAAATCTGAACACTCTTCAAGTTCATTGATACCTACCTTCTCTCCCATTGATGAAATGTGTGTGGAGTCGACAATGACACAGTGGCTACAATTAAATAACTTTGAAGGTTTTGAAACAGAATCGGTGGATTTTTAAGGATAATCAAAAAATAAATAAATAAAAATTAGTGCTGAGACCCAAAAAATTATTTTTTGTTCGCACTGAAACTTTTCATCAAAGTTTTTATAAATAATAAAAGTTTCAATAATAAAAATTTAAATTTTATAAACGTATACGTATATATTATATTTATATACCTATATTATAGTTTGATTTTAACTTACAAATTGAATTTAAATGTGACATAGATTTTTTAAAGAAAAATCCAATAAAATAATAACATATTTTGATATATTTTACTCATATGGAGGGGCTTTTCTTATTTTTTATCTAAAGAATTTAAAAAAAATCAATTAAATTGTTTAATTATTCCAATTAAAATATAATCAATATTGCGATGTTTTACTTA
Source organism: Polietes domitor (assembly GCA_947397865.1). Classification (NCBI taxonomy): domain Eukaryota; kingdom Metazoa; phylum Arthropoda; class Insecta; order Diptera; family Muscidae; genus Polietes; species Polietes domitor. The sequence continues at coordinate 117,250,553 of OX377620.1, forward strand.
CTTTTTTAATTCATTGAATTATTTGATTTTAAGTCTAAATTCATATAAAAGTAGTGATTCAATCAATTAAATCATTAATTAAACATTTAATTAATTTAATAAAACCATTAAATTGTTTAATTAAACCAATTAATAAAATTGATCAAAATTTTCCAATTTATCAATTACTTTTTAATTGATTCAATTAAAATTGTATTTGATTATAAATCTAAATTCAAATAAAAGTTTTGGTTGAAACAATAAAAACAATTAGTTAAGAATCGAATTCATTTAATAAAAAACCAATTAAATTGTTTAATTAAAACAATTAAAAAATTATCAATGTTTTCAATTTATCGATTACTTTTTTAATTGATTCAATTAAAATTTTATATTTTAATTAAAATAAAAGTATTGATTGAATCAATTAAACTATTAATAAAAAATGTAAGTAATTTAATAAAAAAAATCAATTAAATTGTTTTAATTATCCAATTAAAACAACTATTTCTATTCTCGAATTTATTAATTACTTTTTTAATTGATTCAATTAAAATTATTGATTGAATTAACTAAACCATTTATTAAAAATGTAAATAATTTAATAAAATCAATTATTTTGTTTAGTTAATCCATTAAAAATAGTCAATATTGTCAAAAATTATCATTTACTTTTTTAATTGATTCAATTAAAATTTTATTTGATTTTAAATCAGAATGCAAATGAAAATATTGATTAAATTAATTAGACCATTAACCAATTATTTTTTATTGATTCAATTAAAATTTAGATATAAATTCAAATAAAATTTTGATAGAATCAGTTTAATCAGTCATCAAATTTGATAAAAAATCAATTAAATTGTTTAATTAATCAAATTAAAAAACTAATCAATATTCTCGAATTTATCAATTACTTTTTGATTAATTAAAATTGTATTTGTTTTTAAATCTAAATTCAAATAAAAGCATTCATTTAAAATTAATTAATTAAAAATTTTGTTAATTTAATAAAAAATCAATTAAATTGTTTAATTAATCCAATTAAAAAAATATATTCTTGAATTTATTAATTACTATTTTAATTGATTCAATTAATATTTTATATAATTTTAAATCTAATCTAATTCAAATAAAAGTATTGATTGAATTAATTAAACATTTAATCAATTTAATAAAAAATCATTTAAATTGTTTAATAATCCAATTAAAAATTTAATCAATATTTTCCATTTTATCAATTACTTTTTTAATTGATTCAATTAAAATTTAATTAAAAAATAAATCTAAATTCAAATGAAAGTATTGATTGAATCCATTAAATCATTAATTATTTTTTAAAGTAATAGAAAACAATAAAAAACAATTAATAAAAATTATCAATATTTTCCAATTTATCAATAACTTTTTTAATTTACTCAATCAAAATTTTATTTGATTTTAAATCTAAATTCAAATAAAATTATAAATTGTAAAATTAAAGCATTAATTAAAAAATTAGTAAAAATTCAATTAAATAACAATTAAACATTAATCGAATTTAAACTATTTTCTCGAATTTATAAATTATTTTTAAATTAATTTCAATTTATTTGACTTTAAATCTAAATTCAAATAAAAGTATTGATTGAATCAATTAAACCATTATTTAAAAATTTAATTATATTAATAAAAAATCAATTAAATAAAAAATATCAATACGCTCCAAATTTATAAAATTATTTGATTTTAAATCTAAATTCAAATAAAAGTATTAATTAAATCAAATAAACCATTAATTAAAATGTAATAATTTAACAAAACAATATAATTAAACTGTTTAATTAATCCAATTAAAAAATTGGTTCATTTTTTACCAATTTATCAATTCTTTTTTAATTGATTCAATTCAAATTTTATTTGATTTTAAATCTAAATTCAGCTAATACCAATTTATCAATTCTTTTTTAATTGATTCAATTCAAATTTTATTTGATTTTAAATCTAAATTCGAATAAATGTATTGCATGAATCAATTAAACTATTAATAAAAAAATTAATTAATTTAGTAAAAAAACAATTACATTGTTTAATTAATCCAATTAAAAAATAATCAATATTTTATCAATTACTTTTTTAATTGACTCAATTAAACCATTAATTAAAAATTTAAATAATTTGAAAAATCAATTAATTACTAATTAAACTTTAAATTAATAATTAATTAAATATTAATAAATAATTAATCCAATTGAAAAATTAATCAATATTTTCCAATTTATCAGTTACTTAAATCAATTAACAATGTATTTGATATTAAATCTAAAATTCAAATAAAATCTAAAATTCAATAAAACCATTTATTTTAAATTCATAAAAATGTCCAATTCTTTTTTTAATCAAATTAAATCAATTAAAATTTTAATTGAATCTGCGAATTTTTAAATTTTATTTTATTTTTTGTGTCTACCTTTAATATTTGTACTTTCATTTTGGGTCCTAGCACACCCGCTTATATGTTCATTTAAAGATATTTATGATGTCTACAAATGTTGCGAATTTCGCTTTTTCTTCGAAAAAAATCAATTTTTAGGAGACCTCTCCTAAACCACTGTTTCTAAATGTTTCCGAATATTTTTTAAATATTTTCTAAATGATTTGATCTGGAATATGTTCCTGGCTCAAGACCATTTTGCATCTATATCTAATAGAATGCAAATTTATTTACAAATGGCATGGTGACATTTATTACTTGGCTGCAGACTACCACCATCAAGATTTCCACCCCGTCAAAGGTTTCCTCAGGTGGCTTCGCAGAGACTTTTCAATTTTATTTTTATGTTTACCACTGTGCAGCACAACTGTTGTTATCTTAACGTATATATATATATAACTGAGTGCGTGTGTAACTGTGTGTTTTTTGGGGAGGGATCGATCGATCGAAGTGTGTTGTCTGAATTTCCGTTGCCAAGATTTAAATGGAAAACCTGTCTGTCTGTCCGTCCGTCCGTCCATCCATCCATCCGCCCGTCTGTCCATCCATCTATCTATCTAAGCGTTTTCAACGTTTTTACGCATTTATCGAACAATTACTCGACTTGTTTTCAAAACATCTTTTCGAAATGTTCGCCTCAACATTATGCTGACTTTGTAAACGTCGAGAGAGTATACATTTCAAAGTGTTTCCTCAGTTCAATACAATTCAGTCCGTCCGTTCGCCGGTGTTCATTCAAGAATTATTGTCTTGAAGTTACTCGTAATTTTTTTTTTTCTTCGCCCATCGGGTCGAATGGTGCTGGTGGAGGGGGGGGTTGACTGTTATTGCGAAGAGTGTGTAAACGCTGTTGATTTTTTCGGTTTCTTTAAGCCGCTTAAACGATTAAAAAACGTAACAAACTCTAAGAAAATGTCACAAATGTCGATCAAACTGAAATGTGGAAAGACAAACACAAAACACACGGACAGACAAGTAACAGCTTAAGCAGTCAGCCAGCAGCGGCAGCAACAACAACAATATCACCTTGTTAAGAGATTGTTTACTTTTAATTGAATTTAATTTTTCACTTTTCTTCTACTTCTCATTTATGGAGTAGTCAAGACAAGTCAGCCCGTCAGCCAGCCGCATTTGAAGTAATCGTCGTCGGCAATAGCTAAATTTCCGTTGAAATCGAAACACACAGTCAAACATTCAAAATAATATCAGTTACATTTCAATTTTGTCATGATCGCATGGGTTTTGTGTATTAAATTACATTTCAATATCGGTTTAGGGAAATTGTTCGAATGAAAGATTTTGACAGGCCTCATCAAACGATGTCGTCAACTGTTCAATAACAGGAGGGTTTTCACTTCACAGCTTTAGCTTTGTTTTGATTGTTTAAGTGACGATTGAGTTGTGGAATCTACTGTCTAAATGCCAACAAATATTGTTGATCGAGTTCAGTTCATTCTGCTACCTATATACCAACAAATGATGAAGAATTATGCCCTAATGTTCTGGCCATAACACGAATTATAGCCAACACTATGCAACAAGGTCTATGTATAACATTTTCTGGTGTATTTTGGCTTTCTAAACTCGAAAACCATATTATTTTTTACAAATAAATTAAAAAAAAAATAATAATAAAATTCCAATTTTGACCGGAGATACATTTTAATAAATATAATCCCAATTTGGAAATATAAGTACGATAACATCCTCTTATAAATATGTCCACTTAAGGGTACTTATGATGACTACAAATTTTGCGACTTTAACTTTCACTTAGAAACAGTGGTTTAGGAGCAGAAGAATGAGAAAAATATGATTTTTTTGCCAAAACCATAAAAAGTAGGAAAAAATGTTTTATTTTATTTTTCAATAGCTAACGAAGAAATCAATGTCTATACTTAAAAAATCTATTAAGATTCTATAAATATAGAATTTATTTCACTGTTTGCAGACTGAACAGAATTTAAAAAAAAACATGTTTTTTAATTTTTGTTTAAACAGAGCGATAACTACCCTTTACAAATTAGATAACGGAATAATTTGTTCTATTTTGCAATATCTGGCATATTAACGAAGAAAACAAGAACAATTTGTAGAGCATCTATGGGTAATGTTATATTTCAGTCTGTTGACTTTAATGATAGCAACGATATAAGAAATATTAAGTATAGGCAGGGCTGCCTACACGATACCCAGCTCCAGTCTCTACCCCATTACAACGCACAGTGGGATAGCATCATACATTTGCGTGAAAAAACTATAAGGAGTACTCGTAGAGTGATGAAACTTGGCACCGATCATTTTTTGAATGTAATTAAGGAAAATGTTATGTTTCATCAATATCGACCACGCCCATCACATACCGCCCATGCAACTTTAAATGATTTTTTCATTCAAATATTTTTGTTTTGGTCCGAAAGTCTTTTTGCATTCAGCGATTGCTGAAAGTTGGTGGATTTTTTTTTCAGCAATTTAAAGAATAGATTCCCCGCTTCATTCTGTAACAGTATGAAGATGGAGGTCGACGAAGCCAACTTCTTTTTATTCCATCTGGAAGCGCTGAATTTTATAAAGCCATTTTAATTCGCTCATATCTACTGAACTACACGTGCAATCCAAATATTAAAAAAAAGGTTTTTTTTTCAATAAAAATTGCATTAGTATGTTAGCAGTGAAAATATCGCATATGCATATCATCAGTTATTATTAATCATTAGAATTATTAAGGCAAAATATTACTTTTATCTAAAAATATGAAATTTCTTAATGAAACTTTTACTTTAGAACTGCTTCATAAGATATTTAAAAATTAATTATAAAAAAATGCCTTTTTTGCCAGCAACGTCTTGCTTATTCCTCGTCTTATTTTCCAATTTAGAACATTAGAGGTCATTTATGTGATAAATTGAGTTGGTGCTCGATTTTTTTAATTTTTTAAGTTAAACTATACGATTAAGATTTCCCATCCGGGAATCTCGAGTTCTCGCGAATTTTATACGGGAATTTACGGGAATTAATGTTGATTGTTGAAATCTCCCTTTTGACTTTATGTATCACAATGAGTATAGTATTGTTGGTGGGCAAATGTCAGAACGTCTTTGTTGGAACCATTTGTCCTCAGTTTCTACATCCATAATTTATCTACAACGGTCATTCAAGAATTCTAGGGCATTAATCTTCCCCTCAATATAACAGCGGCCTGTGAGCACATAGGCTACTATTAATTAATTATTTGCCTTCTCGATCATTGGTTCTATGTCTGGTCGAAATTTGGTCAAATTCTAGGTCCACAAAGTGAGTCATATGAAAAAATCGCTTATTATTTCTTGTTCAAAAATATCCTTCAATAATTTTGTAAAATCGTCGTACTTCATTTTACTATGAAGAAATAAATTCTTTGTTTTGAATTAAATTTTATGTTTTGAATGGCATAGTTAAGTTTTTAAAATAATAACATGGTCAGTTAAACGAATAGGTACATCATTATCCACAATAAAAAATTAATATCTACTAATTAATTATACCGATTACCGATAATTAATTTGACAAAAACTTTAAACACGATTTTCTCAAAACACCCAAAAAGCTGTATGCTATTGTTATATTGAGGAGACGTAATGTTCATCGAATTCTCCCATTATGAGCTTTAATCTTGAAATATATCAATTATTCAAAGTTTTGGAAAGATTCGCGGCCCTCTTCTCTCTCTATTTTACATTTTTATATACACGGGGAATTGCCAGGAAATGTTGAAATCGTTCCCACCTTCCTAAAAGCTCGGACAAAATATACCCTATAAGCGATATATCACAAACTGTTGTTAAGTATACGTTTTTTTAATAAAATAATTTGGGACAAACATCACAAAGTGCTTTAAATTTTGAAAAAGTAACTTTATTTTTTTGTTTTATTTTGGTCTGTAATCAATATTTGATTTTAACTGGGATATTGTCCTGGCTCCAGATCATTCTGCATCAATAATTTGCGAGATATCACAAACTGTTGTTAAGTATAAGTTTTTTTTAATAAAATAATTTGGGACAAACATCACAAAGTGTTTTAAATTTTGAAAAAGTTAATTTTATTTTGGTCTGCAATCAATATTTGATTTCAACTGGGCTATTGTCCTGGCTCCAGATCATTCTGCATCAATAATTTGAAGCAAATGATTAATTATTTATTTAAAAATGGCCTTGTGTTATTTATTACTATCGCTATGATGATTTCCGGCCCATAACGACCTTCTTCAGGTGGCTTCGCAGCGACTTTTCAATATAATACACGGACTCTTTAAGTAAATGATTCACCCATAGCCGAAGGAAGGGGGTAATTCCACCCCAGAACTTTTTGCACCCCCAGTATTTTTAAAATTTATTAACTTCAATGTAACGGTGTTACAAAAAGATTTATTGTATAGCTTGGAATCTATTCCTAGTTATGTCAAAACTTTTCTGAGAACAAATATTAATTCATTTTGTACAAATTAATGTTATGTAACTAAAAAAGACTTATTTTCATCATCAGAAAAAGCTTAAGGTTTTAAGTTTTCATAAACTAAGAAAAAATAAACTGAATCCTTTGTGAAACATGAGCAATCGGAGCACCAAATACCATCGCAAAAGATACATTTAAAACAACTCGAAGAAAATCGTGAGTATTGGTGCGCCTCTACGTGAACATAGAGAAGATTTAAATAGAGCTTTCAAACATTTGAACAAAGACTCGAAGTGCTTTAGTCTTGATATTCAAAATGAATCAATCTCATGACTCAAAAAATTAAATCGCGTGGACCAAGTGCATTAAAGAAGAGCAATTGGTAATAATTTGTAAGTAAAATAACGATTCCTAGTTTTCGTAGATTCTTCTGTAAGTAGAGATGTTGTTTCTTTACCTAAAGTGTTTTTTGGGCGAAAATAAGATGGCAAATATAGTCAGTAAAATAGGTCAGTTTTATGATGGTGCAAATAAAATGTAGGGCTACCAGAATGGATTTCAAATGAAAATAAAACAAAATACAACTGTTTTTATTCACTGTCTGGTACAATAATTAAATTATTAATGACAGCGGAAATTATTGTGTTAAAACAATACGTTGAGAGAAAAGGTTGGTCTAATATATAGTTTATTCGGCGATGATTACAAAATATTAACCAAGATCGATGATGACATTCCTACGCCGGTTTTCAGATTGCTCTATTAGTCAGGAATTGCTGGTGTCAAATTCAACACGAACTCCTCGATAATACTAATATTAGATTAACACAATTACATGGAAACGGGATAACATTTTTAAAGAGTTGAAGAATTAATATTTAATTCCTTTTTATTCCATTCTGCTACTGTATTCTTATTCATGTTAATGTACTGCAATAGTTATTTAATTAATTAATAATATTTTACTAATTATTTTTTTTACTTTAAACGATTGTTGTGGTTTTAAATGACTGTAACATTTTTATTTATATTAGTATTTTTTACCTTTCATTGTTATTTTCACCAGTGAATAAATACAAAGCGTAAAAACAAATGATTTTACAAAATGAGTAAAATATCATAAAATATAACAAATAAAATTTTTTGTTAAAGCAAAAACTTTGTGAGACCCTAGCCCTTCCCAGCAGAAAACCATTGCTACGCCTATGGATTCACCCAACGAATGAATCAGTAAAGTGGACTTTTTAAAAGTCTCAGTGTCAACTCTGATCTCTAACTTTGTTTATTGGTATTCACCGAAAAAATTTATGAAATTTTCGAGGATGTGGTGAACACATACCCTAATAATTTTTGAGAAATCGACTTTTAATTATGACCGAACATTTTCTTAAAATAACCAAAAATCTGAATTTACAATTAAATATGAATTTAATCGTTTTATATTAGGGTAACTATATGATTGTCATATGATTGTCGGTATTCGCCTTACTACACCCTGGAAAAAAATTAATGTCAGTGATGTATGTATGACTGGCAAATTTTAAGATAATCTCAAAATTTGTTGGGAAATTAGTTCAAGCGATACATCGTATGTAAGACCATATTTAATAATTTAGGAGAAAAAAAATCGACTCGGATCTACGTAACACAGATGTATCTGGTCATAACAAATGAAAGACCGCACCGGACCGAAAATTGCAAAGAAAAGAATCACATTTTTGATGTGTTCGAACGCAGTTGGCACGTTGGGTAAATTGGTAAATCCGCTTTAAGAGATTTGAAAAAGTTAATTATCCTAGGACCATTCCGGTTAACTTTTTCGAAATTCTACTGAAAATACATTTCCCTCCGTCACGGATGTAGATAAAGTCATTAGAAGTTTTTGCACTTATTGGCGGGAATATTTGAAATCGGTGGAGAACTTTTATGAATATAATCTTAATAACACACTTCGTATATTTGATCAAAATCGTTTTAAATCTGTGACTTATAGTTTGGAAGAAAGTAATAAAATCGGAGATAAATTACATATGGGTACAACAGCGTTGGGAACAAATTACCACTAGTTGAAAGCTGTCTTAACATGTTGCTCTATTCAGTGTGTCTACAAATAAGTTCCGTAAAGCTTAATGGATTAGGAGATCCAACGTAAGTCATACGGTTGCCATTTCATAATAGCAGAAAGGAAGAAGACATTTTAATAGGGATTATAAATTATTTCAGGGATGTTTTGGGGATATTCAAAGTATTTTGAAATATTTGAGCCATGCGGAATTTAATTGTAAATTCATTGAATTGAGGAGGTGTCCCCAATATTGGGGATTTTATGGTAGAAAAAGGACAAACTATTTAAAATGGGGACAGGGAATTTCGTAAATTATTTCGGGGGTTATTTGAGAATATCCACATTATTTAAAACTATTTGAGTCACGCGGAATTTAATTGTTAGCTCTTTGAAGAGTGGTTTGACCATTTGTTGTGTTGCGGATTTAGGTTTGAAAGGGTTTTAAAGAAAGTCTGCGACAGAAAGTCTTACAGAAGAGATTTAAACCAAATCTCTTACGATTCCATTCGCGAATCCTCAACTTAGCAATAATTCGAGACAACAAACTAAGAATACTTTTAGCCACTTACCACAATCGCTGTCACTGTCATCTATGGTGCTGGCCTGATCACCACTTATGCTGCTATCCCCACCGCCACCAGCACCAGCACCACCACCCCCCACATTGTTCACATTATTTGCCACATGTTGCCCGTTCAAATCCCGGCCATCGCGTAAGAACAAAGGCTGTGGCGAACGTGAACGATCATCGGCATCCAAACTTTGCGAGGATGGCGTCCGATATGAAATATCATCTAAATCCCTTAAACGTTCGCGTTCACGTTCGTTACGCTGTATGGCGGCATAATGTGCCGCAGCAGCAGCGGCGTTGAAACCATTGTGGCCGACCGCGGCGGCGGCGGGAAAGCCCATCAAAGCGGATGGCGGTAGATGGGCCAAAGGATGATGAGGGGGAAAGTGGGCATTTGCAGATGGGGCGGCTGCCGGCGGGGGTAAATGTTGCTGTGCGTTTGGGGGTGGAGGCGTAGAAGGCGGCGATATACCGCTCGAACCATTGTGATGATGGTGGCGTTGTTGCAACAAATGTTGCTGTTGAGCGATGTAGTGTTGCAGAGCAGCGGCTTGTTGCTGCTGGTGGTGATGCGAGTGCTGTTGGCCGTGGTGCGGTGAGGCTGTGCCGCCTCCTGGTGGCGAATGATTCGTTTGTTGGGCTGATAAAATATCCGTTATCATAAAGCGCGATCGGGAGGCTTGCAAGGCCGACAAAGAGTCCGTGGTTACCCTCGCCGAGGGCAAAGCTACATTCGAGGGATTTGTAGCGTTTGTCGACATTTCGGGTGGCATAGTTGTCATTTGGTGGTGGTGGGTGTGAGTGTGATTATTTAAAATTATTTTAAAATCAAACTTTTGCAATTTTTTTTGAGCTTATAAAACTTTGACACTAATTTATTTTTGGAGTTTTTTCTTCAAAAAATATTTTTTCTTAATTCTGTAAAAATCGTTTGGCCCTTTTTGCCTGTTTTGCACACACACTTGGCACTCTAATTGAAGCTTAAAGCCTTGATTGAATTATTCGTTTTCTATTTTTTTCAATTACCGTCGCCAAAATTTACGTGATTTTGTTTTTTTCGGTTCTTTATTTGCTGTTTGTTTATATCATCGATTCATTCGTCATTCATACGTTTGCCTTTATGGCCAACAGAGTGGTAGTCATAGCATGTATACGCACAGATTTCACGTCTTGGCTTAAATGCTGTTCAACCGATACTAAAGCCAGGTGCTTTGCTTCCGATGCGGAGCAATCGAGCAATCCACATTGCCTGTGTGCTTTGTTTTCTGGGGAGTAGAAGCAGAAGAAGAAGAAAAAACCAGTAATTTTTTTGTGGGGCGCCAGTTATCACGCGCGCACATACATCCATGCACACGCTCACATACCTCAGCATTTCAAATGCTCTCTTTATTTCCCTCTCTTTTCCACCTTCATGGTGAGCACGTAAACTCCCCTTTTTCGGTTGTTACCGCTATAGTCGGACCTTTCTTCAAACAGAGTTTGATTTGAAGTGCCAACGGTCGTGTTCGTGTGTGTTTGTGGTGTGATTGTGTTGCTCTGTTTGGTATTGTGTCTCTCACACTCTATGTGCACAACAGATAGGTGAGTGAGCCTGGGTGTGAGTGAGTTTGTGTGCTGTTGTTGTTGTATCTACTGTTTGATTGTTTTGTGTGGGCATTTATTGGTCGTAATTGTTTTCAATTGACATTCATTAGACTTCAATAAAAACATGATGTCCCCCTGGCTTCTGCTTGTGCTAGTGCTGCTGACTGTGCTGTTACCCTATTCTGTCTCTCAGTTGCTCTCACTCTCCGCTCCCATGCATAAATACATGTACATGCCGTTGTTCTCATCTGTGTATCTGTGAAATGTACTTGATTGTTTGTTCTTGTCTTTTTTTGTTATTGTTCATACTTTTCACAATGGCTGTTTAGTTATTTGTTTTTGTATCGCGTATCTTTAAGCACTTTGTTGCTCTATGTTATTGTTAAGTTAATTCAGGAGAAATTCACAGACGCATATGTGTTAGTTAGTAAGTGTTGAGTTTTGATGCTGGTCAATTGTAAGTATTTGTTGGTAACATATTTGTTATTTTAATGGAAATAAGCGATTTTTTCAACGAATTATGTTGGAGTGCTTTACTGTGTTGATCTTATTTGAAGGAAATCGCCGAACAATTTGTTTAAATTGAATTAAATTTGTTTTAAAAAGCCGGACATTGAAAATAAAAAGATCAGCAACGAAAATTCAACACCAAATATTCCGTCAGAAAATTTTACTTGCGAAACGGAACAGAAATTTTCCTTGAGTTTTAAATGAAAGTTTCCAAATTTATACTTTACTGTAAGGCGAATGAATAAAGCTGCATTTACTGATTTTCAAAAAAATATATATATATGTATATATAAAATATATACCAACAAAAATTAAATCAGATCACACTAATAGCTTTTAACTTTATTTTTCCCCTTAGTTACTATTATGAAACATGAAGTTAACTTGTTCTCTTTTATTTTCATTAAAAGTTGTACTGTTACTACTTTTTTGCAACACGTGGAAATATTTGTAGCGTCCATATTGCTGTTGTCGCATCCATATTCCTGTTGTATCTAATAAAAATCTAAAAGATAATTCTCATATTTCATAAATCTACGAACAAAATATATCCTCTGACCTTCATTTACATTTTATATGTACAGTGGGGGTCATACAATTAGAAACGATGCTCTAAAATTATGAATTTTCTCATAACATTCTATTAAAGCGTCTCACTTTTGAATAAGTTCCGTTATATATTCTCTATAGCTCAATAAGTTATTACGTGTGTAAATGTTAGCAAACACGTTTGGATATTGATAAGATTTGCGAAATCTGTCGTTACATGGGTTTCTATAATTAGAAACACATTCTTAAATTACATTTTCTCAGCACAAGCTGAAATGAAAAAGCAACATTCTGGAAAATGTAATGGAACCATTATCGTTCCTAAATATGCCAGTTGCTTATATTTTTCAGCAGGATAACGATCCGAAGCATACTTCACGCCTTGTGAAGCAATGGTTTATGGATACGAGTATCGATGTTTTAACCTGACCAGCCAAAGTGCTGACTTAAATCACATCGAAAACTTCTTGGCAGATGTAGAAAAAGGTTTAGGAAAGAAAACTCCAAGAAACAACGACGAATACTTTTTGAATATTAGGGATGTTTGGGAGTCGATACCACCTTGACGATGTCTAACTTTGGCAGAAAGTTTGTCAAGGAGATTATCCGATGTAATAAAATATAAAGGATATCCGACTAAGCATTGAGTCTTCTTTCATTTTGTTTTATTATTATTTCACTGCTAAAATTTGAATAAAATAGTTTTTAATGATTTCTACTACTTTCTACTTATTATATAATTGTATGATTATTAACATTAATTGTGTTAGTAAGACGCTCCATAAGTTTCATGATGGATTTCCTGGTACTTACTCTAAAACAATTATAAACTTGATTGCTCTCGAAATTAATAATATTTAATAGAAATAATTAATAAACACGAATAGACAGTGATAATGCCGAAATATTTTGGAACAACACATTAAACTACGTAAGAATCCAATTTAGTCGAATTTAGAGCAAAGTGATCTAGTTTAAAATTATCAAATCTTTAATAAAAAATATTTTTTTATTTAGCTTTATGTATAGTTGACCTTTTTATTTTCTATTTTCTGGATGGACATAACAAATCAAAAAAAAAATTTTGTTTTTAGTTTATATTTCGATTGTCATCGTCGATCACCCTCAGGGATATTCACTATAAAATATAAATTACATTAGATATACAAAAAGGCACTTCTGGCACTTACTCTACAACAATTATAAATGTGATTGCAGTCGAAATTAGAAATATTTAATAGAAATAATAAAAAAAACATAATTTTATCTGAATTCAAAAAAGGAGTGGATGTTTCCGGCTAAATTTTATCTTTGCGTTGTCCCAAAATATCTCGGCTTTATCACAGTCCATTCGTGAGCTAGTCAGATTTTAACGATTTTAGTGCTAATGCTGCAAATAAATCGAAAATAATCTCTTATAACGAAAAATCTGAATATTCAGAAGAACCAAATCTAGTGCAAAAAAAAACGCAAATTAAGGCCATTTTCTGATTTTGGTTCAGACCTTTCAGATAGATTTTGAAATAGTCTAGCTTAGCATTAAATATTTTAAAGTTTCCACCATACGCAGAAGATGTATTTCTTTAAAAGCAATATTAGAAACAAAATCTCTTTAAATACACACAACAGTCTATTCTATATTCAATAAAGCCTAAAAAGAGAAAAACTTTGTGGTCTATGCTACCAGAGATACAAGCCGACCGATTTTAAGCCGACAAGCCGCCGCCGCCGCATGTTGCTGCACGAGCCGCGCCACCGCCGATTTCATCGGCTCAAATCGACTTCAACCACGCCGTCGATTTCATCGGCTCAAATCGACTTCAACCACGCCGTCGATTTCATCGACTCATATCGGCTTCAACCACGCCGCCGAGATTTGACGGAGTTCTAAATCAGTCAAATCTTACTACATCTTACAAATGGTTGTATTTTTATTTGAAAGTCGCATTTATATAAGTCAATTCCAGTACATGTGGCCATTGTACATCTTTAATGTGTCAAAGTAGGTAGAGTATTGTTATTCTTTGGAAGGATTATGATATTCAAGCCTTACATGAAAAGCTGTAATTGCAAAAATATTTATTAAATTCATCCATATTATAAATTTTGGGAATGGATTCCCACTCCAAAAAATCATGATTTTCAAATAACGAATAATTCGAATAAATTGTCCCAAATAATCGATATTATAAGTTTTGCCTTAAAAACTAATGAAATCGTCGTATGCTTTGTATGATAAATTGATTTTGAAAGCCAATTTGCTTCAATTCATTTTTTCGATTTTTGATTAGCATGCTCCACAGATATTAAAATAACGACTTCATTTATGAATAGCAAAAACTGACCAATAGCTTCGGAATTATTTAAAATTTAAAGAATAGTAAATTCATAGAAAAATTGAGCTTAACACCGCGATAATAAAGTCAGTTCTGTTATAAATCATATGATCCAATGGATCAATGGATAACTTCTGATATTATGCTCATTTAAGGGAAGGTTCTTTATTTTGATAAGATATTAAGATTTTTGTCAACTTCTAATAAATTTCTAATTTGATATTACAATTTTTAAATAAAATCAGATACGCAATAAACATTCAATATATAGTTGAACTACCCGTAAACTGAACTACTTGCCAAAAAATAAAAGAAAATTGTTCCTTCCGTTTTCCCAAATTTGTCAAATAAATAGGGTTAATCGAATGACAGAACGAGCCGGCAAATCAGCCGAAAGCCGCCGCCGCCGATAATTATGGTTCGGCTTGTAACTCTGCACTGGAAAGAATAATTGTTGTTTACGAACAAATCAATATTTTTATTAAACTTGAGACCCCAAATAACAATGTTTTGTACTCAGTTTTCTATTTGTTGGTATTGTTGTCCTCCAAATGAACTTACATTTTTACTCAGTATGACCTTTTTTATAACAAACTTGTCATTATTTAATACTTTTTTATTTCACACCTAAAATCCATATTTTTATAATTTAGTTCATTTTCGAAAGATTTGTTGCACGCCTTAGTTCCTTGGAGTTGGCATCCCCTTTTTGCCAGAAAGGTTTACTTAGAATAAGTTCATAAAATGATTCGAATAAATTATTTTGATTATTCAGAGTATACATCTGTCATAAAAAGTTGAGCTATTACTCCTTGATTGCAGCGAAGGCAAAGAAGGAGCCTTAGCAGCAATTGTTTAGAATAACAGTTGGACTGGAAGAAAGTCTCGGCAAACGAACGAGAATTAAAAAGAAGAATTAATATTTCACATAAATATAAATACACACATTACTTGATTTAAGGAATAAACACATTTAAGTAAAATAACTGTCCTATCTTTGGTATATAAACTATAGTGTCCGACATCTAACGTTTTTTTTCAACTATTCAACCGTTGGACTATTATTTGTGGGGTGCCCTCAGCAGCCATTTGAATGAAATTATTTTCCATTATTAACCGGAAGGATTGTACTTTCAAATAAAAAAGAAATTTGAGAAAATATTCAGTAGTTTTTTATAGCATTTTCAAAAAAAGTTATTTGTTGAAATATGTGGTTTCTAGAGCGGAAAAAGTTAATCATAGGAGATATTGTAATGGGAGCTATATAAAGGGTCCGCCATCTAACTTTTTTTTTAACTATTCAACCGTTGGACTATTATTTGTGGGGTGCACGAGGCAGCCATTTGAATAAAATTATTTTCCATTATTAACCGGAAGGATTGTACTTTCAAATAAAAAAAGAAATTTGAGAAAATATTCAGTAGTTTTTTTTTCACTCTAACTTTGGAACAATGTAAAAGTACTAACACTTAGCTAATTTTCCTATTCTTAACGAAATTTTAACTAAACGGGTGTATTTTTTTTTTCAAAATTGGAGTATGTATTTACTAAAATTTTGGAAGGCTAGTTTTCTGAATAAAGGAAATATTTAAGCAAATTCCGAAAAGTCGATACTTGAGATCCCGCCGAAGATATACAAAAAAAATAGAAATCACAATGTTATGATTGGCAATTTTTGCTAAAGAGTGTACCAAAATTCAGGCTAGATTGAAATCTAGTCTACATTTGTAAGGTAAGTAAATCGCCACCCGAAAGAACAGCGCGGTTTCATTGTTCAGCGATATTTAAAAATAATAAAGGTTTTTCCAACAAAATCATATTCAATGATGAGAATCAATTTTATCTCGACGACTTCTCTAATGAGCAAAATCCATGTGAGATTGTGGAGAAACAAATGCATTCACAGCGTGTCGGTAAAAATACGACTAGTAGTTGATATTTGGTATATATATATAGGGTAAACAGATTCAAATTGCTCCTTAACTCGGAACTTAACTCCTAACGGAAGAATATAGTGAACTAATGATAAATTCACAAATTCGCTTTAAAAGTATTTATTAAAAAAATCAGAATAATAAAAATTTTAAATTCAGTATTTTCCTCCAAATCGCTATATTCAATATTTCAAACTTTCAATATTACAACCTTTGGTCTTAAACCAAAATAAATGACAACACATACAACATAACAGACCAACAATACACACAAACAACAACAATACACACGAGGTACAGTGAAGACGGGACATACCATACAACAACAACCTTTGCATTGTTGCGAGCGATGCGAGCACATGCATAACATTGAATTGGCAAAGTGAGATGTTTAGTGTGTCGACTTAGTTCGGTGGAATATTTTGTTTATCAGCGCTTCTCATTTGTCGTATGTGACCGCGGGTACTAATATGAACCCTGATTTAAGTCAAAGACATACATTCGTTGCGAAAGTTCTGACGAGATGGGGTAGCGCCCATCGAAACTGCGCAGTCAACTTTTAGCTGCAACAATAAAGGTCTCACTTTGCTTTTTTGCTAATTTTGGGTTCTGCTGAAGACTTCAGCACAACCTTTGGTCTTAAACCAAAATAAATGGCAACATATTTCAAATTTATTTATTTTGCCACATGTATTTTGTAATTTTAGAAAAAATTTGTTTAATTCAGTTGATGTTGAACAAATTTAAAATATTCGTGAAAATCAGTTCAATATCGAGTCCATATCAATCGACATTTTTTAAAGAAAATAAAACCAGAGACCTAATTACGTCAAAAGCCCACCGTCTCAAAAATATCATATTTGCATAGAAATTGTATTTTTATTCGTTTGGGACGAATAATTTCGCCAAGTTGATTTTTTTATTTTATTCGGGTCATTTTGCCGTCACTTTAACATCATTCTGTAACACGTACGGAATTTAAATGAATAGACCAATTTGACCATAAAATTACAGTATCTAATGTTAAATTTTAAACATAAAGGTTACTGATGGTAAATATTACATAAAATATTGTTTTGAATTTGGCAGATTTATTAAAAAAAATTATTTTCCATAATTCTATGGTTGCCGACATTAGGAGCATTTTTTCACAATTTCCAATGGTCGATATTAATATACTTCGAGTAATTTATGACCTGTCGAGTATTGGATAAACAGCTTTTCCTCTCAAAAGATGTTATTTCAACTATAGGATCACCACGAATGTACGCCGAATACTTGCAAATCTGATGAATTTTACGAAATGCATTAATTATTCAAATAAATTATTTCTTTTTTAACGGTTTATTAAACATAAAACAATGCCCATTACTGAAGTGATATTTTTATGTACTTGTTAACCCAATAGCATATTAAAATCGTAAGGACATCGGTTACAAAACAAAGTAGTTAAAGTGCCGACGCTTTCCCTTTCTCAAAAAATTTGAAAATTCTATTTACATATATTTATAAAATTAAAATTACAAAGGTAATTTTTCGTATTAGAATATTTAGAAAAAATATATATCATTTCGACAAATTATTAAAATAGCTTGTACCTGGTAATGTGTTAAAAATTCAGCCCGTCTGACAACCCTAGTTACACTATAAATTCATCGACCCCGATGGCGCGACTAAAAATTTTCTTTGTATTATAAATTATAAAAAAATTAAATGCAAATAAAAAAAATAAAAATTTATGAAAAACAGTAATAATTGTATGGGACAGTCTACTGTACACTTAGATTTGACTGAATAATGAAATTGAATTGAACAAACACAGGATATGAAATAGAGACACAAGACTTTCTAAAGTCAATGACATTTAATCAAATTTATATTTCAATTGAAGTCTGTTTTAAAATAATACGACAATAATTAAGGTCATTCTGAAGGTCAAATTCACAAGCTCCACGGACATTAAGGACTTTGGAGACAGCGACAAATCTCAAAAAACACACCTCATACTACGGCCATTTTGTGGTAAAAAATAAAGAATACGGTGAAATTCTCTTTTGGAATTTACCCCTTCTGAAATTATGGCAAAGCACAAGGTGAGTAAAATGTAAACTCACCACAAAGGTTGAGTTGAACGATGTGCTATAAAATGTGAGGGGAAACATGACTTAGTGGGAAAATGGGAAAACATTTGTGTGTGTTTTAACAGCAAACACACCACCCATTGTGTACAGCTCTCTTTCTTAATTCTCCTCGTACTCTCTCTCTCTCACTTACCCATACACACATTTGTTCGAGATTTATGATGATGTTTGTATGAGACTTTTGAGGTCTCAACAGACACAGCATCTTTATCGAATGCTGCTGCAAGGCCCGCCCCTATTCGCATCTGCGATAACGGGTTTATTTCTTGGCAGCCAGCTTTGTCTCTTTCTCTCGTGATACATTTCAATTATTTGCTGAAGAGGTTTGAATGGATGCTATGTTGTTGCTTTCTTTGCATTTGAGAGTTGGCAGTGAAAGAGTGTTTGTGTGTGTAGGGTTGTGTACGTTGGCAAAAAAAAAAGAAGGTACGAATTGAAGACTTCTTTTGTTATTTTTTCGGCTTTTAACACTTTTTTGTTTGACATTTAAACAGTAAATTGACGCCAGTTAAATAATGATGGTTTTGATGATGTTGCAAGCAGCGTACGCAGATGATGACACTGTCGATTCTCTCACTCTCTCGGCTTTGGCGTTGATTCAGGTCTCCCTCAGCTCATACCCGATTGTAGTTGTTGTTCGAATGCTTTTCGCAATAAGTTGTAAGTGAAGGGATTCTGTTTGTGTCTGTTGGTTGGTTTTTTGCCATTGTTCGAGCACGAGTGTGTGTGTGCTTATGTAAGTGGCTCGGTATGTGTGTGAGTTTAAACTCTCAGATATCGATGTCAAAAGTATTTTTCGTAACTTTTTGTTCCGTTTTTTATTTTTTGTTGGATTGTGGTGCTGTTGGTGGGGCTTTTTGGCAATGGGGGGATGGGTTAATGTTTTTGGGATGGCTTTGTATGGTTTTATAAACACACATTTATTCGTACTATTACAGAGTTTAAATGCGTTGGCATCGTCATCATCATCGCCAACCGACGCAACTGACAGATCGTGCCGACCGACCGGCCGCTCGACTGGCCGGCAGAGAGAGACAAAGAGTTGGTGGTGGTCGTGTCGTTGTGGTTGACGGGTGGTGGGTTGCTGGCGTTCGTTTTTCAAAATGGCTTAATTGAAATATAAACAAGATTTTCGTTGGTGGGGGGGGGCTTTCCTTTCTTTATGCTTTTCATTCATGACACACTGTGTTGTGGCGTTAATGATATCTTTTCTTCTTGGAAAGATTTCATTTTGGGCGAAGACTTGACGATATTTAAGCGTTGTTTTGTACGAACAATTTTCCCAGACTTCCGTTTCCTGCTCATTTTGTGTAGTTGTTGTTGTTGTCGTCGTTGCCGTAACTTTTCTAATTACACAGAGAGAAGAGAGTGCTGCTGATGGAGGAGGAGGCGTACCGAGGTTATTATTAATGAACTTTTGTTAATGATACTTTAACGTGTTAATTAGCTGTGGTGGTAGTGGTGGTGGTTAATCTGAAACTTAGATGCCGATTGAAGTTTAACATTTGAAAATTTTACAGATTATATTTACTTAGGTATAGTTACACTGAAGGAAAAAAAGCATTGTAACGGTTTCAAATGTATCACAAATGTTCATAATGAGAAGGAATTTTTCATCAATATCAATGAAATCTTAGTTACCGAAGCAGAGTCGTTGGCTCACCTTTGAAGATAAAATACATCAAAAAAATTAGACCAATATACAATCTGATTCAGTGATTCTCAAAGAGTTGTGAGAGAATACATTAACAGAGATCTAATCATTTTGTTTGATGTGCATTGCATCCTTTATATACCCTCCACCATGGATTGCATTCCATAGAGGTTGGCGATTTTCATAGAAGTGCAGTAACATTACAGGAAAATGTTAAATATTTTTATTATAGCGAAACCAAAAAAAAAATAAAAGTATTGAAAAAATTATTTAGAAATAAATATAAAATTTTTATTATTTCAAACCACGCTTACATGGCAAGGCTACCAATACTTTTATACTACTTATATAAATCGAAATATACTTCACGTAAATTCAAAAAGTAAATATAAGACAGCAATCTTCAAAAAAGCTTAAACATTTGTATACAGTAGGTGCTACAGTTGGTTGTATTTCCATCCTATTTTAATTCCAAAAGTATAAATTTTGAAAATCCATTATCTCACGTACACAGTGCAAGATAACATCATGATTCAACAAATTTTTGTCGTAAAAAAATGCCGAAAAGTGGAAAAATCTTTTTATTTTGCATGTCAGTGCAGTCAGATAAATGTATATACCGAATACCATGATTCTATCTGCGGCCATTTGGTTGGTGTCATTTTTATCCCAATTTTTCCCATTTTATCCCTTAGGAGTACGACGTTCTAAAATCTCTATATTTTACGTATCTACGCAATTAGAGGGCTGTACACTAGAGCGTACCAGGTTACAAGTAAAAAAAAAAGTTCGCCGTACACCTTCGAATATGAAGTATTATTGAAAGGTAGTTTCAAAATTTTTTTTTATTTTTTTATGCCGAACGTAGGGGTCGCGCTTTTACATTTTTCTATATAACTTCTGCATTTATAAACGGATTTTAAAGTGTGATACATCGATGTTTTTGTCTCGACGAGGAAGAGTTTCATGATTTTATGCGAGCTTTAATTTTCTGATATTAGAGTGGTACATTAGGGTAGTAGCAACTGAGATATGATGGGTAAGTACCAGAAGGGGGTGCTTGAGCTCAATGACTCGATGACAAAAACATCGATGTATCACACTTTAAAATCCGTTTATAAATGCAGAAGTTATATAGAAAAATGTAAAAGCGCGACCCCTACGTTCGGCATAAAAAAATAAAAAAAAATTTTTGAAACTACTAACTTGAAGGTACGCCCTACTGTACACACCGAATTTCATCATTCTAGCTGTAGTCGTTTAGATGGTACCACATTTATCCCTTAGTACGAATTTGGAAAAACCTTTTTTTTTTCGTGTTTACGCAGTCAGAATACTCAAAATTTCATCTCTAGCTGCGGTCATTTGGTAGGTACCATTTTTATCCCCTTTTATCATTAGAATACCAAAGAGTACGAATTTCGAAAATCCATTTATTTTACGTGTCTACGCAATCAGAGGAATGTATACACCGAATTTCATTATTCTAGGTGCAATCGTTTGGTTGGTACAATTTGTATCCCTCTATTCCCATTTTATCCCTTAAAAGTACGAAATATACTTTTATATTATGTATCTACTCAATTAGAGGAATGTACATACCAAATTGCATGTTACTAGCTGTTGCCGTACCATTTTTATCCCTTTTTGCCCCATTTCACCTGATACGAATAAAAATCACTTTGTGGTGCACGTTTTTGTTATAGGGATTTTTTTTTGCAAACGATTTGGGTTTTATTAAATTCATTTCAGCCTTACACAATATAAAATATCTTAAATCTAACAGTGGTAATTTACATCCTAGCATACTATAGTATCTTTCAAGGACAATGTCATTTATACTAAGATTATGTCGCAGCATGCTGCTAACATGGCATTCTTTCATTTTTTTACATTAACATGTTTTTCCTTAAAAAATAGAATTATATAAAAAAGGAAGAGCTTTTACATTTTGTTTCTTATACTAACACTTACACTAAATGCTTACAAACTACTTAAAAACTATTATATACAAATTATTGATTGGTATTGTATACCGTGTCGTCAATGTATGTTATAGGGGGAATGCGGACACCCAATATCAAGTAAGCACAAGCAGAAATATTGAAAAAAAAAAATGTGCTTAAATACTCTAAAATATTAGGGAATATTATGGGTTTTTTTAGTCCATGTGGGGGAAAAATCTTTCCCTTTGGGCCGATTTCGCCCGATTTCGATCCCAAGCGAGCTACGACTATAAGACGCATTTATGTAAAATTTGGACGTCCTAGCTACTTTCGTTTAGATGCTAGCGTGCTTTCAACAGACGGACGGACGGACATCTAGCCATGTCCGTCTTAGAATTTTGTGACGATCAAGAATACATATACTTTATAGGATCTCAGGTTTCAAGGTGTTACAAATGGAATGACTATGTCAGTATACCCCCATCCTGGAGGTGGAGCGTATAAAAATGAGCTCAGTCCACTAGCATCAATTGTATTCGAGTTTTTGATATTTCGAATGCCCTG
Source organism: Polietes domitor (assembly GCA_947397865.1). Lineage (NCBI taxonomy): Eukaryota > Metazoa > Arthropoda > Insecta > Diptera > Muscidae > Polietes > Polietes domitor. The sequence continues at coordinate 117,273,293 of OX377620.1, forward strand.
AATAACTTCATCATTCGACAAAAAATTGTTTTGAGGCCACAATCTGAATAACCGTTAGAAGTAAAAGTATTATTGTCAAAATTAGATTTAAAATAAGAATGACATTTCTCGTTTTATACACACCAATAATGTCTTTAGTAGTAGTTCGAAAGCACACTATATCCATTGACATAGGTATGTTATGATTTAAACACACATTTTTATTCATTATGTCAACTTGAAGTGATACAGATAATTTGAATAATATATATGATGAAATTATTTTAAAAGCAATTTAAATTAAATATTCAAATTATAAATTAATTATTTCAATACAAATTCTCTAAATTTTTCTTTTCTAAATATAAGTTATATTTATTTGAAATAACACACTTTCTTCTTTCTTATATCATTGGTAAGGAAATTTAATTTTTTAAAATTAAAATAAAACATTTTTTTTGGTTTTATAGAGATAACCATTTTCAATTGTTTAATTTTGAGGAGAATGAAAGTGGTCTATGTCAGTACATCTTCTGAAAGTAGTGTTTCCCTTAAAGGTACCAACAATGTCGATTTTTAATAAAAGTTCGATATAGTAGTAGAATATTCTAAGAAACCAATTTTGTGTTTCGGTGGAAACATAGTTTTCAATTGACTCAAACGCAAACTATTGTACATCTCAAAACGGCACGTATGTAGTTTAAATGTCAAGAAATTTTGAAAAAGGAATCAGAGTAAGGAACCGACCCTTTTCCTATCAGCCCTTCTCCTACCGCCGATGACTACGGCGAAAATCGGCGCACCAAAAAAGAAAATTATTGGTGAAATACATTTTGATCTGTTTTAATCAACCGAAATAACTACCAAATATTTCAAGCGTTCATATAGCTTGTTTACATAAACAGCGGTTACAAACGTTCAAAATCACAACAAAACTCTAATAATAAAATAACATTCAAATAGATTTATCGGATTCAGAGAATTGAAAGATGTGGAATTCGACAAAAAATTATTGGCGAAGAAAAGCCTCACAATGGATGGCGCGAAAATCGTAATATCTTGGCGCTAAATGTTGGAAATACTTTGGCCATTTATACATGCCAATAAAACATTTTGGAGAAGACCAAATTTTGCAATATATGCTTTCTAACTGAGAATAGGATTCTGAAAGGGTGCGATAACTTTTAATAGTATTTTCATACATACATGTCATAAAGAAAAGGACTAAAAGGCGACTTTAGCCTGATCTGACTGTATGATACCGCACTCTATATTAAATACTCAATGTAGAATTCATTGGGACGATTTTATGGATCCAATTATGAAAAAAATATAAAATAGAACGGATGTGGCCCTAAAACGAATGTATTAACACCATATCAACACATAGGCAAATGTTTCATTGCCTGCCACCGACAACCGTCAAAATACTGCGGCTCCGCCGCCGACGATTTTAATTCGACTCCTTTCTCTGATAGGAATCATAACATGGAATATATATTATTAAGAATTAGCAAGAATCAAAATGAACAAAAAATAGTAATTTTCATAACTTAGATGGTGCATTGTGGTGTTCGGTTTCCTGCTAGAACCGCATGTTGTCCATATCCGGTTCTTTCAATTAAAGCAAATGGAATGTAGATCATAACACTCTTTGAGTGTATAATTAACACATGCACTCTATACAGAAGTTTCACTGATAAGTCATCCCAGAACATGGCTTGAAAAACAAAAAAAAAAAACAAGTAAGGGAAGTTTAAATTCGAGCTGGGCCAACTATATGATACCTTACACTTTGTACATCATTACAATTCAATTCGGCGAGGATTTTGGCATGCGTCCTATATCATGGACCGATGAGACCTACATTCACAATGTATGTTTCCTGGTGAAATAAAACGTGCTCTGATTAAAATATATTTGTCTAGAGCAGAAAAAGTCAACTCGTGAGCGACATTTATATGGAAGATGTATATATATCTGAACCGATTTGACCCATTGTGCCCGTTGTGCAAAATTTGATCAAATTTTTTTGTAATAATCGGACTATAATTGCAACCTGTACTTTAATTACAAGAATAGATGGACAGACAAACAGATAGGAGGTGATGGCTAAATCGAGTCAAAAAGTGATTCTAGGTCTATTAGTATACCCTAGGGTATACAAAGTTGATCGATTTACGCAACCCCCGATTGTTGCAACTCCCCGATTAGCGCAACCACTATTTATTTTACATTAATGTCTTTATAATTGCAACTTTTTATAAAAAAGGTCGCGATAAGTGCAACTTTTGTTTGTGATACAGAGTTCTGACCAGGAAAACAAATATCTCTGAAAACTGCTGAATTTCTGAATTAGAAATTCGTTTGTTAAAACAAAGAGCTCGGGATCTGTCAATTGCCGACAAACAATATTTTATAGGCTTGATTTAACTTAAATTTCGTTCAGGTTTCTCACGTTCTTATAATGATCAATGGACAAGTGAGGAAGAACAGTCCATCGATTTCAAATTTATTGAGTAAATACTACACAGGAGAAATCGACGAATGGATCAACGCTTTAAATACCTCTTATAATAAAAGCAGATTATGTTATCAAAGGTCTTGATATAAGTATTGAGTGGTCTTCTATTAGAACGATATTTCTTACTTAAACCTAAAAAAATTGGTTCTTGGTAAGAGCAACAATCTCAGTTAAAGCAACTTCCTTGATTTCCTATTGTTTCAGAAAATCGAGCTTTTACTGTACATTAAAAAAACAACAACGGAAATTTATCAAAATTTATCTATTTATCCGTTGAATTGTATATTCGGCTACCTCGCTTCTGGAGTATCTGCTTTCTTCTTTTGAGTTTTTCGTTGATAATCTGAAAACTACTTCATCTTTTCCCATCCAGGATAATGTATCTTCCTCCGCACTGCAGTAATGTGGCTGCCGCCTCCTGTCCAAAATCCCCTGTTCCACTTTCGCCCAAACCCATCTCTAATATTTCCATTTGAGAGCACTCTCAGTGTTCAGAAAATCTAATTCTTTTTTAATTCTCCATTATAAACACAAGTTCTTCTTCGATAAGAACTAACTTCCAACCCTCAGTCACAACCCCCAGCCCACCCCACTGCTCTGCTCTGCATCGCATCGCACCACACCATTACTCAATTCACCTTTTTGGGCATATCCATGTTTACGAGTAGAGCAAACAGAAACAAGAAAAAGCATTTCAGTTCTGCTGGAATTGCTGGGCAAAAAAGGGAATTTCACACTTGTTTGCTAATTGCCCACAAATGATACTTCGTGCATACAAATGCACGAAAATACTTTGCCACCGACCTTTTTGCCAAACGACTAAAGCTGTTAATGTCCTATCTCTGCTGGCGCTGTTGGCTGGCATACATTACAGTTGACGGCGACAACAACAACACGCTGCCACCAACCCCCACCCACCCACATTGCGCTCAATGTCATTACAGCCAATAATCTGCTGTGCGCCTTCTTTTTAACACATACAGAGGCAGTAACACACTCACACGTAGAACTGGAAAGTGTTGCTTCCCTTGGGAATGGAATTTGCTGGCTTTTGTTGTTGTTGTTGATGGTGAAAGGATAAAGGGATTTTTTTCGTTGGAAGACGTCGTAGAGCTTAAAAAAGGTGTCGTAATTGCGCAGATTTTGTTGCTCCTGTTGCCCCCTTTTTATGTGTGCGTGTGTATGTGTGTTAGTGTGAATGCTGAGTTAATTTGTTAAAGATGAAAGCTTCAGATACTTTTCATTGCGGCCCATCACAAAAAGAGGACTAAATGAAACTCACTTTTGTGACACCACCACCACGACCATAGTACTTTACACAGTGGGGCGAAATGACTTTGTATACCCTACACAATATTGTGACTTACTTCTACAGTTTGCAACATCCAACATGAAATTGAATTAACTCAAAATTTTTTGTGTCGAATGGACTGTGGTGCCATTTTCTGAATTAATTTTCCAATAAAGGATCAAAATTATATTGCAAAATTTATTACAATCAAACTGTATTTGCGTTCTCCGATTTAAATGAATGAAATTAATGTAAATGTAATAAAGCTGCATTTCCCGATTTAAAAAATATGTAATTTTGGACATTAGGCTGTATCGAAAATAGAGAACTTCCCAAAAAATGGAAGTACTTCCGCAGGAAGCACATTTTTGTCGCACCCAAAATCCCAAATACCATATTTCCCACATTTGAGGAAGTTATTTTGAAGAACTTCCAAAAAAGTTAATAATATGTTAATATCCCATAATATTTTAAGAATATCATATTTACAAGTGAGTGGGAACGAATTTTTCGTATCGAATCACAGAGGTAAGGTGTCCGCTTTGCACTCAGAATGTCGCGGGTTCGAATCGTGATTCAGGAAAAATCTTTTGCAAATGTTTCGAATTACGAATTATATTAAGATAAAAATACTTTTTTTTAAATCTTTTTTATTTGGCACGAAATTGAGATTTTTTTTTCAAAATCTAGTCAGAAAATGTAAAAGTTATTATACTCTTTGTAGCAGCAGCATTTTTTTAAATCATAATTTTTTAATTTTGGTTTAAATAGCGCGAAAAATCCCTTTACAAATTAGATGACAGAATATTTTATTTTAGTTTGGAATTCGTGGCAACAAAAATTTTGTCGAAGGATCATGTATAACAATTTCTGATGATTTCGGCTTTCTAAACTCGAAAACGACATTATTTTTTTATATGGTAAATTTAAAAAAAAATAATAAAATTTTAGTTTTCGGCGAAGTTACCTTAAATAGGAATAAATGTTAAGAAGCCAGCTATTACAGACTAAAGTAAAATATTCTGTTATCTAATTTGTAAAGGAATTTTTTTTTTCTTTAAAATTGACACAACATTTTATAATAGAATTAGAAACACCTACCCTACCCACCGGTTCAGATTTAGATATAGCCCCCATGCAAATGTCGCTCCCGATTTCACTTTTTCCGGTCTAGATACGACATATTGTACCCGATTTTCTTTAAATTTGACACAACATCTTGTGATTTACTTCTACAGTTTGCAACATCCAACATGAAACTCATAATTTTTTGTGTCGAATGGATTGTGGTGCCATTTTCTGAATTAATTTTCCAATAAAGGATCAAAATTATATTGCAAAATTTATTACAATCAAACTGTATTTGAGTTCTCCGATTTAAATGAATGAAATTAATTTAAATGTAATAAAGCTGCATTTCCCGATTTAAAAAATATGTAATTTTGGACATTAGGCTGTATCGAAAATAGAGAACTTCCCAAAAAATGGAAGTACTTCCGCAGGAAGCACATTTTTGTCGCACCCAAAATCCCAAATACCATATTTCCCACATTTGAGGAAGTTATTTTGAAGAACTTCCAAAAAAGTTAATAATATGTTAATATCCCATAATATTTTAAGAATATCATATTTACAAGTGAGTGGGGACGAATTTTTCGTATCGAATCACAGAGGTAAGGTGTCCGCTTTGCACTCAGAATGTCGCGGGTTCGAATCGTGATTCCGGAAAAATCTTTTGCAAATGTTTCGAATTACGAATTATATTAAGATAAAAATACTTTTTTTTAAATCTTTTTTATTTGGCACGAAATTGAGATTTTTTTTTCAAAATCTAGTCAGAAAATGTAAAAGTTATTATACTCTTTGTAGCAGCAGCATTTTTTTAAATCATAATTTTTTAATTTTGGTTTAAATAGCGCGAAAAATCCCTTTACAAATTAGATGACAGAATATTTTATTTTAGTTTGGAATTCGTGGCAACAAAAATTTTGTCGAAGGATCATGTATAACAATTTCTGATGATTTCGGCTTTCTAAACTCGAAAACGACATTATTTTTTTATATGGTAAATTTAAAAAAAAATAATAAAATTTTAGTTTTCGGCGAAGTTACCTTAAATAGGAATAAATGTTAAGAAGCCAGCTATTACAGACTAAAGTAAAATATTCTGTTATCTAATTTGTAAAGGAATTTTTCGCGCTATTTAATCAAAAATAAAAAATTATGATTTTTTAAAAAAAATCTTTTGCGTCTAGTAGTCCATATATTTTTATACACTCCACGAGAGTATTATGGCTTTGTGCATTTGTTTGTAACACCCAAAAGGAAGCGAGATAGACCCATTGTTAAGTATACCGATCGACGTAGAATCACTTTCTGAGTCGATTTAACAATGTCCGTCTGTCTGCCTGTCTATTGTTGTAATCAAATTACAGGTCGCAATTATAGTTCGATCTTAACAAAAATTGGCACAAGTAAGTTTTGTGGATCAAGGACGAAAGCTATTAATTTTTATGGCAAATCGGTTCAGATTTAGATATAGCCCCCATACAAATGTCGCTCCCGATTTGACATTTTCCGATCTAGAAACCACCCCAATTTTCTTTAAATTTGACACAACATCTTATAATCCAACAAGAAACACATATGCAAAAATTGGGTAAGATCGGTTCAGATTTAGATATAGCCCCCATACAAATGTCGCTCCCGATTTGACATTTTCCGGTCTAGATACGACATATTGTACCCGATTTTCTTTAAATTTGACACAACATCTTACAATCCAACCAGAAACACCTATGCAGATATTCGGTAAGATCGGTTCAGATTTAGATATAGCCCCCATACAAATGTCGCTCCCGATTTGACATTTTCCGCTCTAGAAACCACATATTGCACCCAATTTTCTTTAAATTTGGCACAACATCTTATAAACCAACAAGAAACACATATGCAAAAATTGGGTAAGATCGGTTCAGATTTAGATAAAGCCCCCATACAAATGTCGCTTCCGATTTCACTTTTTCCGCTCTAGAAACCACATATTGTACCCGATTTTCTTTAAATTTGGCACAACATCTTATAATCCAACAAGAAACACATATGCAAAACTTGGGTAAGATCGGTTCAGATTTAGATAAAGCCCCCATACAAATGTCGCTTTCGATTTCACTTTTTCCGCTCTAGAAACCACATATTGTACCCGATTTTCTTTAAATTTGACACAACATCTTATAATCCAACAAGAAACACATATGCTGAAAGTGGGTAAGATCGGTTCAGATTTAGATATAGCCCCCATACAAATGTCGCTTCCGATTTAACTTTTTCCGCTTTAGAAACCACATATTCTACCCGATTTTCTTTAAAATTGACACAACATTTTATAATAGAATTAGAAACACCTACCCTACCCACCGGTTCAGATTTAGATATAGCCCCCATGCAAATGTCGCTCCCGATTTCACTTTTTCCGCTTTAGAAACCACATATTGTACCCGATTTTCTTTAAAATTGGCACGACATCTAAAAATCCAACTAAAAAAATCTATGGATCTTGATCAATTTTTCCATATCATGTTATATTTACTTTACTCGGAATATCTGCTGGAAAATTGGATCAATTAATTTATTATTTACCATATCATTAAATTTGACTAAAGATGAATTCATAGTAACTGTATAATTTATATGGTTTTAGTAATCAAAGCGATGTATATATGCAGGGAGTGGTGTAGGGTATTATATAGTCGGCCCCGTCCGACTTTAGGCTTTCCTTACTTGTTTCATATAGACATTGTTTTTTGCGTTAGAATGTTAGCTATAAAAATAAAATAAAATACTTTAATCCGACTTCGAAAAAAGTCCCAAATTTTTGAAGACTTTTTCTAAACCACTGTTTCTATTTGAAAGTTTAATTCGCAATATTTGTATCCATCATAAGTACCTTTAATTCAACATATAACCAGGTGTTAACGGACTTATATTTCCATATTTTTAGTAAAAAAAATATAAAAGATACCATAACAATTTTTTAATATCGTTTTCGCGTTTAGAAAGCCATAATACACCAGATAATGTTATACATGTCCCTTCGACTAAATTTGTGTTGCATAGGGTCATTAAATATTATTCTTTAATTTAATACTAATTAAATAAAATATATTTTTTGCATTATATATTTGATCATTTCAAGCAAGTATTTTCATAAGTTCCCTATTATCAGTTCTAACGAACAAAATGGTTTGCTTTAGGTATTCACCACTAAGAACGGAGGAGCAGCAATCAGAAGGTCCGCTGATCTATTCCCGGTAGCGTCTGGCTTTTGAAATGGAAAGTAGTGAAAACTTGGATTATTTTCATCTCTAAAATTGGTAACGACCAAATGGCTACAGCTAGAGTCATAGAATTCGGCGCGTACATTCGTCTGACTGTGTAGACGTGGAAAACCAAGAACATTTTTTAGGGAAACGGGAAGAAAGGGTATAAAATGTGAAATGTGAAAATCGGTGTATATTTCGCTCTGCTTGCGTAGACTCGATATATAATGCGATATTTCGATAATCGTACTCTTAGGGTCATAATGGGCAAAAAGGGATACAATTGATGCCTACCAAATGGCTACAAGTACAATCACAAAATTGGGCATGTACATTCCTTTGACTGTGTTTGAGATAGAATCGTAAAATTTGTGTATACATTCCATTGTGAACGCGGAATATTGGAAATTCGTACTTTTAGAATAAAAATGGAACGAAATTCGACATGTATGCTCTGTTGACTGCGTGGAAGGTTGGAATTGAAAATGGGCAGAACCGGTCCGAAGGAAAAACTTTCTTCTCTAACAACGAATGAAAATAACGGCTATAATATCTACTATGTACGGTACATTTTATTTCTATGTACGGTATTATTTATTTGAATATTGCTGACTTTCTCAAGAATTATTTTGATAAATATAGTCAAGGACTATCAAGCTATAAAACATATTTCTAGATAAACCACTTAATGGGCGAGGTCATTAAAATTAATTAATCAATTTTAATTCAAAACTATAATAAAGAAACACAATTCACAATTTATGTAGCAAATATCGTCATTAAAAAAATAATCACAATTTTTCAGTAGCTTCTAATCTGCCAGTAATACTGTGGAATGCAATCCATGGTGGAGGGTCTATAAGATTCGACACAGTCGAACTTAATGCTTTTTTACTTATGTTTTATAAAAATATGTATAAAATATTTTGTGAGAAAAATAAATACACAAAAATCAAAAATCGTACTGCTTGCCATGGAATGACTCATATAGATTTTTCAAAGAGGACTAAAATTTGAAAAACTACGAAAAACTTATTTTTTATGAATATTTGCACTGAAACAGTGGCAAAAAAGTCGAAAACAACTGAAACAATACCATTATGTCAATATTTGATCATTAACTTCCAACATCATCATGCGACGCATCACCTACTTCTTGAGACTTAGTCTGCACATTACCAACCGCCCCACCTTTTTGACTCCTACTCAAATTGAGGGCTTCTTAACTTTCCAAACTCCGGACATTTGCGAATTAAAAAGTTTAGCAGGACTTAAACCCGTTAAAACCAAAACATACATAATTCAGCCTCGACGAAGTAGCGCAAAATAAGGTCGGCTTTATTTCGTTTACAGTTGTTGTTGTTGTTGCTGGTGGACGTCGTTTTTATTTTGTGTCGCGTTAAGACTTTAAGTGGATTTTTAATGTATATCAGGGCTTTTGTTTCTGTCGCTGCTCTCGACGGATGTTGTTTGAGATTGTTTTTGGCTGTTAACGTACATCTGTATGTATGTTTGTATAGCTGGTGTTGTTGCTGCTTTTTGTTTATGTAAATTAGCCATGTTTCTTTTACCGAGGTGACAGATGAAGAGAAAAAACCGAACAAACGCACACTCGAACTCACACTCACGCACACACACACTACAGTTGGAAAAGCGTCAAAGCGGAAGTTCTTAATTTGTGTAAATTGGTTCAGTGGATAATTTATGAAGTTCGGTTCAATATTTTCTTCCTCTGATGTGACATGTTGGCCGGAGATGGGTGTTGGTTGGTTGTTTGGTGCGACACTTTTTAACAACAAATTAAAAGATTTATCTTTCCAACAAAGAGAAAGGGCAGTGGGGAAGGAGAGAATCAACGAACGAACGTGTTTTTAGTCAATCGATGCATTTTCACATCGTGTGCTGATTAAGCTTAATGCGCAGATGGCCAACTGGGAAGATTGGTAAAAGCCAACCACCCTCACACTTCAGACAGACAGCACATGAATCTGGGCTATATGTCATAAAGGGTGGTCCATATAAAAGCATTTAATGAAATGAAAGAAGAAAGCGGATGCCGCCGAAAGGTGGGATGGTATGAAAATGCGATGAGATACTTAGTCGTAGAGCTTAGGATGTTTCCCACGTAATCACTTTTCGGCAAAACAGCATTTCCCTTCGTAATATTCATGAAGCGATTTCATATTTCTTTCTTAAATTTACAGAATGTATTTTTAAAAAATCGTTCATAAAATAAAATTCTTTAATTACAAATTAAATTAATGTTATTGTTGAAAATGAAGTAAATATTTCCAAAATATTATTAAATACGTTGTAACCCCCAGAAGTAGTAAATTATTGAAATTGAAATATTTTTCATATATACAATGAAGAATTTAATTATCTTTATGGAAGGATTCATTCCTATGACAAATTTATTTTTAGCGTGCCTCTATTCGGCGGAGTACTATAGGAAGGAAAAGCTAAGGTCAGGCCGGGCCGACCATGGTATACCCTACACTTTATGCCCCATTACAAGTTTAGTTTTACTTATCATAACTCAGAAAAGGTTAACACAAACTGAATTAAATCAAACTATAATAAATTTGAAATATGAGGGAAAGTTCCGCACATTTGTAATCTGTGGTAATTTACAGTGATAAAATTTAAACCCAAGTCGTAGCCCACTTCCTCAAAATATATATCTAAGTTAAACACGGGGTGTCAGTTCATGCAATATACGGTTGCCATCAAAATCAAATCTAACCAAAATTGGTTAATATTTGTGGTTTCTATAGCGAAAAATATAAAATCGGGACGGACATTTGTATGGGGGCTATATCGATATTTGTAGGAGATATATAATGTGTTGTAACAGATTCGAAGAAAATCTTGCAAAATATGCTGTTTACAAAGCGGAAAAGTCAAATCTAAACGATTTCACAGAAATTAAATACCGTCCGTCATTGACCCGCATCAGTGTAGACACATTAATGAAACTGGTTCATTGATGTAATGAAGCATTTTTCATTCAGTGTATGCAACAAAAATATTGGACACAGCTAGAGATGGAGACAATTGTGTGGGAGGTAGTATATATGGCGTCCCAAATGCATAAATAATTATACCCTACACCACAGGGTATAATGTCTTTGTGCATTTGTTTGTAACACCCAAAAGGAAACGAGAAAGACCCATCGTTTATTATACCGATCGACTTAGAATCACTTTTTGAGTCGATTTAGCGATGTCCGTCTGTCCATCTATTCTTGTAATCAAAGTCCAGGTCGCAATTGTTGTTTGAACTAAATGAAACGCTATTTAATTTGAAGCAAATCGGTTCAGATTTAGATATAGCTCCCATACAAATTTTGTTTCCGATTTTACTTTTTCCGCTCTAGAAACCACATATTTCAAAAGATTTTCTTCAAATTTGACAAAACGTCATATATTTTAACTAAAAATAGCTCTGGTAAAAATAGGCCAGATCGGTTCAGATTTATATATAACTCCCATACAAATGTCCCCTATGATTTGACTCTTCCCGCTCTAGAAACCACATATTTTAGCAGATTTTCTTAAAATTTGGCAAAACTACTTATAAATGGTGATTTTTTAAGAGCTTGATAACTTTTTTTAAAAAAAAAACGCATAAAATTTGCAAAATCTCATCGGTTCTTTATTTGAAACGTTAGATTGGTCCATGACATTTACTTTTTGAAGATAATTTCATTTAAATGTTGACCGCGGCTGCGTCTTAGGTGGTCCATCCGCTTAGTCCAATTTTGGCATTTCCACGTTTTTGAGTAACAGAGACCCAATTGGTGCGAACGGCGACGAATCGAAAATTGGTGGTCATAATTAACACTGGCCGATACAGCTGCGATATTTTCTTCAGTTCGCACTCTACGTAAGCGTGTTGGTGGTTTAATGTCCAACAATGTAAATTTGGTGCGAAATTTAGTCACAATAGCCCGAATAGCCGCTTCAGTGGGTCGATTAAACTGACCATAAAATGGAAGCGCGCAATGAACTTTCTTAACAGAGCACGCATTTTGATAATAAAATTCAATAATTTGCAAGCGTTGTTCATTTGTAAGACGATTCATGATGAAATGTCAAAGCATACTGAGCATCTTTCTCTTTGACACCATGTCTGAAATCCCACGTGATCTGTCAAATACTAATGCATGAAAATCCTAACCTCAAAAAAATCACTCTTTATTTCTACAATAAACAACTCTGGTAAAATGGGCCAGATTGGTTCAGATATATATAGCTCCAATACAAATTTCGACACTGAATTCATTATTTCCGCTCTAAAAATAGCATATTTGAACAGATTTGCTTCAAATTTGGCAAACCAGCTCATATTTTAACTACAAACATCCATGGCGAAAGTGGATCAAATCGGTTCAGATTTATATATAGCTCCCATATAAATGACTCCCCCGATTTAATTCTTTTCGCTCTAGAAATCACATATTTAACAGATTTTCATCAAATTTGGGAAAGCGTCTTATATTTCAGAAAACCTATCGTTAGATCGTTTCAGATTTATATATAGTTCCCATTCAGAGTTTGTGTTCAAATTTTCTTACAAATACAGATAAAAGTATGCAATTTGTAGTATATATAAACCAGGTTCAAATGTAACGACCTTCTTATACCCTACACCAGAGAGTACATTGACTAGGTGTAGGGTATCATATAGTCGGCCACGCCCGACTTTAACCTTCCTTACTTGTTTTTAGGTTAAAAGTGATTATAAAAAATTTCAAATATCTATATGCAACCTATTTTAACCATAATGCCAATTTCTGTGGGAGTTACCATAGGGGGTGTGTTAATATCGCCCAATGTAACGTCTATAAATGATCAAGGGTAAAATTTCAGAGTATTCCGATAATGCGTTATAACAGCTTTACTTTAAGGTAGGTTAGGGTGATTTGTGTGAAAGGTGCTAGAAGGGGCGTTGCAAACCCCGCTGATTCCGAATATCACTGTGGAATTACATTACCTTTTATTTTAGCATAGGAATATGGGTCATTTTTATTGGATGTACCTGAAGGCGCGTGGCAATTTCGCCCATATTCGAACTTAAGCTAAGATTGGAAAAAATATTACATCTGTTTGGTTTTTTACAACAAAACTAAAAAATATTTCTATGCGCAAAGTTTGAATAGATTCCTTAACGGACATGGCTTAAACAGCTTAAGCTGGCGTGAAACCCCACTCAGGATCTAAACATATTCAGAGTCTTAAGTCACTCTTTCAATGCTTTACACTTTTTTCTATTCCAAATTCTATTCTGTAGAGTGAGGGTATAAAAATCGGAAAGTATTATTTTCTTTTTATTTTAATAGCCAACATCCTAACAAAAACAATATATATGTGTAAAAGATGTATGTATAAATGCAGATGTTAAATACTCTTTGTAAAAAATATTGACATAAACAGATGGGTAGAAATATTTAAATATTTTCTAATATCCCTGTAACTTTGAAGTCCTTTCAAAAGGAAAAGAAAAAATCACTGAATGGAAAGCGACGAGCAAAGTTTTTCTATATAGTTTCACGTATATAAGTCCTTGTTAAAGTCCTAAAAGTACTGTATTTTTATAATATGATTTTTGTTAATAATAACTAATAAAGCTATATGAATAAAATATATTGTAAAAATACTTTGTATTTGATGAACATAAACTGGTATTTATGTAAATATATATTTTAGAAAGGTTTATATCGTTAAAACGTTAAAGTCCAGTGAAAAGTTTATCCATTGAAAACCAGAGTACACAGCTTTTCTACATATGATCTTCAGTTTCATGTGTATGGCCTTTTAATTCAATAACTAGTAAATATTGTTGTGTTCTGTAAAATATGAAATTGATCAAGGACCCGAGGATGTTGTGATGTTTCATTATTATAATTTTGAAACATAATTTATTAATTAATTATTATTATATATATAAGTTAAAGTGAAAAAACGTCATAAATTTCTTATTTTAATATATATGAAATTACAGGTAATGATTTACCTGTAATTTCACTTGAGTCCACAATTAAATAAAAATTGTCAGTGCCACGCCCAACACCAAAATAAAATTTTTGGTTTTTTTACGATTTTCGAAATTTTTTATATTAATTATTTTATTTTTTAATCTATGAAACACGCCTATTATAGCGGTCGGCCTCGCGAATATGTAGAAAATTACCAATACTGCATAAATACAACCTTCGGGTAATCCTCTGTCTGAAAAGGAAAGTAATTTCAATAAGATACATGGTTTCCGAGATACATCCCAATAAAATAACTCTCTCGTACTCTTTAATAATTCTCATGTGTGATTTATTACTTGGTGCAATTTTTGACTGATATTCGGAAAATGAGTTCTCCTTCTCATCCATTTGTAAATTATTCATGCATTCTATAAAATATAGAGGCATAAATAAATACACTAATTTCCGTCACATCCATCATTCCATCATGTTGGGAAATTCCTACAAAATTTTGGAAATACTTTGCTAAATAATTTAGAAAAGACTAAGGATTCTTAAGCAAAACAAATAGTTGTTTTATAAAATGGAACAGACTACATGATGTGGATTTTATTACTTCCAATAAATGTCAAATAAAAATGAAATATTCTCAGACGGAACAAAATAGGAAGTGTTTCATAAACAACATGGGAAGCATGTCACAACTATTCTGCCACTCAGACTATCTGCAACTACTAAAATGCATAGTGTGACACTCAGCTCTTACCAGCTGTTACTATTTAGTACTAGATCTATTTATCCCATCCCTCGGTCATTTCCGTTCTGTTGTGTTGGTTGATTGTGTAAATTGTGTCAAGGGTCATTCAAACTCATGACCATACAGTGGCTTCATTATTTTTTTTTAATATTGTGATTTCAATTTGTCTTTTTTGGACTTTTTGATATTATTTTTTTATTATCATTTGTTTATGTTTTTTAATTAACATATAAATTTTCAGTTTATTACTATTTGTGACCGCAATTAATTAAAACAATGCGACTTTAAATTATTACTCTGTCCACGCCGAATGATATGAATGAAAATAAAAAATCCCAAAACAGGGTCCACCTCCATTTGTGTTTGTCACCATTAATTATGGATGGATGGATGGCTGGATGGCTGGATGGTGTTTCTTGTGTTACGTTGATAACTGGTCTCTTTGTTTGGTCTTTTATGGGGCCGAAAGTGGAGAACCTCTGACGGTGCGTTAATCAAAACCAGAGTTGGTTGGCTTTTCATTACAGCGGTTTTCACATTTATTTTTAACTGTAAAATATTTTTTTTTTGTTAAAATTTCGGTGATTTGATATGTGAATTTGTTCATAATTCATGGCTTTTAGCATGACAATCAGCCCAATGTAATGAATTAAATGAGGCATTTTAGAAATGTTGGCAACTAGCGAGAGTAACAAATCTTGTAGACTTTCTAATGCTTGACAATGGATGCAAGAGATCGTCAGAGAAATAGAGAAACTTTCAGAGAAGAATTTGCTTATTCAACAAACATTAATCTTATAAATTGTTTTCAGTTTCCAGAAAAGAATACAATTTAATGGATTTTAAATAAAAATTGTCCAAATAGGTAATACAATATCAGATAAGAGGTCTGTTCGGAGGGTTTGTTTGGCGAGAAAATGCATTCAACCCATGTTACTCCAGTTTCATCAATTCTGATGAAAACTCAATGTTATTTTAGTTGCGAAACCAGCAATCATCAATTATCTCGGCAGATTAGTTGCTCTACTTTTATGACGAATTTCGAAAATTCATTGCAAAAATGCGGGTGTGCGTGGTGATTTTGGGCACATCCATCGCCCAATCCCCCAGCCCTCCCGAAAGAGAGAGATTTAATTAGATTTTAAAGCCCCCACCTTTAACTATAATCGTCTTATAATTTGTTTGTCTGTAACTTCGTTGTCGGGGTGCTTTCATAGTTTCTTCAAAAAACTGTATGAAACGAACGAACATAAGTAATATTCGGTTCGTTTTTTGTCTTCGTCTTCTTCTATATGAAAACCAATTAATAAATTTCGAAAATGATCTGAACAAATCTCTAATGAGGGTCAAATAACATTAACAACTACATAAACATAGCCACAAACAAATAAACAACAACATAAACACGCAGATAAACTCTACGGCCGACATCGTGTATACATGTAGACAGGGTTGCCAGCAGTGCAATAAGAAGAAAATATAATGCTGCATTCAAATATGAATAAATATATCCTACCTGTCAAACTCTATATAAAAAATCCAAAATCCGTAAAAAGTGGATTTTATGTGTGTATTCGAACGCAGTATATGAAAGTAACTATTATAGGTGAATTGTAAATAGTAGAATTTAGTATTAATGCAGAAGTCTCTTGAAAATATTTGGAAATTATCATTTGATAGGTATAATATATATGAAGAATGTCTTTAATTTTACAAACAGTAGGGCGGTGCACAGTGGTTCTGAATGAAATTCCATCGGCCAAAATTCAATAACTTTAGTTCTAGTAAACATTTTTGAGTTCTGTAAAAAATTGAAATAAGACAAGCAAGGACCCAAGGATTGTTAACATTGAATATAGGGCGATCGGATATTTTTTAGAAATTACCCAAAAGTTTCGTATTCTTCGAGTTATTTTTTGTTTCTATGTTATTTGATATTTATATATATATATATATTTATTTATATTGTTCATAATGCGCAGATGTAGCGATCAACTCAGTAACTATGGTACTTAAAGTAGATCTCATCTTAACCAACTCCTCTACTCGTTCGTTCCCACTAAAAAATCCCTATGTCCAGGGATTCATATAAAATGTTATTAGATGTTATGCGGTTTGATTTAAGAGACAAAATGGGAGCTTAACTGTCTACAAAGATTCCTATACGATCCGTTGTGCCTAAAGAGGATACATGTATGTTTTCTTAATTCCGAAGACTTCCGCCTGAGAGACGCTGTAGCTGTCAGGAAGTCGGAATGAACAAACTAGGCCAGCTTTTTTGTGAGATGACACCGGAACCAACTCCACAATCATTTTGCAGCCGTCCGTGTATACTTTCAACAATTGTATAATTTTCAACAATTTCTACTCCTTTCTTGAAGGAAATTTGAATAGCTTTCCCAATGTCATAGAAATGTATGGGCATATCCTTAATTAAGCTTCTCGCTCGTTTGGTGGTGGTGCAAAGACAAAATTATAGTACAAATACTAAAGGTAACTTTAACAAAAATTAAAAAAAGTAAAGAAAACATGTAAGGAAAGGCAAAAATTAGTCGGCTCTCTGATATCCTCCACTTTTATTGCTAAACCTCTGTGACTGAAAATTACACTGAGTACACATTGTTTTATTAATTTTCAAGGAATAATATGAATTTTACATACATTCGAAAAGAACACAAAAATAAACAATTTTTTAGATTCGGTAAAAGATTTTATAATTTTTTATCTGTCATCTTTATTAAAGACATAATAAAGATGTTACTGTATATAATTTTGAAAAGGAAAATCCTGGGGGGTCAAATTTTGTAGAAGGACTAAAAAGATATTGTTACGGACGCAGAGAAGATAATAAATATAATAAATGTTACCATGAGGACAACAGTAAGCTCTTATTAAATGAAAAATTTGCAAAAAAAAGAGGTTTTGATGAATAACAAAATACGTCCTTATTTTTATTCAGAAAAAGATTCTGCTACCACGAATTTTATGTCGACAAATGTTTTTATAGCTGCAAAATGTTTTATTAAACATAGATAAGTTTCTTTGTAAAAATATAAGTAACGGCAAATATAGCACTTTGACATCCATAACTCAAAATTCCCAGAAATTATTTGTGAAACCCACAGATTTGAGAGTTCAAGGCAGCACGAAGTCAGAAATTGGTTTCGACATTAGTATGACAACAATATCAAAAATCTGACCGCTGCGATCCAATGGTCGAAAAAAATACTAATATTGAAAATCGTCCAAAAATATATCCCATCTCGGGTATATTTTTGGGTGTTTCTTTATAATGAAATTGCACCCAAATATGAAATATTGAGCAAAAATTATGAAAAAAGACCATTTTTTGGGCGATTTTTATTATGAAATATCGCCCCTTTTTGTATGTTTTTGGGATAATGTTTCATAATTTATTGAGCGTTTTTTTGTAGCCCCGAAGAAAATCGTTTAAAATATGGTTTTTCTAGAGCAGAAAAATTCAAGTCAGAAGCGAAATTTGTATGGGAGTAGGGTTTGCATTTTACCGTACTGGAATTATTAAGGCTGTTTTTCTTTAAGACTGGATAACTAAGCTGCGATAAGAAAAACCTAAATAAAAAGTTAAAATTTCACTCAAAATAAAAACTTATTTTTTTAAATTATCGCCAACAACAATATAAATGTGTGTATGAAAACAATTTTTGAAAAAAATATTGTATAATTATCCAGTATAAGTCAAATTTATGGTTATCGAGGCTAAGTCCAAAAAAGTCAACACAAAATATATTTTTTTTTAATTTGTTTTGATACAAATACTTATATTGTAGTTGGAGACAATGTGAAAACATAATTTTTTATTTTGAGCAAAAAAATAAATTTTTGAAAAAAATATTGTATAATTATCCAGTATAAGTCAAATTTATGGTTATCGAGGCTAAGTCCAAAAAAGTCAACACAAAATATATTTTTTTTAATTTGTTTTGATACAAATACTTATATTGTAGTTGGAGACAATGTGAAAACATAATTTTTTATTTTGAGCAAAAAAATAAATTTTTATTAACATTTTTGTTATCCCAGCTTTTTATCCCGACTTAAAGAAAAACAGCCTTATTTTTCCATTTCCCGAGACAGAACTGGAAATTGTCATCATACTGTTTTCTACAAAGAAAACTTATTTTATCTTTTTCGAATAAAACATTCAAACTTTATTAAAACAAGTTATTTTAGTTCGCATAACAAAAAATTTAAATCAACGTTTACAGAATTTATAAAAAATATCAACAAATATTTCAAAACTTTCTTCCGAGGATCAAAAAATAATTAAACATATAAATGTATACATGTATTTTCAATTAAGAAGTTTTTTGAAAAAAAAAATAAATAGACAATGAATTTATAGACTTATCAGATAGACTATTTAGTAAATTTATCCCACAAAAGGTGATTTCTGGACTGACGATTTTGACCTGTCAGCAGGGATTGATGGGCCTCATGACATGAGTAGGTATTGACATCTTCGGCTACCATTCCTCATATTAACATTATCTCCTTTCCCTATCGCCATATAAATATCATCATTCTAGCTGTATTCGTTTAGTTGGTACTATTTTTATCCCCGGTAGCCATTGTATCCCTTGAAAGTACGAATTTGGAAAAAGCGTTTTATTTTTCGTGTCTACGCAGTATACTCCGAATTTCATGATTCTAGCTGCTGTCATTTGGTAGGTACTATTTTTATCCCCTTTTTCCATTTGAACCCCAAAAAGTACGAATTTTGGAAAGTTCTTTTATTTTACGTGTCTACGCAATCAGAGGAATGTATATATCGAATTTCATTATCCTAGGTGCAGCCGTTAGGTTGGTACTATTTTTATACCCTCCACCTCCAGGATGGGGGTATATTCACTTTGTCATTCCGTTTGTAACACCTTAAAATATTCATCGGAGACCCCATAAAGTATATATATTCTGGGTCGTGGTAAAATTCTAAGACGATATAGCCATGTCCGTCTGTCCGTCTGTCCGTCTGTCTGTCTGTCTGTTGAAAGCACGATAGCGGCCGAACGAAATGAGCTAGGAGGTTCAAATTTTTCCTAAATGTGTGTTATGGTTGCAGATCGGTTGGGATTGAAAGTCGGCGAAATCGGGCCAGAGGGAAAAAATTTTCCCTCACAAGGACTGAAAATACCCCTAATATTTAGAGTATTTCAGCATGTTTTTTGAACATATTAGCTTGTATTTAGTTGATATTTGCAATACGCATTCCCTCTATAGCATAAAAGGGCACCATAGAGTGATTTTTATTTGTAGGGGGCGAAATGGGACAAAAAGGGATAAAAATAGTACCTATCAAACGACAACAGATAGAAACACGAAATTTGGCGTGTACATTCCTCTAATAGAGTAGATACATAATATAAGAGTATTTTTTATAAATTCGTACTTTTAAGGGGTTAAATGGGGATAGAGGGATAAAAATAGTACCAACCTAACGGCTGCACCTAGAATAATGAAATTCGATATATACATTCCTATGATTGAGTAGACACGTAAAATAAAAGAAATTTCCAAAATTCGTACTTTTTGGGGTTCAAATGGAAAAAGGGGATAAAAATAGTACCTACCAAATGACAGCAGCTAGAATCATAAAATTCGGAGTATACATTCCTCTGACTGCGTAGACACGAAAAATAAAACGTTTTTTCCAAATTCGTACTTTCAATGGATACAATGGCTACAGGGGAGAAAAATAGTACCAACTAAACGAATACAGCTAGAATGATGAAATTCAGTGAGTACGCCCCCCTGATTGTGTAGATACGTAATATAAAGAGATTTTAGATATTCGTAGTATTGAGGGGGCAAAATTGGAAAAAGGGGATAAAAATGGTACCAACAAAATGGCCGCTGACAGAATCATGGAATTCGGTGTATACATTCCTCTGACTGCATAGCCACGTAAAATATTTTTTTCAAGTTCGTACTTTATTTTGTTGCTTTTACGACAAAAAATGGTAGAATCATGAAGTTGCGTACGTGAGAGATAAGTTATTTTCAAAATGTATACTTTTGAAACTAAAATAGGATGGAAATACAACCAACCAAACGACTGTAGCTGAAAGTGCACTCTCTATCCCCCAATATTTAGGGTATTTATGAATGATCCCTTATATTTACTTTATGAATTGAAGTATTATATCCATTATATATATAGTATACAAATATTGGTAGCCATGGATTATTAATTAAATTTCTTATTTTCATACAGTTGCGGACATTCCTCTTGTAGCTTGGAAGCACCACAAAGAAAATAAAAGTTTTAGCGGGCGAAATGGAACAAAAAGGGATAAAATATGGTACCAATGATACGACAAAAGCTAGAATCATGAAATTCGGTGTGTACATCCCTCTAATTGCATAGACACGTAAAATAGAGGGGTTTTTCGAAATTCGTACTTTTAAGGGATATAATTAAAAAGAAATGGAAACTACCAAACCGCTGAAGTTGAAATCATGAAATTCGGTGTATACATTCTGACTATGAAGACTCGAAAAAGGTTTTTTTTGCGAAATTTGTACATTTGGGCGGAAAATGAGGCGAATGGGGATATCTTTAAAATTTATACTTTTCTTATCACTTTGTCTGTATCTGAAAATGCTTCTTTCTAATAGCGACTGACAATCGCCTAATATTTAGGCATGTTCACTTTCACAATTTCAGCATTTTATTTATATATAGTAGTCGATTTCAAATAGTGCGCATTATAGTTTGAAATAGTAAACAAATATAGTAATGTGCATAAAAATATCACAATTTTCGTAATATGGTACTGTGCTTCTATGTAAAGTCGACTTCCTTTAATCTGCTGGTAATACTATGGAATGCACTCCGTGGTGGAGGGTATATAAGATTCGGCCCGGCCGAACTTAACGCCTTCTTACTTGTTATCCCTCTACTTTTAACCCCTTAAAAGTACGAATTGAGAAAAAATACTTTTATATTATGAATCTACTCTATTAGAGGAAAGTACACGCCAAATTTATCGTTTGATAGGTACCATTTTTATCCCTTATTGTCCCATTTCGCCCCCTACAAATAAAATGCACTCTATGGTGGCCTTTTATGATATAAAGGGAATGCGCATTGCAAATATCAAGTAAATACAAGCTAATATGTTCAAAAAACATGCTGAAGTACCCTAAATATTAGGGGTATTTTCAGTCCTTGTGAGGGAAAAATATTTCCCTCTGGGCCGATTTCGTCCACTTTCAATCCCAACCGATCTACAACCATAAGACACATTTAGGAAAAATTTGAACCTCCCATCTCATTTCGTTCGGCCGCTATCGTGCTTTCAAGAGACAGACAGACGGACATGGCTATTTCGCCTTAGAATTTTACCACAACCCAGAATATATATACTTTATGCGGTCTCCGATGAATATTTCAAGGTGTGACAAACGGAATGACAAACTGAATAAACCCCATCCTGGAGGTGGAGGGTATAAAAAGGAAGCCCTTTCAAGAAACTTTCTTGCAATCCTCGTGAGAAATATAACAATCCTATCGAAATCTATGGAATCTATATAGTTCTGGTCCATGGTTGTCAGCAGGCACTATCGAGATGTCTGTAAGGTCGTAAGGCCCAGACCTTAAAATCCTACTTTCCAAAATTCTAAGACTTTTCTGTAAATACCTGCTTAGGGAAAGCATATTTGAAAAAGTAGTGAATACCAATTTCGCCACTGGGCTCGTGCACAAATTATACGGGACACTGGAATTAGGGTAAAACAAACATTTACATTTTTCGTCATAATTATCAAAAAAGTGGCAACCCTGAACCCCACGGTGGACATCATGATCAGTATCAGTGTGTGTGTGCGAGTGAGTGAGTGTGAGCTAAACCAAATCGCATTTGATTAAGGAGTGATGTTGAGGCAAGAAAATAACTATTTATCCCCTCCCAGCCCTTTGTCGCACTGATCTACTCCTAACAAATCATTTCAGGGCAAAGCGACAGAAGAAGAAAAGAGGAACCGACGACTGACCGACCGACGACAATGAATGGTTTAACAAAACGCAAGCGACAGCGACAACATTGCGTGATTAACAAACGCTATTATAAAATTTGGGAGATTTCTTTCTTCTTTGAGCTGATACTCGTCTCGTCGTACTCTTCCAATCACATGTTTGTTTTGATGTTGATGCTGAGGTTCGTTTCGTTTTCAAGTCGTTTTTTATTCATTTCATTCTTTGTTTTATCAATCCACACACACACACTGATTGTTGATGATGATGTTGCTGTTGATGAAATGACATGACGTGACGTGACGCAGAATTTATTTTTGCTAGAAGAACGGGAGAATAGTTTATGATTTGATTGAGGCTGACCGAGATGAAAGAAGAAGAAGAAGCATAAGAAGAAATGTTACCATGAATGAAATCTGAAATCCATGTACATACACTCAGCCTTTCGGACAAACACACTCTCTTCATGTCGGCCGGATTTGAATTTTGAAAGATGCTGTTGCTGAAGCGAAGGCAACGCCTTTAAATGCCATAATCATGATACTAATGAATGGACATTCAGACGGACGGCGGCCCGGAGGACAGACGTACATACATCTGAACGAAATGTGACGAATCTTGTATATGAATGAATTGTTGAGACAGGCAACGTAAACCGCCGCCGTGCCGACAGAAAACACACTTAAAACACTCACATGAATGTACCTACACTAGCGGAACTTTGACGGTCATTTAGTGATCACTTCACTTCATCACGCTCACCTTTATACGACATGACGTTACATTTATGAATGAACGTTGATTCGCCATTTGCACCCTACATACTGAATTATCTGAGAATGAGCTTGGTAAGCTGTGATTCCTAGCACTGTACCTGTTTGTTTGACTTACACTTTACTTCAAGTCTGCAGCAGATAATACAACTTAGAAAATAGAAAAGACGGGACGTAAAAAAATAATGAGACTGCTGCCGTGATATGATTAGAAGTTTGTGCGCTTAGGCAACCGCCTCGCCCTCTGTACGCAAGTTTGTGTAAAATTCGTGAGACTTGTATGCTAGTGGACAAAATTCACGGTCTCTGTCGTCGTACGTTGCGCACTAACACTGACGTCTCAATACTGGAACAATGACACGCCATCGATCTCAACATTTCACGCACCAGCCTAGTTCCAAGTTTGCACCAAAACCTCGCATTATTCGCTTAAATGGTCAGCTATTAAGGACCATCCGCTTCTCAGTTTAGGCCTTGGGACAGCTCGAAATGGACAACGACTGCTATGTTAACAAGCAAAACTGCCGCATCTGTGGATCGAAAAATCCGCATGTGAACGTCTAGAAACCAAAGCATTGGGTCTTTACGAAACGTGCTTCCGATTGAAATCATCATTATACACTCCACGAGAGTATTATGTCTTTGTGCATTTGTTTGTAACACCCATAAGGAAGAGAGATAGACCCATTGTTAACTACCGATCGACTTAGAATCACTTTTTGAATCGATTTAGCAATGTCCGTCTGTCTGTCTGCCTGTCCGTTCATCTATTCTTGTAATCACGATACAGGTAGCAATTGTAGACAAAACCAAATGAAACTTTGCACAACGAAGTTTTTCGGGATAAGAACGAACGCTATTTAATTTGAAGAAAATCGGTTCACATTTAGATATAGCCCCCATACGAATATATAGATTATAGATATATAGATTTATATATACCTCCCATACACATTTCGCTCCCGATTTGACTTTTTCCGCTCTAGAAACCACATATTGTATCAGATTGTCTTTTGATTTGGCAAAACATCTTATATTTCAACTAGAAACACCTGTGGTAAAAATGGGTCAGATCGGTTCAGATTTATATATAGCTCCCATACAAATTTCGGTCCCGATTTGACTTTTTCCACTCTAGAAACCACATATTGTATCAGATTGTCTTCAAATTTGGAAAAACATTTTATATTTCAACTGGAAACACCTGTGGTAAAAATGGGACAGATCGGTTCAGATTTATATATAGCTCCCATACAAATTTCGCTCCCGATTTCACTTTGAACCACTGTGCATCGTTCACAGTTTTTAATACAATTACGAAAACCTGGTGCTTCGGCTGATAACACGATTACTTCGCAATGAATCAGCCAAGTTGTGTGGCATGACTTGCCATCCAGCTGAAACCATAGATCTCCAAAGTTCATGTCTTCAATACCAGATCACATAAAATTATTTATCATACTATATATATATATATCATTATGGCTCTTACTGTAGAAGTAATAGAATTTAAAAAAATCGTGTTTCATTTTTTACGAAGTTTTTGCTCAGGTCCTGTTTTTGCAATAGGCCTCTTCGATTGGGCTTATGTACGGAATTTACTCGCTCAAGAAGAAAGTAGTTTACTCCTCTCCTAGTGTTGCTGCCAGATTTTTCTTGATGATCCATTTAATATAAATCAATGGGCAACAATGATGCCACCTTATCAAGTCTCTTAATCGATAGCTAGTAAGCCCAATCGAACAGTCCTTATAATTCGTTGTGTCTATAGAAAAGCACGCAAAGAACTCATATAATAATTGAGTGATTTTTGATCGTTCGCCTCAGACGAACGAAAAATTATTTAGTCATACGTTTTCAACATTTATACATAGAAAAGGCCTTGTTTTCTTCGTAAAGAATAAAATATTATTTTACCCAATTTCAAGAAGATCAAGCCATTCATAATAATTAATTAGAAAATCATAAATTTAGCTAATAATTCTTTGTGTCTACAAAAAGTATCGTATCATCTACATTCCTGCGTTAGAACGCTAGCTATTATAAAAGAGTAAAATATATTTCAAATTTTTTATGATTTTTTTGCTATTTTTGGAGAATGTTCCTAAAGCACTGCTTCTATGTGAAAATGATATTCGTAACATTTGTAGCCACAATAACTTCCTTCAATAGAACCTATGTTCAACAGACATATATTTCCAAAATGAGAGTAAAAATCTTAAAGATTTTAGTCAAAAACAAGTAAAAACGGCGTTGGGTTCGGTCGGGCCGAACTTTATATACCCTCCACTATGGATTGCCTTCCACAGAAGTTGTCGATTTTCGTAGAAGTGCTGTAATATTACTGGAAAATATAATAAAATAATTCTTCAAGTCAATTCAAAAAATAAATTTTCTTATAATTATATTTTCAAAAAAAAACTTAAACATGGTAGGTAGTGGGAGCTACAGTTGGTTGTATTTCCATTCGATTTTAACTCCCAAAGTACAAGTTTTGAAAATCCATTATCTTACGTACATAGTGCAAAACAACTTAACTTCATGATTCAACCAATTGTTGCCGTAAAAGTACGAATTTGGAAAAATCTTTTTATTTTGCGTGGCTATGTAGTCAGAGGAATGTATACGCCGAATTCCATGATTCTTTTTTTCATTTTTACCCCTTCAAGAGTACGATTATCTAAAATCTCTTTATTTCACGTGTCTACGCAATTAGAGGGATGTACACACCGAATTTCATCATTCTAGCTGTATTTGTTTAGTTGGTTCTATTTTTATCAACTGTATGAAGGTACGAATTTGGAAAAAAAATATTTTTTGTGTCTACGCGATCAGAATTATACTTTTATTATAATATAGAAATATACTCCGAATTTCATGACTCCAGCTGCGGTAATTTGGTTGGTACTATTTTATCCCCTTTTTCCATTTTTACCTCCTCAAGAGTACGATTATCTAAAATCTCTTTATTTTACGTGTCTACGCAATTAGAGGGAGGTACACACCGAATTTCAACATTCTAGCTGTATTCGTTTAGTTGGTACTATTTTTATCAACTGTATGAAGGTACGAATTTCGAAAAATCCTTCTATTTTACGTGTCTACGCAATCAGAGGAATGTATACACCGAATTTCATTATTTTAGGTGCAACCGTTTGGTTGGTACCATTTGTATCCCTCTATTCCCATTTTATCCCTTAAAAGTACGAATTTGGAAAAAAATAATTTCATATTATGTATATAATCAATAAGAGAGAAACGCAGCGAATTTCGTGTTTCTAGCTGTTGTCGTTTGATATGTACCATTTTTATCCCCTTTTTGTCCCATTTCAAAAAAATCGTTTTCTTATCGGGGGAATGCGCATACCCACTATCAAGTAAGTACGAGCAGATATATTGAAACAATATGTATATATACTCTAAAATATTAGAGGTTATTATGGGTTTTGTCAGTCCTTGTGAGGGAAAATTTTTTCCCGATTTCGCCCAGTTTCAATCCCAACCGATCTACGACTATAAGACGTATTTATGCAAAATTTGGATCTTGGATCGTGCTTACAACAGACGGACGGACGGACATGGCTATATCGTCTTAGAATTTTATGACGATCAAGTATGTATATGTACTTTATAGGGTCTCAGGTCGATATTTCAAGGTGTTTCAAACGGAATGACAATGTTAGTATACCCCCATCCTGGAGGTGGAGGATATAAAAATAAATTAAGTTCGTCGGGGCCGAATCTTATATACCCTCCTCCACGTAGTGCATTCCACAGTTTTGACTTGAGATAGAAGTGCACTAAAAGTGAGCATTAGGCAGCAATACTCAAAAATGTGCCCTAAATATTATCAGATAGAAACTATTTCCCTCAAGGCCTATTTTCCCCACTTGCAATTTCTTGATTCCAGCTACAGCTTGCTTGGTACCACTATCACTCCATTTTCCATTTTAACCCTAAAGGTATGAATTTCCGCGTCTACGCAGGCAGAAGTGTGCAAATACTGAGTATCAAATTTTAGCTTCAGCCAAATTTAATCCCATTCAGATTCAAAAAGTTCGAATATCGAAAGATATTTTTTATTTTTCGCGTCTACGCTGTCAAAGAATTGTACACATCGAATTTCATTATTATAGCTGCAACCCTTTTGTTGGTACCATTTTTATCCCCATTCGCCCCATTTTCCGTCTGAAAGTACAAATTTCGAAAAAATCATTTTTGTATCGCATCTTCACAATCAGATGAATGTATATACCGAATTTCATGATTTCAACTTCAGCGGTTTGGTTGGTACCATTTTTATCCCTCTTTTCCAAATGTATCCCTTAAAAGTACGAACCTGAAAAAATTTCTCTATTTAAACAATCTACGGAATTAGAGGGATGTACATTCCAAATTCCCTGTTTCTATTTGTTGTTGTACCCTTTTATTCCATTTTGTCCATTTCGTCCGCTAAAACTTTTTCTTTTTGGTGTTTTTAGATTGCAACAGGAATGTACGCAACAAATTCCAAGTGCATATAAAACAGAAATTTTTAAAAATTGCTTTAATTGTCTAAATATTAGTAGATATTTTCAGTTCTTGTAAGGGAAAAATTTTCCCTCTGGGCCGATTTCCAAGCACGGTAAAAAATACAAATCGGATAATTTTGCAAAATTTTCAATTTCGCGGGGTATATGGCTCAAATGATTTGTATGCATTTCATTTTTGTCTTGTAATTTTCTCTCGATCTATCCAACGAACCAATGTCGCTTGTAACATATAGAGGAAAGTTTTTCAAAAAAAAAACTCATAAAATTCAGAAAAATGCATGAAATCTTTATTTGAATCAATAGTACGGTCCATATAATTTAATGTTTAAAGATTATTTCATGCAAATGTTGACCTTAACTGCGCCTCAAATGGTCCATCCGCTTAGTTCAATTTTGGCATTTCCACGTTTTTGAGTAACAGAGGCCCAATTGCTGCGAACGGCGAAGAATCGATAATTGATGGTCATCATTAACACTGGCCAATACAGCTACGATAATTTCTTCAGTTCGCACTCTACGTAAGCGTGTTGGTGGTTTAATGTCCAACAATGTAAATTTGGTGCGAAATTTAGTCACAATAGCCCGAATAGCGGCTTCAGTGGGTCGATTAAATTGACCATAAAATGGAAGCGCGCGATGAACTTTCTTAACAAAGCACGCATTTTGATAATAAAATTCAATAATTTGCAAGCGTTGTTCGTTTGTAAGACGATTCATGGTTAAATTATAGACCAAACTGAAGATGTTTGACAGTGAAACAAAACACGAAACGTGCGTCAGCTGTTTAAACCAGTGTTGCCAAAAAGATAATAGCTAAAAAATCACCCTTTATTTAGTCAGTCGCAGAAAAAGCTGCAATTGTTGCAAAAATTTACAATTCGATATTCCTATTGATTTTATTTCAACTTTCTCTTTCTGGGTTTCTGAAACAATTCTAACACAGATATTTCCTATTTAGTCAGCAATCGCATGCAAAAAATATTTTAGTATTTTCTATATGATCAATAGTTACGCCGGTTTTTCTAAAGACAGAATTATATGGTCACTATTCTGTTCCAAACAAAAAATCATAATTTGTTGGACAGAGTAATTAATAAGTTATTCCATAACTTTTCAAAGGAAAGGTTGACAATGCAGTTTGAAGAAACTACACATCAGACTATTTCTCGAGCTGCATGCAATTCTGTCTCCAATCCAATTTCGTGTTTCGTCATCCCAATCCATGCCATTTTCTTTAAATTTAGCCGTCATCAGCCACCCTGTATTATTATTGATTTTACTTGGGATAAGTAAGTATATAAAGGACAAATGTTTCGGGCGTGGCAATAACAGGGTCTCAAATATGTCATTTAACTCCTCTTATGTGTAGCTTACCACAAAGTCGTTTTATATCAACAGAAAACGGTGCCGCCGATGTTACTTTATTCATAATTCTTCAAACGATGGCTTAAGTAGGCGCGGCCTATTAAGGTCAAAACTTGTTGAAAGTCGGCAAAATATCAACGCGATTAATACAAAAAGCGGTAAATGTTGTGTTAAGCCACAATTAGGTGAGCTTTCAATTTTCCCTACAATCACTCACCCACCAGACAAACACACGCACACACATCCACAGCCCTAATTTCCGTTTTCTGAAAAAAGAACTGAGCGATTTTAAAGTGTCTTAAGGATTAATAATCGTACCAAGCGAGCAACCAACCAACCAAAAAGCAAAAGCCTAAGCAGGATGTATGTTAAATGCGATTTGGGATTGGAATTGGGATTTCGGCCTGCCCCGTCTGTTTGTCGGCGTGTTTATTTGTCTTAACAACGGCCGTTTGTGGGGAGCGTTTAAATGATCAGCGTCGGACGGCACTGAATAAGTGACTGACTGACGCCACACGACAATCGGCGTTAACACGAAAAACTTATGATTTCATAAATTCAACGTTGAGCAACATTAAAAGCCGAGAAGAATCTTAACGCCACATTTTAGCGGAGGGCAGCGTTGTACGATGACCAACAAATGGAGTTGGATGGTGACCATAATAGGAATATAATTAATTTATTTTTGAGCTGCTGGCAGGCTAATTCTGCAGAAGTTATTAGTGCTTTGCGAGGTAAGTCTGGCTAATGGGCAAATACCAAACGAGGTAGAGGATGGGATTTCCTAAAGTCGGCCTGCATCTTCGCAGAAGATTGAAGCAGTTGATTCCAAGTTTCATGTAATGCCGGAATAAAATAAATATTGATAACACGGCGACATGGATCGTAAAGGTTCAATTTCCAAACACCGCATTTCAATTCACCATTCCTCGATCTGGAGGTTTCCTTTTGTTTTAATATATCCCATCGTTAGATGGTGTAAATTTCTTTTTCGCTAAATTTCTGAATGAATGAATTTCTTTTATTTCAAATTAGCCATCGCCGAATA
Organism: Polietes domitor; assembly: GCA_947397865.1. Classification (NCBI taxonomy): domain Eukaryota; kingdom Metazoa; phylum Arthropoda; class Insecta; order Diptera; family Muscidae; genus Polietes; species Polietes domitor. Next base: position 117,303,876 of record OX377620.1, read on the forward strand.
TGAAATCTAAAATTTTGTATTATGATCTTAACACGCAAACCCGGGGGATATTCAAGATAACGTCCCATCTTCCTCCTCTTTCTCTCTCTCTCTCTCTATAAACCTTTCACATGTGAATTTCGGTGATTTTTGGTGATAACCCTTCAGTGTCTTTCCTCCCGCTTCCTTTCCTTTTACGCAGTTAAAGACTGCTCCTGCGCCACTTCATCATTCACTGGGCGAGAATCTTCATTTTTGTACCAAAATTGTTTTTAATTTTCTCTTTCCGCTGCATGTTCGCGTGTATATACATTTGTGTGTGTGTGTGCTGGAATCGTTGATAATGATTTACGGAGCAATTTATTTGTAATTAATTTTTCAAAACTCAACAGAAAAATCCACTGACAGCTTTTCAAGAGAAAATGCCGCTGCCATCCCCTTGCCATGCTGAATGATGTGCTACTGTTTCACTACTTGGCGTCGGAATTCATCTCCGGTAGCATTTGTAATAATTTTTGTTTTTAAATCTAAAACTGAAGCGCCCCGAGGCGCGGATAACGTCCGAAAACCAAGCGAACGAATTCCGTTTTATTTTGATTAGTTTTAAATACGAGTTTCATGGCAGATTTACGAATGAGTATCTGGAAATTGTGCTAAAGTTCAATCGTTTTACGGGGGGAAATTAAATCTCTGAACCAGATCTTGCTTTAATTGCGCCAGAAATTGGTCACGGCCCCCCATGGAACAAGGTAGTGTGCGTGCGCGTGCCCACAAATGGCACCAACAGCGAGTGTTGGCTGGCTGGCCAGCCGACCACTCATGTTTACAGATATCGAACAATTAATCGGAATCGTAATGGTCCCCAGGGGACTGTCCTTTTTTTTGGGGAAAAATGCTCTTAATGAAAGAAAAAAGAAAGTTGGACATGGATTTGATGGACGACAGGTGATGAACTTATAATTGTATTTTTCCAACAGTTCAGCTTTATTCAGTTGATTGAATAAATCTCATACTGAGGAGTCAAGCGTCTTAGAACACGCTGATTTATTTTTAGTTATACACAACGAAAAAAAAAAAACAAATAAAACGGAGGAACAATTTTTTTCCTTTCATCAAGTTTAATTTGAATTTATTTCGAGTTGGATTTTTCTTTATAACCCCACAAAAATAATCACAAGACGCGAATTTAAAATAAACTCACTAAAACAGACAAATATAACTTTAAGTTAATATCTGTAATATTTGTTTCCTCAAATCATGTAAATGTTTACTTGAAATAAGAGGGAGGCTTTAGAGATACTCAAGAGGAGGAGGAATCCTTAAAACTGACCGAAGGACGGCAATGCTTTGGCAAAATCTTTAAGAAACAATCAAAGAAACCCTTTCTCTGCGTAAACGATAAATGAGAACAATTAGAAATCATCCAAAAAATAAAATTTTAAATTTTACATTATTAGAAATTTGAACACTTCTTTATTGCTCTATGGTTCATAATAACCCAACAAGCAGAGAACATCCGAAGAAGCGCATAATATACACTGAAACAAGTAAAAACGGCGTTAAGTTCGGCCGGGCCGAACTTTATATACCCTCTACCATGGATTGCATTCCACAGAGGTTGTTGGTTTTCGTAGAAGTGCAGTAATATTACAGGAAAATATAAATTTTTTAATATAGCCAAACCAAAACAAATACAAATATTGAAAAAATAATTTTATAAATAAATATAATATTTTAATTATTTCAAACCATTATTTATTTCAAATCAAAAAATAAATATTTTTATATTTATATTTTCAAAAAGCTTAAATACCATAAATATTGATAGATAGTGGGTGCTACAGTTGGTTGTATTTCTATTTTAATTCCAAAAGTACATTTTCTATTCTATTTGATTTGAACTGGGATATTGTCCTGGCTCAAGACCATTTTGCATCTATATTTAATAGAATGCAAATTTATTTACAAATGGCATGGTGACATTTATTACTTGGCTGCAGACTACCACTATCATGATTTCCACCCTGTCTAAAGGTTTCATTCAGGCGGCTTCGCAGCGACTTTTCAACATCAAACCCGGCCTCTATAAGGAGATGATTTTCACAAACGAACGAGAATCACAACTCACTTGCCGAATTTGCGTTTAAAAAATCGCACAAAGTAATAAAGTACGCATGCCATCTTACAAGCATCTCATTGAGTTGCATATGTAAGTATGTGTATGTGCAGGTATAGTTACCCAGCAATACTTCTGCCGTGCCAACGCTCATTTGTTTTAGTTTTTTCGTTTGTATTTTTTTGGTCTGTAATCAATATTTGATTTGAACTGGGATATTGTCCTGGCTCAAGACCATTGTGCATCTATATTTAATAGAATGCAAATAAATGTCACCATGCCATTTGTAAATAAATTTGCATTCTATTAAATATAGATGCAAAATGGTCTTGAGCCAGGACAATATCCCAGTTCAAATCAAATATTGATTACAGACCAAAAAAATACAAATGCTGAGGTCATTTGATTGGAACTATTTTTATCCTCGAATTTTTTATCATTTTAACGCCAAAAAGTACGAATTTCGAAAAATCTGTCTATTTTAAGTGTCTACGCAATCAGAGGAATGTATACACCGAATTTCATTATTCCAGGTTGGTACCATTTTTATCACTCCGTACCCACTGTATCCCTTGAAAGTACGAATTTGGAAAAAACCCTTTTATTTTTCATGTCTACGTAGACAAAGGAATGTAAACTCCGAATTCATGACTCTAGTTGCGGTCATTTGGTTGGTACTATTTGTATCCCCTTTTTTCTATTTTGACCCCAAAAAGTACGAATTTCGAAAAATCATTTTATTTTCCGTGTCTACAAAGTCAGAGGAATGTATACTCCGAATTTCATGACTCTAGCTGCGGTCATTTGATTGGTACTATTTATATCTAGAACCCACATCTTACATTGGGTCTTGATGAAATTTGCAGATCATGTTATATTTCAATAAAGAATACCTACTTTGAAAGTGATCTATAAAGGCCCACTTTTTAATATAGCGCCCTTACAAGTGGGCCCCCATTTGAATTATTACCTCTCTAGGACCCACATTTTCATATTAAGAATACCTACTTTGAAAGTGATCTATATGAGCCCTCTTACAAATGGTCCCCATTTTTATTATTACCCCTCTAGGACCCACAATTTACATCGGAAGTTTATCAAATTTTGCATTTTGTATTATACTTCAACTAAGAAGACATATTATGAAAGTCTAATATATGGGTCCATATTTTTGTACAACCCTCATACAAATTGGGCCACCATTCTACTCTATTACATCTCTAGAACCCACATCGTACATTAGATCTCGATATAATTTTGCATATCATGTCATATTTCAACTAAAAATACCTATTTTGAAAGTGATGAGAGTGACAAATGACGCCATTTTAATTTTTACCCCTCAAGAACACAAATTTGTCATCGGATTTTTTTTAATTTTGCAGATTATATTATATTTCAACTAAGAGTACGAAGTCAAATATATGTGTCTATACTTTGGAATAACCCAAATGGGGTCCCATTCTACTTTAATACAGCTCTACTTTATGTTGCATTTTTTCTGAATTGATAGACCCCTGTAAGCACGTTAAATGAAAATTTTTATACCCTACAACACTTCGTGGACTAGGGTATTATAAGTTAGTTTCGCGCCAAATGTTTGTAACACCAAAAAATAATCGAGCTAGACCCACCTTTATCGGCTTAGAATCACCAGCTGAATAGATTTCACGATGTCTGTCTGTCCGTCCGTCTGCTGTCCATCTAAGCTTGTTCGCACTCTACAGGTCGCAATTGTGGTCCGAATATCATGAAATTTGGCAGAAGTTATTTTTTGGCCAAGGACGATCGGTATTGAATTTGGAGGAAATCGGTTCAGATATAGATATAACCCCCATACAAATACCAGATTTTCTTTAAAATTGGCACAACATTTTATAATCCAACTAAAAATACCTATGCTGAAAGTGGGTAAGATCGGTTCAGATTTATATATAGCCCTCATACAAATGTTGCTCCCGAATCTTTAACCGATTTTGGCCAAACTTTACATATTATATTTCACCAATAAACATACATGGTGAAAGCGGGTCACATCATTCCAGGTTTCAATATACCCCCATACAAATGTCATTTCCGATTTAACATTTTTTGTCAAACCCATACATTTACAGGATTCAAAAATTCTTCCTGATTTCACTTTTTTACCGAATTGAATTGTAGTGAGATATATAGTCGGCTCTGTCCATTTTTAGCATTTCCATACTTGTTGGGGAGATACCCATATCTCCATACTTTGCTATAACCCAAATGGCTCTAGAACCTACATCTTACATCGGATCTTCATCAAATTTTGCAGATCATTATATGTTTCAACTAGGAATACCTACCGTGAATGAGAAATATTTAGCCTTTCCTTACTTGTTTTGATATCGATCAAGTACTTCGGGAGTTACAGGCGATTGAATGAACAAAAAATATATTTTTTTATGAAAAGAAACTTGGAAAACAATCGCAGTTTTCGAGGTCAAAAATCGTACCGTTTTACATTGTATGACTCAATTCTCTTTCTATGAAAGTCGAGAACATATTGAACATAAACCAAGCAAGTGAGTTGGCAATAAAAAACGACTATTATCATCCATCCAGTCGGACGTACAGATTTTTCCAAATTTCAAAACAATTTCGGGCCAATTTCTTTTAATGATTTTCCATTGCCTATTCTATTTTGTTAAATTCATTAATGAAGATTAAATTTGGCACAACTTCCGGATAATAAAATGGAATTTTATTTCACTTCCAGGTGTGTTTTTTTCGCTGGGAAGTACCTCCCCAGCAAGCCTTTTAACCCTTTGACGAACATATGCAACTATACTTGTCCAAGGGTTTTTAGCACTTATAAATGTCCAGGTGAGTGATATCAGGCCTAATATGACAAGAGGTATTGTATGTAGTGGGTGGCAAATGGCTCACTTCTCTCAGGAGGCAACGAAATGGTTCATGCTTGTGGTGATCATTGATTCCATAAAGAAATAATGTTCATATTTTTATGAATTGTATGCATTATTGAATGAACTATTCTTTTTTGCACTGTACATAGTAAAGGGTGATTTTTTAAGAGCTTGATAACTTTTTTTTAAAAAAAGCGCATAAAATTTGCAAAATCTCATCGGTTCTTTATTTGAAACGTTAGATTGGTCCATGACATTTACTTTTTGAAGATAATTTCATTTAAATGTTGACCGCGGCTGCGTCTTAGGTGGTCCATTCGGAAAGTCCAATTTTGGGCAACTTTTTCGAGCATTTCGGCCGGAATAGCCCGAATTTCTTCGGAAATGTTGTCTTCCAAAGCTGGAATAGTTGCTGGCTTATTTCTGTAGACTTTAGACTTGACGTAGCCCCACAAAAAATAGTCTAAAGGCGTCAAATCGCATGATCTTGGTGGCCAACTTACCGGTCCATTTCTTGAGATGAATTGTTCTCCGAAGTTTTCCCTCAAAATGGCCATAGAATCGCGAGCTGTGTGGCATGTAGCGCCATCTTGTTGAAACCACATGTCAACCAAGTTGGATATCATCTCACGGTAGCGCTCACCATTCACAGTTACGTTACGATTCGCATCATCTTTGAAGAAGAAGGGTCCAATGATGCCACCAGCCCATAAACCGCACCAAACTGTGACTTTTTCTGGATGCATTGGTAGCTCTTGCAATGCTTCTGGCTGAAATTCACTCCAAAATCGACAATTCTGCCTATTTACGTACCCATTGAGCCAAAAATGAGCTTCGTCGCTGAACACAATTTCTTTCTTTCTGAACTTTCTTAACAGAGCACGCATTTTGATAATAAAATTCAATAATTTGCAAGCGTTGTTCGTTTGTAAGACGATTCATGATGAAATGTCAAAGCATACTGAGCATCTTTCTCTTTTACACCATGTCTGAAATCCCACGTGATCTGTCAAATACTAATGCATGAAAATCCTAACCTCAAAAAAATCACTCTTTACTAATGTTAGAGTGCATGGCATTGATAAAGAATAGTTTAAACAAAAATGTTTATCTGAATTACATATCGAACATCACATCGAAATATATATATGCATACATATGTACAGTTCCTAAACATGACGTGTGAGGTCGCCTAATTAATTTCAACTAACATTTCTACCACAATGAACCATCATAACCAATTTATCACATTTATTTATAAACGATAACATATTATTCTGTTGGCCAAAGATCAAAGGGGCAACAAACAACAACATGCGGACAACAAATAAAATAAAATTAACTCATGTTGTTCGGCCCAACGTTTCCAAATGGAACATTATGGAAATGAGCTTGCAGCCAGCCAGCCAGTCAGTCAGTCACAACAACCGCCACAGTACCTCCAACTCCAAAGTTGAAGAACAAAAAACAAAGACATCTCCGGAGATACCAATTGAATGCTCCAACAACAGCCACACATCGTACGTTTGGTGGGGCTGCAGCATAGGACACGGCCAGCTAGTTGGTTGTGCGATGTTGTTGTGGAACACCAAAGTCATTTAAATAAAGGCAACATTTACCCAACCAAAGACAATACAGACAGACTGACGTCTGTCTTTCTCCACACAGTGCAAAGGAGGCATATAGGCTGGCCATACATTGGGATGGTTGGATGTTGGACCTTGATTCATATACATATGTATGTATGTGTGCATGTGTGTATCCACAATGTGTGTACATATGTTTGGATTAAAAGCGCCAATCAATTGGAAACTGATTTTGATGCCAACAACATGCCGAGACATAAGGCATGTGCCACAAGACATGGCAACACAACAACAAAAATTGTCACCTTTTCTTCTTCGTCGACAATCCATGGCGGCGGTTTGCGCATGCGCTCGTCCGACGTCCGTCCGACTATCATCCAGTTATAACAGGGCTTTAATGCATTTGGACACCAACACATGACGATCATATTGAATGATTGTGTTGATGTTTGGGCGGCTTAATATACCTTGAGATAAGATCAGATTTATAACTGAGGTTATTGGAGGGTTCTTGTATTTGATTCATGCATTTTTACTTTGTTTTTGATTTTTTATATTTTCATAAAAACCGGACACATGTGACCGACGATGTCTGATGTTTGAGGTAAATACAAAATGTTCCCACTTTTAAGGGCAACTTCTTTTGATTTAGGAAATCGAACAAATTAATTATGAAGACGAATTTTCAATAATAGAAAACAAATGCCAATAGGCAACGAATATAATATTTAAACAATATTATGGACAAACTTTCTAATATTTTGTGGATTTCCGATAAGGCTTTCAAATTTAGACAAAATTACGAAAATATACAGAATCGCATCAGTGGCGAGTTAACCCCCCACAGGATATGAAATGATTATATGGCCAAAATGATCTGCTTTCCACTGCCAAAGAAAAAATCCTTCGTAAAAAGAAAAAGCATGATGGAAGTAGTTGGAATTCGAATGTATTACAAGTAAGTAATACAAGTAAGGAAAGGCTAAAGTCGGGCAGGGCGATTTTATTTGTAGGGGGTAAAATGGGGCAAAAATGAAAAAAATGGTCGTTTAATAACGACAAGAGATAGAAACACGAAATTCGGTGTATACATTCGTCTAATTGAGTAGATACATAATATAAAATAATTTTTTCCAAATTCGTACTTTTAAGGGGTAAAATCGGAATAGAGGGATAAAAATGGTAGTAAAATAGCCGCATTTTTCGAAATTCGTACTTTTTGGGGTTAAAATGGAAAGAGGGGATAAAAATAGTACCAACCAAATGACCGCAGCTAGAGTCATGAAATTCGGAGTAAATGTGGCTGCGTAGACATGGGTAGAAAAATAATAAAAGATTTTTTCCAAATTAGTACTCTCAAGGGATACTATGGGTACAGAGAGTTAAAAATAGTACCAACTGAACGACTACAGTTAGAATGATGAAATTCGGTGTGTATATTCCTCTAATTGCGTAGACACGTAAAATAAAGAGATTTTAGAAAGTCGTACTCTTAAGGGGGTAAAATAAGAAAAAGGGAATAAAAATGGTGCCAACCAAATGACCGCAGCTAGAATCATGGAATTCGGTGTATACATTGACTGCATAGACACGCAAAATAAAAAGATTTTTCCAAATTCGTACTTTTTACTTTCACTTAAAAAATTGGTTGAATCATGAAGTTAGATTATTTCGCACTTTTGGAATTAAAATAGAATGGAACAATTAACTGTAGCACCCACTATCTACCAATATTTATGGTATTTAAGCTTTTTGAAAATATAAATATAAGAATATTTATTTTTTGAATTGACTATTTTTTTGATATAATAAAAATATTATATTTATTTATATAATTATTTTTTCAATATTTGTATTTGTTTTGGTATTAAAAAATATATTTTTTATATATATAAAAAATATGTTACTGCACTTCTACGAAAATCGACAGCCTCAGTGGAATGCAATCCATAGTGGAGGGTATATAAAGTTCGGCCCGGCCAAACTTAACTTGTTATCCACTGGTTATATTTAAATAAATCAGCGATAAAAATCTGGCACCACCTTACTCGGTAACTATGAGAGTAGTAAGCTACTTTCCTGTTAATCGAGTAAATTCCATAGAAATATTAAGCTAGTAAGCCCAATCGAACAGACCTATTATCTTCAAATATCTAATATATTCGTTTAAATTACACCTGAGAGATCTCCGTGTCAGCATTATGGCTATTAAACTCAAAGCCCTCTGTCAACTATTACAACAATTTAGATAATATTGTACTATAATTTTCAAACCAAGGGAGGTTCAATTCATATTCTTTGAGATCGGTTTTAAGACTTGTCTATACCAAAACCATCGGACTTGTTTCTTGATATGCGGTTCAAATCGTGTTCTCTGAAACCGATTTCAGATCAAATCCTTTGAGACCGATTCCAGGTCAAATTCTTTGAGACTGATATTAGGATATGAGGTATGGTCCAAGTCATGTCCCTTGAGACCGGTTTTAAACTGGTAGTTTATAACAGACAGCGGACATGTCCAAGACATATCACAGGGGGTCAATTTACCCCATCCAATGACAAACCCATGTAAAATGGACCGGTCCCGGATAGAACCAGGACCGGTCCTTAACCACCGGGGACTAGGCCTAGGAATTGTCCTGAGACAGTTCATTTTCCCGTACCGTATCGTTCTAACCCAAATATATAAAGGGGACCAGTTGTGAGTTCAAAGTAAATGTTTTTCGAGAAGAAAAATGTGGCATGTGGTACCTTCCAGTTGGAGCTATGTACATGTCGTTAACAACCTGACCATCCAATTTGGTCAAACAAAAATTGATTATCATCGAGCGATAGTTCATTTTGCCAGTGATATGTCAATGCCATCATTGTTTTCGCTGAAATATCGGTCTGTATTTCTGTCGCCGATCTAAAGAGTGATTTTTTTGAGGTTAGGATTTTCATGCATTAGTATTTGACAGATCACGTGGGATTTCAGACATGGTGTCAAAGAGAAAGATGCTCAGTATGCTTTGACATTTCATCATGAATCGTCTTACAAACGAACAACGCTTGCAAATTATTGAATTTTATTATCAAAATGCGTGCTCTGTTAAGAAAGTTCATTGCGCGCTTCCATTTTATGGTCAGTTTAATCGACCCACTGAAGCGGCTATTCGGGCTATTGTGACTAAATTTCGCACCAAATTTACATTGTTGGACATTAAACCACCAACACGCTTACGTAGAGTGCGAACTGAAGAAAATATCGCAGCTGTATCGGCCAGTGTTAATGATGACCACCAATTTTCGATTCGTCGCCGTTCGCACCAATTGGGTCTCTGTTACTCAAAAACGTGGAAATGCCAAAATAGGACTAAGCGGATGGACCACCTAAGACGCAGCCGCGGTCAACATTTAAATGAAATTATCTTCAAAAAGTAAATGTCATGGACCAATCTAACGTTTCAAATAAAGAACCGATGAGATTTTGCAAATTTTATGCGTTTTTTTAAAAAAAAAGTTATCAAGCTCTTAAAAAATCACCCTTTACAATTCACACCAAAGAGTGTCTTACTGCGGATGCATAGCCACTTGGCAGACATCGTGCGAAATTTATCATCCCAAGCACAACAATCGTAAAAATCTTCGCGACACCGTAGATTTTAGTGACTTCCTTCTTTCTCTTGATTTTATGAAGATCAACAATCGTTTTTTCTCGGCTGTATTTTGAGAATATTTTAGCGTATTTTTAACTTTACGATATGAGTATCATATCAGGTGTGTACATTCATAGATTTTTGCATTATCTGCCATCGACCATCAAGTATTTTAGTGCAGCATTTTAGAGAAATATTGAATGTTGTATATAAACATAACAACAACAATAAAGACGACGACTATGACGATGATTCCATGCATACTTATCGGCATTATCGGAAAGCGAAAAAATGTTATGAATTTTTCTAATTCTAGCCCACACACAGACACGCTCTCAAATAAGCGATTCCGAATGTGTTGAAAGCGATAATGCAGTATGTAAGAGATAAGACAAACGACAGGTCCAATTATGCCCCCTCTCCACCAACAGAAAAACGGACATCAACCAAGTCCAAGGTGCTGGTTGGTGGCGTCGTTATTGCCGATATGTGTATATGAACTAAGACCACCACCCGTACTGTCAAATAAAACATACCTTCGAGTATACGACGCACAGTGTTTCGCCACAAAGTTCTTGTCGCAAATATTGGTAATTTTTTTAGAACAACTGGTCTGTTTTGTTCCGCAAGCTTTAACCATTAAGAGGACACAAGGCTCTGGACTTTTTGAATTTGCATATATGTATGTATACATATATTTTCAAAGCAACACAGGGTAAATTTGGCGTACCCTTCAGTGTCTTAAGTCACTTCATCAATGCGTTACACTTTTTTGTCCCAAATGATTGCATGTTTCCGTCTCAAATGACTGTACCTGAAAGGAAAAAAATCTAGTTTTTAGTATTTTTTTGAAAGAAATGGGCGGAGATTGCGTTGATAATTCAAAAACCGCCAGGTGCGATTGATCCACTTGACATTGCATTTTGACCGGTCTCCACTTCGCTTTGTAATCGACTATAGAGTAGGCTACACATTTTACGATATTTCCAGTGGGCTTGTCACCTTCTACCTAAAATCGTATTTTATTCGTGGCACCTCAAATACAAATTAAAACTTTGTCTTCATACATTTTCAGTTGTGAGAAATAAAAAGTGTGGAAATATTGAAGAGTTCATTAAGTATTAATGTGAGTCATACGAAATTAAAACACGTTATTAAATACATATATACAGTTTTATGGCACCTACAGTATTGAACATTTGTGTGAATTTTACTAAGTTGTATGGCGCCGAAAGTAGTAAAATTTTGTTTAAGTTCATTAATATTATATAACCTTTTTTTTATTATATACCCTCCACCTTCCTCTCACAAGGACTGAAAATACCCATAATAACTCCGAATATTTTGATTAAATAAATCATGTTTTTTTTCAATATGTCTGCTTATATTTACTTGATATTGAGTACGCACATACCCCTTATAGCAAAAACGTAAACTGATTCTTATTCGTTGGGGGTGAAATGGGACAAAAAGTGATAAAAATGGAACCTATCAAAGCTGTTGTCGTTTGATAGGTCCATTTTTATCACTTTCTCGAATAAGAATCGGTCGCACGCTTTTGCTATTCAGTGTGTATATTCATCTAATTTAGTAGACACGTACATACACAATGCACCCACTATGCCCCAATATATAGGGTATTTAAGCTTTTTAGAAGAATGCTGCTTTATATTTACTTTTTGACTTGAAGTATTATTTCGATATATAGTATAAACAGGTAGCCTTGCCATATAATTAAAATTTTATATTTATTTATAAAATTATTTTTTTTCAATATTTTTATTTGTTTAGGTTTGTCTCTATTAAAAAAATAACATTTTTCTGTAATGTGAATGTAATCCATAGTGAAGGGTACAGAAAGTTCGGCCCGGCCGAACTTAACGCCGCACTATGGTCGGAAATTCAAACGGCCAAAAGTCAAATTTTATGACACATGTAATATTGAACAAGTAAGGAAAGGCTAAAGTCGGGCGGGGCCGACTATGTGACACACCCCACTTTCTATCGGAATACAATTCAATTCAGTAAATAAGTGAAAACACGGAAATTTGTTGTATGTTTCCTAATAACAGGCTAATATGACCTGGTCCAATTTGTCAAATCGAGAATAATATTTGTAGCCCCGATACAAATATCCAAACCTGGAATGAAGTGACTAACTTTCACAATAATTTATTCTAGTTGATGTTGATGATAACGTGTTATGCTCAATTTTAAAAAATTCTCTGAAAATACGCGGATTCTGGGGGAACGAAATTTGTATGAGAGCTATATCTAAATCTGAACCGATTTTCTTGAAATTAAATAGCGTCCGTTCTTGTCCCGAAAAACTTCGTTGTGCAAATTTTCGTTTGATTCTGGCTACAATTGCGACCGGACATTGCTAAATCGACTCAGAAAGTGATTCTAAGCCGATCGGTATAATTAACAATGGTGCTATCCCCTTCCTTTTGGGTTTTACACACAAATGCACAAAGACATAATACTCTCGTGGAGTGTATAAAAATGCCTATCTGTTCAACACATATCCAGCATTTTATATCTATATTCACGAGCATATGCCTGTCCAAAGTTAAGCATATATGTTAACGTGTATTTAGAGAACAGGTTGATAAATTTTAAAATGTTGTATGGATAGAATGGAGAAAGAAAGTTGACCACTATGTATATTAGGATGGGTCACAAAAATAAATTGCAGCGGTCGATGACTCTGAGGTACAATTAAGGTTCTATGTCGTTAAAGTGCCGAATTATCTTGACGGCCAATTAACATCGCCACAACGTCAGATAACACGGCCATTGAATTTGTCGCGCATGCTTCGTTAGCTGTGTGGCAAGTGTCACCGTCCTGTTGAAACCACATATTGTCCACATCTTCCAACTCGAGCCATAAAAACTTCGTTATCTCTCGATATCGAAACCCATTCACAGTAACTGCCTGACCGACCTCGTTTTGGAAAAAAATACGGCCCGATGATGCCGCCAGCCCATAAACCACACAAAACAGTCACTCTTTTGGGGGAGCATTGGTTTTTCGACAATCACTCTTGGATTATCATTCTCCCAAATACGGCAATTCTGCTTATTGACGAATCCACTGAGGTGAAAATGTGCCTCATCACCATTTCTTGCCACCATTCTGACCATTGACGACGTTTGGAATGGTCAAAAGGCTTTAGTTATTGAATCAATTGCACGCACGACGAGCGTGAGAGGTGCAATTGTTGGGCACGACGACGAGTTGAGGTGTACGGCTCTTCAGCCACACTATCCCGAACAGCAGTAATATTTTCTACAGTACGAGCATGCACTGGCACATGGGAAAGATAAATTCACAGATATAATTTTGATTTTTCGATCTGTCGTTTTTGAGAGCTAGCAGACTGAAAATTGGTACATAGATGTCACTGATCTCCAAAAAGATCAGTATGAATCCGGATTTTGATTTTTCGGTTTGTGTGACGAACACCTTTTGAGAGCTAAGAGAAAATAATTCACTCAGAAACAATTAAGGAAACGCTAAAGTCGGGCGGGGCCGACTATAAAATACCCTACACCACTCCCTTCGAATATACCCCGTTTCAATTACTAAACCCAGGTATTTCATGGGAGTAATTTTATGTAGTTCATGTAAATTATACAGTTACTATAAACTCATCTTTAGTCAAATTTAATGAGTATGGTAAATAATAAAGTAATTGATCCAATTTTCCATCAGATATTCCGAGTAAAGTAAACATGATATGGAAAATTTGATCAAGACCAATGATAAATACAGATTATACAGCGGTAATAGGATGAATCGGACGGACATTTGAAGGGGGCCTATAACAACACTTGAGGCCTGTGCCAAAACATGCGCCTATATATTTATCATTCACGATAGGTATTCCTAGTTGAAACATATAATGATCAGCAAAATTTGATGAAGATCCGATGTAAGATGTAGTTTCTAGAGCTGTAATAGAGGAGAATGGGCCCCATATGGGTTATACCAAAGTATGGACATATGGGCATCTCCCCAACAAGTATGGAAAGGCTAAAATCGGACGGAGCCGACTATATGATACACCTCAATTTCTATCTCACTACAATTCAATTCGGTAAAAAAGTGAAATCGGGAAGGATTCTTGAATCCTGTAAATGTATGTAAAGTTTGGCCAAAATCGGTTAAATATTCGGGAGCAACATTTGTATTGGGGCTATATCTAAATCTGAACGGATCTTACCCACTTTCACCATGGGTGTTTTTAGTTAGATTATAAACTGTTCTGCCAATTTTAAAGAAAATATGTGGTTTGTAGAGCGGAAAAAGTCAAATCGGGAGCCACATTTGTATGGGGACTATATCTAACTCGGAACCGATCTTACCCACTCTCACCATAGGTCTTTTTAGTTGGATTGTAAGATGTTGTGCCAATTTTAAAGAAAATCGGATACAATATGTGCTCTCTAGAGCGGAAAAAGTCAAATCGGGAGCGACATTTGTATGGGGACTATATTTAACTCTGAACCGATCTTACCCACTCTCACCATAGGTCTTTTTAGTTGAATTATAAGATGTTGTGCCAATTTTAAAGAAAATCGGGTAGAATATGTGCTTTCTAGAGCGGAAAAAGTCAAATCGGGAGCGACATTTATATGGGGACTATATCTAACTCTGAACCGATCTTACTCACTTTCACCATAGGTCTTTTTAGTTGGATTATAAGATGTTGTGCCAATTTTAAAGAAAATCGGGTACAATATGTGCTTTCTAGAGCGGTAAAAGTCAAATCGGGAGCGATATTTGTATGGGGGCTATATCTAAATCTAAGCCGATCTTACCCACTTTTAGCATAAGTGTTTCTAGTTCGATTATAAAATGTTGTGCCAATTTTAAAGAAAATCGGGTACAATATGTGGTTTCTAAAGCGGAAAAAGTAAAATCGGGAGCGACATTTGTATGGGGACTATATCTAAATCTGAACCGATCTAACCGCTTTCGTCACAGGTATTTCTAGTTAGATTACAAGGTGTTATGCAAAATTTGAAGAAAATCGGGTACTATATGTGATTTATAGGGGAGGAAAAGACAAATCAGAAGCGACATTTGTATGGGAGCTATAAATAAAATCTGAACTGATTTCCTCCAAATTCAATACCAATCGTCCTTGGGCAATAAAAGTAACTTCTGCCAAATTTCATGATAATCGGACAGCAATTGCGATCTGCAGAGAGAACAAACTTAGATGGACAGCAGATGGACGGACAGACAGACATCGGTAAATCGATTCAGCTGGTGATTCTAAGCCGATCCGTATACTTAAAGTGGGTCTACCTCGATTATTTATTGGTGTTACAAACATTTGGCGGAAAACTAACTTAAAATACCCTAGTCCACGAAGTGGTGTAGCGTATAAAATATTTATTTATTTATTATGAATTACAATACAAAGTAAATTTATATTCTAATTTTGGGTCCAGGGATTGAGCCGGGGTGACTAAGACCATTGTAGCTAGTTATTGCAGCGACAGACCAGAGCCTCTGGTGGGAATCGAACCCACGACCCCCACGCTGATAGCCGAGCACTGCGTATAAAATATATGCCGCATATTAAAAATGTACTAAAAATAAGGAAAATTTAAGTTCGTATAGTACTAAAGCAATGTTTCCTCATATTCTTTTCCTTGAAAGTAGTATATGTTTTGAACTTGATTCTAATTCAATTTCCCCCATGCGTGTAACATTTTCTCAAATTGAGGAAAACTTTTACTAAATCTGACGAAAATTTTGCTGATTTTTTTACAACCCATTTTCTAAAGTTTTTCCTCAAACCAAGTGAACTTTTACTTAATTTGAGTGAAAGTTTACTTAGAATACGATCAATTTAAATAAACCAGCGGAAATTTTTCTCAATATTTCATATAAATGATTTTATTTCAGATTATGCAAAACTAAAAAAAATACAGCATGAACTAATTCTCAGAAGTTTCATGATACATCTGTTATAAAAGTTTATTTATTATTCCATGATTTACGGGGAAGGCAAGGTAGGCCTGTTTGTAGTGATTGCTTAGAATTGGTCTGTTTTTGTTTATTCTTTTGCATCGGAAGGAAACACTGTGCACCGGTTGGCGGCATGCCTGGCTGGTCTCTTGCCAAACTTGGCCATTTGTTCGTTGGTCGATCGGTCGGTCGGCGAGGAGAGGTGAGTTTATTTGTTTTTGTTTGGCTATGGACGACTGGCTGGTTGGTTTGTTGGGTGGTATTGGTGGTGGTGTTGCGCCTGTTAACAGGCATTTATCTTCATTTCCTATCTATTAGTTTGCTATTTAAGTGCAAATGTTCGTAAATTAATTTCACAAATTGCATTTAATTCGCTACAAAATTGCATCGTAAACTCGATTTAATGTTTTGATAAGAACTCTCCGATACTCGCCTGCCGTGCCGTGTTCATACCACAGCCACATAGCCGTCCGACCGTCCCTCCGTTCGTCTCTTGATGTTGTTGGGGTGTGCAACATTGAATGGCGTTGCCGGGGCAGCTCCACTCATAAGTACACCCATGCTTACCCACATACGTGGGGTTGTGTGTGTAGCTGTGTATATGTGTGTGTGCATGTTGCATGTGCATTCATTAGTTGCTGCTCTTTCATGTTGTAAAAATCGCCAATAAATACAAATTAAATGTATTTTTGTTGTTCAATTTGCCCATTCGTTTTGGCAAGTTTTGATCGTGGCTTTTTCCCTTTCCTTTCCTTTTTATTTTCCTTCAATTTTAACAAGTTTTTGTACTTTGTATTCACTCACCATCCTTTCAGAGTGTATTTATGTGGCTTGCCACATGTTGCACATGTCAGCCGTACATCGCGGCATATGAATTCATGGGCTCATATGCGATATATGAATTCTTGTGGCAAACATAGATTTCTTTATTTACGCCCATTATTACATTTTCTTAAAATAACACTATCATTTTATACACCCAGAAAAATGGTGTTCCTAAATTTGAGTTTTGTTAGATAATTCAATTTAGTTAAACGGCCAAAAATGTCTTATTTCAAAGACACAGGTCCAGGTTCGTTGAAATATGCAAGTAATTCTAATTGAGTAGATACATATTATCAAAGTATTTTTCCAAATTCATACTTTTAAGGGTAAAATGGGAATAGGGGGATAAAAAAGGTACCAACCAAACGACTGCACCTAGAATTTCTGATTGGTTGATTTTTCCAAATTCGTACTTTTAGGGGGGAAATCGAAAAGGAGAATTGTACCAACCAAATGGCCGCAGATAGAGTCGTGAAATTCGGAGTATACATTACTCTGACTGCGTAGGTTTTTCCACATTCGTCTTTTCAAGGGATACAGCGGAAACAGAGGGCTACAAATTGTATGAACTAAGATGAAATTTGGTGTGTACATCCCTCTAATTGCGTATACACGCTCCTTTTTCGAAAGTCATACTTTAAAGGAGGTAAAATGGGGAAAATGGGATAAAAATGGAACCAACCAAATGACCAGCTAGAATCATGGAATTAGGTGTATAGGTGTGGGTGGGTGTGAAAGTAAAATTTAATGGAAATACATGTGATTTTTGTAAAAAAATGCACAATATTTAAGGTATTTAAGGTTTTTTGAAGATTGCTGCCATATATTTACTTTTTGAATTGAATTGACTTGAATTATTATTTCGATATTATAAACATATTAGCATCCTCATAGTGGTTTAAAATAATTAAAATTTTATATTTATATATAAAATTATTTTGAACTGTGTTGCCATTTATTTTGGTTTAAATCCAAAGGTTGTGCTGAAGTCTTCAGCAGAACCCAAAATTAGCAAAAAGGCGAAGTGAGACCTTTATTGTTGCAGCTAAAAGTTGACTGCGCAGTTTCGATGGGCGCTACCCCATCTCGTCAGAACTTTCGCAACGAATGTATGTCTTTGACTTAAATCAGAGTTCATATTAGTACCAGCGGTCACATATGACAAATGAGAAGCGCTGATAAACAAAATATTCCACCGAACTAAGTCGACACACTAAAAATCTCACTTTGCCAATTCAATGTTATGCATGTGCTCGCATCGCTCTTAACAATGCAAAATGAACTGGGATATTGTCCTGGCTTAAGACCATTTTGCATCTATATTTAATAGAATGCAAATTTATTTACAATTGGCATGGTGACATTTATTACTTGGCTGCAGACTACCATGATCATGATTTCGACCATGTCAAAAATCTTTTCAAGTGGCTTCGCAGCGATTTTTCAACGTCAAACCCGGCCTCTGTAAGGAGATGATTCTCTAAAACGAACGAGAATCACTACTCACTTGCCGAATTTGCGTCTAAAAAATCGCATCAAGTAATAAATTATTATTTTTTCAATATTTTTATATGTTTTGGTTTAGCCTGTATGTAAATACAAGGAAATATATAGAAATCTTACCGTTAAAATTAATTTATCCGCCTACAAGCCACGATTTTCAACCGATCTTAATTAAATTTGGCACATATCACTATGTTTTGCTAAAATTAGACAGATCGATTTAGATTTTGAGTTTTTCATGGCATGCGAGGGACAACGCTTATTATAATTATGAAGCAGAAAAATAAACTTTTTATAAAAAACTTATAGAATTTTCGAAAGGGCCCAGCAATGGCTTTAATAATATGTAAAAGACAATAACTAGCGAATCGCATTTTGCTCTTCATTACTCGTAATACTAAATATGACATAAAAATATATATTTTTGTGGAAAACTAATTCATACTAAACATTGCGTAAAATATACTAAATTGAGAAAACTTAACGAAATTTTTAGAATTGCGTCTCTGAAAACAGTGGCTTATTAGTTTTTCATTTATTTCCAACAAAATACCCAAGTGGGGTAAATATGCTCCAAAAATGTGGTATTTTTTAGTAAAATGGTCGCCATTTCTTTACCGCATGGATGTGGTAACACTTTTTGCCTAAGAAAACAATATATAGGATGAAAAATATATTAATCCGTTTCTAATCGGTGCTTTGCGATTTAAGAATTTTAGCAAACAAAACGTTTTTTATTGAACAAAATTGGAAATTTTGGAAATGACTAACCTTGGATTTCCATTGACCAAAAAAGCGTTGACTAATTAATTAAAGTCTTCTTTGCGAAAAACAAAAGATATTAGCATCTGCAGGAATAAACGAAATAATATGGAAAATACCTCCCTGCTTAAAAATCCGTTTTTTCGAATGGCGTAAAATCAATAAATAATAACAAAAAGAAGTAAATAATAATAATAGTAAAAACATATAACACTATGCAACAAAAATGATGTCGAAGGGGCATGTATAACAATTAAAGATACTCATAATGGCTACAAATATTCAGAATTAAATTTTCACATAGAACCAGTGGTTTAGGAACAGTATTCAAAAAATTGAGAAAAAATTTTTTTTTGCTGAATCGAAAAAATCGTAAAAAAAGAAAAAAATCGAAAAAGTATTTTGTTTTATTCTTTTATAGCTAACACTCTAACGCAAAAAACAATGTTTATATGTAAAACAGCTGTGGATAAATGTAGAATTTTTTTAAAATCATAATTTGTAGATTTTGTTTAAACAGCACGAAAAATCCCTTTACAAATTAAATAGATTAGACAGATTATTTGATTTTGTAATAGCTGACATCTTAACGAGCAAAGCAAGGTCTAGTTAAAGAAAATCTATGAATAAATGTAGAAGTTTTGGTGTCCTCACGTATGACTAAATCAATTTAAGCAAAAATTCATAAAAGATGTCACACGTTCTTTTTCATTAGAATCTATTAAAAATAAAATAATCGTGCCAACAAAAATGATTTTTTTTCGAAAAAATATTTGTAAATAAATTTGCATTCTATTAAATATAGATGCAAAATGGTATTGAGCCAGGACAATATCTCAGTTCAAATCAAATGAGCGTTGGCACGGCAGAAGTATTGCTGGGTAATTATACCTGCTTATACACATATGCAACTCAATGTAAGATGACATGTGTACTTTATTACTTGGTGCGATTTTTTAAACGCAAATTGGGCAAGTGAGTTGTGCTTCTCGTTCGTTTGTGAGAATCATCTCCTTATAGAGGTCGGGTTTGATGTTGAAAAGTCGCTGCGAAGCCATTTGAAACGACTTTTGACATGGTCGAAATCATGATCGTGGTAGTCTGCAGCCAAGTAATAAATGCCACCATGCCATTTGTAAATAAATTTGCATTCTATTAAATATAGATTCAAAATGGTCTTGAGACAGGAAAATATCCCAGTTCAAATAAAATATTTTTTATAAATTTTTGGAGGCTGTTCCTAAGCCACGGTTTTATATAATTAGGTGCGAGTGGACCAATATATATAAAATGAGAGTACAAATATTAAAGATACCTACGAAATATTAATTTTAGTAAAAAAAATTTTAGAAAAAAGGATTTTTTTATAGGATGGGTCCGACTTACTTGTTACTAAAGGGTGATTTTTTAAAAGCTGTAGGAACGTTTAAAAAAAAAAACACATATAATTCTGAAAAATTCATGAAATATGTGCCAGTTAGAATGATCCTGGTCTAAGCCAAAAATCCAAAAATGAGATATCCCAATTTTTCTCTTTAGTTTGATCAGATCTCTAATTTAAGAACTTTTATGTTTTACATTTATAAAAAATGTACCCTTACAAGGACATATCTCATTTCATGCACACCAAAATTGTCTTTAGTCTGTGTGTTAGTTTGAAAGTGGTCTAAGTCACACTATATCCACTTATATTGATTTGTGGCGATGCAAACAAACATTTTTCTCTTCATAATGTCCATTTTAGGTGATTCAGGGAATTTTTGGGAAGGAAATATTACTTTTGCGAAAAAAATTAAAATTTTGTGTTTTCAAGTTTGAGAAGAATGAAAGTGGTTTAAGTCAGTACATCCTCTGAAAGAAGTGGTTCCATTAGAGGTACAAACGTTGTCGATTTTATTATAAAAGTTCGATATAGCAGTACGATATTCTAAGACAAAAATTTGCTTCGATGGAAAAATATTTTTCAATTGACTCAAACATAAACCATTGCATATCCCAGAACAGTTAAAGTGTTCAGTTTCAGTATCATTCCAACTGGCACATAATATGTGTTTGTTTTGAAAAAATACTATTGTAACAACAACGGTTTTCATATTATAAGTCGGAAGGACATTTGAGTATAGGCTATACTAAAACATGATTCCATGTAATCCACTTTCAATGTAGAAAAATAATGAAATAGTTGAGTTGTGAAGTGGTAATAAAGAAAATCGAAGAATAATTGTATAGCATCTATATGAAGATATAATGTGCTTTGGTAAATTTGACTAAGTACCGATTTAGTATGAATATTCTAGAACGCTAAGATTGTAAATTGGAATGACATTTGTATGGGAGTCATAAGAGAATGTGGATCTATTTGGGCCACTTACACGATATCTGAAGATCCGATATACGATGTGGGTTCTAGAGTGATCTCATAGTGCAAATTGAATAGACCCACATGAACGACTTTCACGTGAGGTCTTCCTAGTTGAAATATAATATTATCTGCAAAATCTGATCAAGATTGGATGCAATAGCGCTGGTATAAAACAGCATAAATCTTTTACTTACATTAAATTACTTCTAATTTGAGATTTCTTTATGGATTTACCCGAACATATTGTTTTGGCTTTGAAATCCCATTATGAGTAGCCCGTAATGTCTGCGATATTGGCACTTGGAGTCCCATGACAAATTAAGCTTGTTGGGGGGAGACTGAGGTATGGGCTTTGCCCATATCATTCCTTAAACAATGCTATAGTAACACATCTGTCAATTACAAGGATTGGTGAAAATGATTTTAAATTGGAAAATTTACCATTCGCTGTGATCCGAAAGATGTCCCCACATCCATGAATACTTAATTTGAATGTTGTTTTACATGACCCCTTTCATAAAGTGAAACATGACAAAACCCAATCAAAAAAATTGCGTATTGTTTCATAAATTCCCAATCCATGAATATTAAGTACCAACTATGTGTATGTATATATGTGGCACTATGTGTATATCTACGCCCAACATGCAGAGCCATGTAAACATTAAGGAAAACATAATTTTCCAGTTATGATTACGACAATATGCAGATAGAAGAAGAAGTAGTAGAAATGGAGACAATCAAATGATGCTGTAGGACGACCGACAACAACAAATCAAATGCCGAGCAGGAGAGGAGTAGAAGGAGCGAAGGACATTTTACAATTTTACACTTAAGGCTCTAAAGGGACTTGGTGATTCGTTCGTGCACACGCATTCATGTAAATTGTAGCCAAGGAGAAGGAAGAGGAGGCAACGTGGCAGCGAGCAATGATAGAGGAAATGGGAAAATATGATTTGATTTGAATAAAAATGTATTAAAATGAAATGAACGAAAACACTTCAACGCTTCAACACCTCCAGGATTTGAAGTGGGGTTATGGCTGTCTGTCAACCAA
This sequence comes from Polietes domitor, assembly GCA_947397865.1. Taxonomy (NCBI): domain Eukaryota; kingdom Metazoa; phylum Arthropoda; class Insecta; order Diptera; family Muscidae; genus Polietes; species Polietes domitor. The sequence goes on from OX377620.1 coordinate 117,326,584, forward strand.
TGTGACGATGTCGTATGGTAATCATGGCGGACGATGATGATGAAGATGTCGGACGATGATGATGTGATGATGGTGATGGTAATTTGATGATGCACACTTGAGTGAATTAGAAGCATAAGTGCCAACACACAAAGGCGTCCATACATTCATCCTCAGCCTCAAGCTCACCCTCACTATCGTCATTCCTCTACTCCTGCATCTTTGTGAGATAGTTAGTTAAAGAAGAGTTCAAGTGGATGTGACTGCATAAGGACTCTTCAGGGGGTTGTTTGTTGGTGCGTGTTGTTGTTGTAATGTCTTTATTCTGTGTGAACTTTCATCTCCATTTCCATTTCAATGATGTTTTCCATGTGCACATGCATGCCATGGTGGAATTGTGGCCGCTATAGGCCTCAAGGAAGTGGTTATTAAAAGGCCCCCATGTTCATAGTTCATAGTATTTGGGTAGATTTTCATGGGTTTTCAAGGTTGCTAAAGTACTTTTCTATGCAAAATGCAATTTATTCAAAATAGACTAAATGGTCATATAATTCTCCTCTACTCCAACATATGGCATTTGAATACCAAAGTCCACCAAAAGAAATCCATATGGGTGGACTAACTCGATGCAAATAACCCTAAAGTTTTCTCAATATTTGTCGAAAACAATGGATAACAAAGCGGGGTTCAGTTTCGTTTGGTCAAATAAATATAATCTAATACGGATAATTTTATGAAGTAAAGTGATTTTACATAGGGATGTGTACATTTTTACCGTCCATGACGGTCATATTGTCTTTTCTTTTCTTAATATCCCCGACTTTTATTTTTGCATTATCGTCCATCCCAGTCGTTTCATCCACGTGTGGTGGCTGCGATATCGGCATTTCGCAGAGATCTACTTGCCAAATTTTGAGTCGCAACTTGAGCCTACATCCTTCTAAAATTCAATCATGGACAACATCCCACACTGGAATATTTTCATATAAGCGGCAAAGCTTAGTTACTTAGCTTTATCAGTAACTTAATCGGACTGTGAAAATGGGGAGTTAAAGTATTTAAACCAAAAATTTAAAAATTTCCGCTTTATATTAAAATTTGGTATATAAAGCATTTCTCTTAAAAATTAAATTAATGAAACATGTTTCATAAAGCACAAATCAATAAAAAGTGCCGTAGAATTTATGAAACATTATTTAGTAACATTTCTTAGTAACTACGAAATACAGTTCTTTATACAATGAAATTTTGTCATGCAAGTTCATTATTTTTATACCCTCCACCTCCAGGATGGGGGTATATTCACTTTGTCATTCCGTTTGTAACACCTTAAAATATTCATCGGAGACCCCATAAAGTATATATATTCTGGGTCGTGATATAGCCATGTCCGTCTGTCTGTCTGTTTTAAGCACGATAGCGGCCGAACGAAATGAGCAAGGAGGTTCAAATTTTTCCTAAATGTGTCTTATGGTTGCATATCGGTTGGGATTGAAAGTGGGCGAAATCGGCCCAGAGGGAAACATTTTTCCCTCACAAGGACTGAAAATACCCCTAATATTTAGAGTATTACAGCATATTTTTTGAACATATAGCTTGTATTTACTTGATATTTGCAATTCGCATTCCCTTTATAAAGGGTGATTTTTTAAGAGCTTGATAACTTTTTTTAAAAAAAAAAAACGCATAAAATTTGCAAAATCTCATCGGTTCTTTATTTGAAACGTTAGATTGGTCCATGACATTTACTTTTTGAAGATAATTTCATTTAAATATTGACCGCGGCTGCGTCTTAGGTGGTCCATCCGCTTAGTCCAATTTTGGCATTTCCACGTTTTTGAGTAACAGAGACCCAATTGGTGCGAACGGCGACGAATCGAAAATTGGTGGTCATCATTAACACTGGCCGATACAGCTGCGATATTTTCTTCAGTTCGCACTCTACGTAAGCGTGTTGGTGGTTTAATGTCCAACAATGTAAATTTGGTGCGAAATTTAGTCACAATAGCCCGAATAGCCGCTTCAGTGGGTCGATTAAACTGACCATAAAATGGAAGCGCGCAATGAACTTTCTTAACAGAGCACGCATTTTGATAATAAAATTCAATAATTTGCAAGCGTTGTTCGTTTGTAAGACGATTCATGATGAAATGTCAAAGCATACTGAGCATCTTTCTCTTTGACACCATGTCTGAAATCCCACGTGATCTGTCAAATACTAATGCATGAAAATCCTAACCTCAAAAAAATCACTCTTTACAATGAAATTTTGTCATGCAAGTTCATTATTTTTATACCCTCCACCTCCAGGATGGGGGTATATTCACTTTGTCATTCCGTTTGTAACACCTTAAAATATTCATCGGAGACCCCATAAAGTATATATATTCTGGGTCGTGATATAGCCATGTCCGTCTGTCTGTCTGTCTGTTTTAAGCACGATAGCGGCCGAACGAAATGAGCTAGGAGGTTCAAAATTTTCCTAAATGTGTCTTATGGTTGCACATCGGTTGGGATTGAAAGTGGGCGAAATCGGCCCAGAGGGAAAAATTGTTCCCTCACAAGGATTGAAAATACCCCTAATATTTAGAGTATTTCAGCATATTTTTTGAACATATAGCTTGTATTTACTTGATATTTGCAATTCGCATTCCCTTTATAGCATAAAAGGGCACCATAGAGGGATTTTTATTTGTAGGGGGCGTAATGGGACGAAAAGGGATAAAAATAGTACCTATCAAACGACAACAGATAGAAACACGAAATTTGGCGTGTACATACCTCTAATAGAGTAGATACATAGTATAAAAGTATTTTTTCTAAATTTGTACTTTTAAGGGGTTAAATGGGGATAGAGGGATACAAATAGTACCAACCAAACGGCTGCGCCTAGAATAATAAAATTCTTTTTATATATTCCTCTGAATGCATAGACACATAAAAAAAGGAAATTTTCGAAATTCGTACTTTTTGGGTGTAAAATAGAAAAAAGGGATAAAAAGTGTACCAAACAAATGGTTGCAGCTAGAACCATGTAATTAGCTGACTGAGTAGATACAAAAAAAAACGCTTTTCCATATTCGTACTTTCAAGGGATTCAATGGGAGCAGAGGGATAAAAATGGTACCAACTAAAAGGCGGATGAGAATGATGAAATTTTCGAAAGTCGTACTTTTAAGGAGTAAAATGTGAAAAGGGGGATAAAAATGGTACCAACCAAAGGGCCGCAGATAGTATCATTGAATTCGGTATATACATTTCTCTGAGTGAATAGCCACGTAAAATATTTTTTTTCCAAATTCGTACTTTATTTTGTTGCTTTTACGACAAAAAATGATAGAATCATGAAGTTGTCTTATACTGCGTACTTGAGAGATAAGGTATTTTAAAAATGTATATTTTTGAATTTAAAATAGATGGAAATACAACCAACCAAAGGACTGCAGCTGAAAATACACTCTCTATCCTCCAATATTTATGATTGCTGCCTTATATTTACTTTATGAATTGAAATAATATTTCCATTATATATATACATAGTATAAAAATATTGGTAGCCTTGGCTTATTAATTAAATTTCTGATTTTCATACATTTGAAATTTGTTGTGGACATTCCTCTTGTAGCTAGGAAGCAACACAAAGAAAATAAATGTTTTAGCGGGCGAAATGGGACAGAAATGGATAAAATATGGTACCAATTATACGACAACAGCTAGAATCATGAAATTCGGTGTGTACATCCCTCTAATTGCATAAACACGTAAAATAGAGGGATTTTTCGAAATTCGTACTTTTAAGGGATATAATTGAAAAGGAGTGATAAAAATGGGACCTTCCAAACCGCTGAATTGAAATTCAGTGTTAATATACGGTTTGTATTCCGTGGTCTGACTATGAAGACTCGAAACAAAAAGGTTTTTTTTCCAAATTTGTACATTTGGGCGGAGAATAGGGCGAATGGGGATATCTTTAAAATTTGTACTTTTCTTATCAAAATAATGCAGTCACTTTGTTTGTATCTGAAAATGCTTCTCCCTAATGGCGACTGACAATCGCCTAATATTTTCGGCATGTTCACTTTCACAATTACAGCATTGTATTTATTTATAGTAGTAGATTTTAAACAGTGCGCATAAGTATACATTATAGTTCGAAATAGTAATCAAATATAGTAATGTGCATAAACATATCACAATTTTCGTAATATGGTTCTGTACATCTATGTCGACATCCTTTAATCTGCTGGTACTACTGTGGAATGCACTCCGTGGTGGAGGGTATATAAGATTCGGCCCGGCCGAACTTAACGCCTTCTTAATTGTTCATATTGTATTTATAATTTATTTATTCATTATTTTTATGAAAAGGTTTCATAAATACTACTGAAAAGGTTTGTAATTTTTTAAGTTATGGAAATATAACCATATACATATAGATTCCACTACGTGATCAAATACCAAAAAAAAACAAGTAAGTAAGTTTCAGTCGGCTAAACCGACTTATATATATCCTCACTCTAAGAGAACATATATACGGAAGTTATAAGGAATTAATTTTTTACGTAGCGAAGAATAACCAGTGTGAAAGGCTCGTATCACACGGTCCCAGCTTATATGTTCATAAAACAAATGTAAAAACATGATCAAATATCAAGTCATAGTGAATTCCATGTACCAGTATAGAAGTTATGAAGGATTTAATTTCACCTAGGATTGAGACAATTGTGTGGGAGGTACAAGAAGGGGTTAAAAGTGCTATAAACACATTTTAAAATATCAAATTGTAAATGATTTCGACTACCCGTATGGATGTTATGTCGGTTTTATTGTAACCAAAGTTTATTCCACTTTGAGTGGGAGGTACCAGAAGGTGTGTGACAATATTGCCCATATTCCATGAGAATGTAACCACTATACAAGCATTTGCTAAATATAAAATTTCGCCGTATTCCGATCATCAGTATATAAGTTATAACAGCTCTAATTTTACGTAGTTTTTCGAGATTTGTGTGGGAGGTACTGGAAGGGGAGTGAAAAAACCCGTCATATTTAGTACACTTAAAGTGATTATAAAAATATTATCAATTACCAAAATATAGCTGATTTCGAATATCCGTGTGGAAGTTATATGGGTTTTACTTAAACATTGGGATATGGGCTATTTGTGTGAGAGGTACTAGAAGGGGCGTGGCAATTTCGCCCATCTATTACCATGAACAAAGTTCGTGTACACCAGTCAGCCAGACAGACGGACAGACAGTCCGTCCGTCCAGACATGGTTCAAACACCTTAAAAAGTCGCGAAACGGATTTGGTCCAAACATACTTACGGTCTTAAGACACTCCTTCAATGCGTTACACTTTTTTTCTGTCCCAAATGATATATACCCTCTTACTCCCAATTTTTCCCAAAGTCATGCAGTTTTTTATGGGACCTCGGTGTCGTTTTTGCAAAAAAGTGATCATTTTCTTGCAAACCGTTAGGAATTTTGATTTACTCTCTGAGGCAAAGTTATCAGTTGTCTTGTCATAAAGAACAAAAATTAAATTTCGAACATTTACATACACATGGGTCTTTTTGGCCTTTTATCACGTAGTTGTGTCCGTATATGGTTATATTTCCATGACTTAAAAAATTACACACTGTGTAATATAACTTTGTTTGTATTACGTATACTTAATTAAAATATTATGTAGCAATAGTATGTATACGCCCACGTATTTAGACAAGTCAAGTGCAAACTCTCATCCAAATCTCAAAATCTTACACCAATGTCCATCATATGATAAAACATACCAACACACCTAACATGGGGGTACCTATATGTTATTATGACCTAATATAATTAATAGTACGTATTTTTGTAATAGATAGCAGAGTATGTCAATGTTGAAGTAAAGAAAAAACAAATGAAATTAAAAAGTTTTCGGGAAATTTCCTACTTTTGGGGCTACCTAAGCGCTACAGAAACGGTGTTAAGAATCATTCCTAGGAAGTTCATATGTTCTAGAAAGTTGTTTACTGAGATCTTAGGTATATTTTTGTAGTTGATTGTTTCCGTGAATTTTGAGCGATTTGCTACCTAGGGACCTGAACAGAGAAAAAAGTTTTTTTTGCGTTTCTGACCTTGACGAATTTTGAAGTATTTTTTTTTATTTTATATGTACACATTTTTTGTTCTTTATGACAAGAGCTCCAACTTTGCCTCTGAGAGCAAATCAAAATTCCAAACGTTTTGCCAGATATGAGCCTGAGAATATGATCACTTTTTTGCTAAAATGCCTCCGAGTATATGTTATTATAAAACAAGTGAGGAAAGGCTAACGTCGGGCGGCCCGACTATATAATACCCTACACCACTCCCAGTGTATATACATCGGTTTGATTACTAAAGGTGTTTCATGGGAGCAATTTTGTGTAGTTCAAATAAATTATACAGTATACTGTAAATTCATCTATAGTCAAATTTAATGAATATGGTAAATAATATGGTAATTGATGCAATTTTCTGGCAGATAAGTAAATATAACATGATCTGAAAAAATTGATCAAGATCTAATGACAAACACAGATTATACTGGGCCTATATAGTTCTCATTCACGGTAGGTATTTCTAGTTGAAAAATATCAGGATCTGCAAAATTTGATCAAGATCCGATGTACTTTGTATTGCCCATTTCGGTTAACCAAAGTATGGGCACATATATTTGACTTTCATAGTATATATTCTTATATGAAATATAATACAATATGCCAAATTTAATAAACTTCCGATGTAAATTGTGGGTCCTAGAGGGGTAATAATAAAAATGGGGGCCATATTTAAGGGCGCTACATTAAAAAACGGGCCCTTATAGATCACTTTCAAAGTATATATGTATATATCTTTATTGAAATATAACATTATATGCAAAATCCAATCAAGATCCAATGTAAGATGTGGGTTCTAGAGCGATAATAGTGTAAACCGGGGGCCCAATTGTATGTCCAATTCAATACCAATCGTCCTTGGCCAAAAAAAGTAACTTCTGCCAAATTTCATGACAACCGGACCACAATTGCGACCTGTAGAGTACGAACAAGCTTAGATGGACAACAGACAGACGGACAGACAGACATCGTTAAATCGATTCAGCTGGTGATTCTAAGCCGATCCGTATACCTAAAGGTGGGTCTAGCTCAATTATTTCTTGGTGATACAAACATTTGACGCGAAACTAACTTATAATACCCTAGTCCACGAAGTGGTATAAGGTTCTTAATGAACATTAAACAAGTAAGGAAAAGCTAAAGTCGGACGGGGCCGACTATATAATAACCTACACCACTCCCTGCATATATACATCGCTTTGATTACTAAACCCAGGTATTCCATGGGAGCAATTTTATGTAGTTCATATAAATTATACAATTACTATCAATTCATATTTAGTCAAATTTAATGAATATGGTAAATAATTAAGTAATTGATCCAATTTTCCAGCAGATATTCCGCGTAAAGTAAATATAACATGATATGGAAACATTGATCATGATCCATAGTTTTTTTAGTTGGATTTTTAGATGTTGTGGCAATTTTAAAGAAAATCAGGTACAATATGTGGTTTCTAAAGTGGAAAAAGTGAAATTGGGAGCGACATTTGTATGGGGGCTATATCTAAATCTGAACCGATCTTAATAAGCCAAATTTTAAGAAAATCGGGTACTATATGTGCTTTATAGGGCGGAAAAAGTCAAATCGGGAGCGACATTTGTATGAGGGCTATATCTAAATCTGAACCGATTTCCTTCAAATTCAATACCGATGGTCCTTGGCCAGAGAAAATAACTTCTGCCAAGTTTGATAACAATCGGACAACAATTGCGACCTGTAGAGTGCGAACAAGCTTAGATAGACAGCAGGCGGACGGACAGACGGACAGACAGACATCGTTAATTCGATTCAGCTGGTGATTCTAAGCCGATCCGTATACTTAAAGGTGGGTCTAGCTCAATTATTTCTTGGTGATACAAACATTTGGCGCGAAACTAACTTATAATATCCACGAAGTGGTGTAGGGTATAAAAAATCAGTCGGAACCGTTCGATAGATCGCGAGAAAATCACAAAACAAATGTCCTGAATGAAAATCATTGGAAATGAAAATTTTGCAAAAATATCCAATTTTTATTTTTTTTGTTTACCGTGTTCTACCGAAATATCAACATTTTTTCCGAAAAAGATCGATCTTCCAAAAAACATGTACGAATTTTAAACTTTGTAATTTGTTTGTATAATTGGCGTGTAATTTTGCCATTTAAGCGTGAAGAGCTTTATTTACAACTTTAGTGTCTTAGGTGACCCCCACTGAAATTTTCCGGCAATTTTTCTCGTAGAACATTTTAATCCTTAAATGTCCGTTTTGAAAGAACTTTTTTGATTTTCTCGAAAAAAGGGTCAAATTTGCCCACAACTAGAGGAGCTAGAGGGCCACAATAAAGTCCTGACAATATGAATTATGGCAGACATTAACTTACAACAGATTTTCTCTTGATTTAATGCTTCCTTCGTCTAAAAAATGAAAACTTTGATCCACTGTAAAAAATAAACTCAGACCAGTTGGACATATTGTCCTTATTGCCCTTTCAGAATTGCAGGGTCGCTACTCTGTTTCAGAAATGCTGTTGGACAGTGTAATTTATTTAAAATTCTCTCTAACACACCTCTCTCACCTGAGGGGATATTCGATCAAAAACAGCTTTAGCGCAATGATATGATTCCTTATATATCTATATTTGATTTATACCTCTGTATATTCAAATTTTTATTTCGCATTTGCGATATCTTCCTACTTTTATGTATTCTGCATGGCCCCCAGTGAAATTCCAGCGCCCGCCCATGTAGACATGATACCACCTATTTCGTATCCTTTGACAAACAACGTTCACATACATTTGTTTATTATTTACTTTTATTTGTGTATATTATTTTACTCTTATCACCCCTCCTTCACTTCATCAACATACGCATAATAAAAACTGATGATGTTGAGTTGATAAGAAAAAAGGAACTATGATGACTATTTTACATACATTCACTTCTTTATCAAAACGTTCATCTGCGAAATACCTACCCACTACTCCCGCATACAACTTGTAGTGTCAATTATTTTTTGATGGCACTTGTGTACCCTACAGCACACGCGTTATAACTTACTGATGATGTCTGTAACACTTGGAAAGGTGAAGAAAATGGACAGATCCCAATAGTCATTAGCTTGTGGAACCTTCACAAATCGAACTCAAATATACGATATTATTTTATCAATTTATAAAAAATAAAAAATCATAATTTAAAAAAAAATCGTTGTCCTCTACAAAAAGTGTCATAACTTCTACATTTATCTATAGACCTTTTGTATGCAGACATTGTTTTGAAATGTTAGCCTTTAGGAAATATAACAAAACCTTTTTTCAGATTTGTTTCTATTTTTTATGATTTTTTCGTTCCTACAAAAAAAGATTTTTTCAAAAAAAAAAAAAAAAAACAAACATTTTTCTTAATTGTTTTAGACTGTTCCTAAACCACTGCTTCTATGAGAAATTGAAATTCGCAACATTTGTAGCCATCATAAGTACCTTTAAGTGAATCTATAAACCGGACTTGTATTTCCAAAATGAGAGTATATATATTAAAGGTACCTTCCGCGAAAATTGGAATTTTAGTAAAAATTTAAATATATCCATAAAAAATAATAACGTTTTCCAGTCAAAATAAATCAGAAAATATTATACACGGCCCTGCGGAAAAAAATTTGTTGCACAGTGTAAAATCAACTTCATTTTTCATCGAAAATCGTTGGGTGTACCATGGTATGACCGATATGTATATGCAGACATTTACAGACAGACTTTCTCTATTACGGAATTATAAGCCAGGTCGATGACAATTTTCCCAGTTACTGTCGATGGGCGTTGGATGCCCATGATGATGTTCTTTGTTCCTTTGCACCTACACATACGAGTACATACATACATACTTCTGTACATCTCACTCACATTTCACGAACATCCATCCACTTCATGGCAATCGTAATTATATGCAAATGGAAATGCTTCCCTTGATGTGACAGCGGCAGTGACAGTATTGACGATGATGTCTGTAAAGTGTAGATGGTTCGATGGATGGCTGGATGTTTGGATATGACATTTTAAATGTAATATTGTTTAATTTACAACTCCATTATATTACAATAATATGTAAGTAAATATATATTTAAATACACGCAGGCCTTTTTGTGCGGCCTCTATTTTTTGGCGTTTTTTATTGAGACGCTTCAAACAAATGGGTAAATCAAACAATTTTTGCTTTTTTTAATTATACCCTCCACCTCCAGGATTGGGGGTATATTCACTTTGTCATTCCGTTTGTAACACCTTGAAATATTCATCGGAGACCCCATAAAGTATATACATTCTGGGTCGTAGTAAAATTCTAAGACGATATAGCCATGTCCGTCTGTCTGTCCGTTGAAAGCACGATAGCGGCCGAACGAAATGAGCTAGGAGGTACAAATTTTTCTTAAATGTGTTTTATGGTTGTAGATCGGTTGGGGTTGAAAGTGGACCCCAATCGGCCCAGAGGGAAAAATTTTTCCCTCACAATGACTGAAAATACCCCTAAAATGTAGAGTATTTCAGCATGTTTTTTAAACATATTAGCTTGTATTTAGTTGATATTTGCAATGCGCATTCCCTCTATAGCATAAAAGGGCACCATAGAGTGATTTTTATTTGTAGGGGGTTTTACTTTTAAGGGGTTAAATGGGGATAGAGGGATAAAAATAGTACCAACCTAACGGCTGCACCTAGAATAATGAAATTCGATATAAACATTCCTCTGATTGCGTAGACACGTAAAATAAAAGAAATTCGTACTTTTTGGGGTTCAAATGGAAAAAGGGGATAAAAATAGTACCTACCAAATTACAGCAGCTAGAATCATGAAATTCGGAGTATACATTCCTCTGACTGCGTAGACACGAAAAATAAAACGTTTTTTCCAAATTCGTACTTTCAATGGATACAATGGCTACAGGGGATAAAAATAGTACCAACTAAACGAATACAGCTAGATTGATGAAATTCAGTGAGTACGTCCCTCTAATTGTGTAGATACGTAAAATAAAGAGATTTTAGAAAGTCGTACTCTTGAGGGGGCAAAATTTGAAAAAGGGGATAAAAATGGTACCAACAAAATGGCCGCTGATAGAATCATGGAATTCGGTGTATACATCCTCTGACTGCATAGCCACGTAAAATATTTTTTTTCCAAGTTCGTACTTTATTTTGTTGCTTTTACGACAAAAATGGTAGAATCATGAAGTTGTCTTATACTGCGTACGTGAGGTATTTTCAAAATGTATACTTTTGAAATTAAAATAGGATGGAAATACAACCAACCAAACGACTGTAGCTGAAAATACACTCTCTATCCCCCAATATTTAGGGTATTTATGATTGCTCCCTTATATTTACTTTATGAATTGAAGTATTATATCCATTATATATATATGTATAGAAATATTGGTAGCCTTGGCTTATTAATTAAATTTCTTATTTTCATACAGTTAAAATTTGTTGCGGACATTCCTCTTGTAGCTTGTAAGCACCACAAAGAAAATAAAAGTTTTAGCGGGCGAAATGGGACAAAAAGGGATAAAATATGGTACCAATGATACGACAACATCATGAAATTCGGTGTGTACATCCCTCTAATTGCATAGACACCTAAAATAGAGGGATTTTTCGAAATTCGTACTTTTAAGGAATACAATTAAAAAGAGGGATAAAAATGGAACCTACGAAAGTGCTGAAGTTTAAATCATGAAATTCGGTGTATACGTTCTGACTATGAAGACTCGAAAAAGGGCTTTTTTTGAAATTTGTACATTTGGGCGGAGAATTGGGCGAATGGGGATATCTTTAAAATTTATGCTTTTCTTATCACTTTGTCTGTGTCTGGAAATGCTTCTTTCTAATGACGACTGACAATCGCCTAATATTTAGGCATGTTCACTTTCACAATTTCAGCATTTTATTTATATATAGTAGTGGATTTTAAACAGTGCGCATAAGTATACATTATAGTTTGAAATAGTAATCAAATATAGTAATGTGCATAAAAATATCACAATTTTCGTAATATGGTACTGTGCTTCTATGTAAAGTGGACATCCATTAATCTGCTGGTAATACTATGGAATGCACTCCGTGGTGGAGGGTATATAAGATTCGGCCCGGCCGAACTTAACGCCTTCTTACTTGTTTTTTATTTATTATAGTTATTCAATTGCTGCATTTTATGGAAAATGTCAACTATTTTTCACACAAAAATATTGAATTTCATGCTATCTTAGTTATTGGTACGTAAAATAAAACACAGCAAATATTAGGAACAGCTAGGGCGAAAGTCTATTGACAAAATTTTGACGCCTACACTGAAAGAAGCCATTTCATAATTTCCGGCAGGCAAGTAGAAATTACACAGTAGTAATAGGGTGAATCGGACAAACATTTGAAAGGAGGCCTATAACAACACTTGGGGCCTGGTCCAAAACATGGGCCTATATATTTCTCATTCACGGTAGGTATTCATAGTTGAAATATATCATGATCCTGTGTAAGACGTAGTTTCTATAGCTGTATTAGAGTAGAATGGGCGCCCCATTTGGTTATTCCAAAGTATGGACACATATATTTGACTTTGTATTCTTAGTTGAAATATAATATAATCTGCAAAATTTAAAAAAAAAATCCGATGTAAACTTTGAGTTCTTGAGGGGTAAAAATTAAAATGGGCTCTACATGAAAAAGTGGTTCCATATAGATCACTTTCAAAGTAGGTATTCTTAGTTAAAATATGACATGAGTTAAAATATAACATGGTATGTGTCGAGATCCAATGCACGATATGGGTTCTAGAGCTGTATTAGAGTAGAATGGGGGCCAAATTTGTATGGGGGTTATACCAAAATATGGACCCATATATTTTACTTTTATAGTATGTATTCTTAGTTGAAATATAATTAATTCTGCAAAATGTGATAAACTTCCGATGTAAATTGTGGGTCCTTGAGGGGTAATAATAAAAATTGGGGCCATTTGTAAGTGCACTACATTAAAAAGTTAGGTAATAATCCAAATGGGGGCCCACTTGTAAGGGCACTACATTAAAAATTGTGCCTTTATAGATCACCTTCAAAGTAGGAATTCTTTATTGAAATATAACATTATCTACAAAATTTTATCAAGATTCAATGTCAGATGTGTGTTCTAAAGCGATAATAGTGTGAACAGGGGGGCCAATTTGTATGGGGGCTATACCAAAACATTGACCAATATTTCTGGCTTTGAAAATAGGTGTTTCTAGTCTAAATGTAACATTGTGTAGGAAATTTGATCAAGATCCGATATAAAATGTGCATTTTAGTGCAGTAATATTGTAAATCGGAGGTTCATTTGTATGGGAGCTATATCAAAACATAGACCCATGTGGTCCACTTTCCCGTGAGCTGTTTCTAATTCAAAATGAACACGATCCTGAAAATTTGGTCATGATCCCATGTAAAATGTTCTACAGCAGGAATAGTGTAAATTATAGGGATATTTGTATGGAGGTTATATCTAAATCTGAACCGATTTTCTCCAAATTCGCACCAATCGTCCTTGGCCAAAAGAAGACGGACGGAAGGACAGACAGACATCGTTAAATCGATTCAGGTGGTGATTCTAAGCCGATCCGTATACTTAAAGGTGGGTCTAGCTCAACTATTTCTTGATGTTACAAACATTTGGCGTGAAACTAACTTATAATACCCTAGTCCACAAAGTGGTGTAGGGTATAAAAATTTACAAATAATATTAAATGTTTTATTCAATTTTTTCATAAACATTTCATATATCATAAAAAAATTTAAATTAGTGAAACTTAGAGAAACTTAGTTTCATAAGATCAAAGAAAAAAATTCATTGTATTAAATAAAAAATTCTTACAAATTATAAAATATGTTATAACCAATAAAATATTTGTGTTTCAAATGTCTTCATAAATATAATGAAGGATTTTGTTGTTTTCATGAAACGGTCTATAACTTACAGATAGAATTTTAGTGTGTCGACTTTATTCGGTTGAATGCTAGCAATTCTCATTTCTCCTACTTTAACTCAAACATATGTACGCTGATTTAAGTTTATATTGGAAACTTCAGAATAAATTATTAGAACTTTTTCATAAAATTAATGAATTTTCTTTAAAAACACTATAAAAATTTTCATAAATTATATTATGAATAATAATGAACTTGGATGACAAAAGTTCATTGAATGAAGAACTGCATTTCTAAGAAATGTTTCAGTTTCTATGATTCGTTGATTTGTGCTTTAAGAAACATGTTTTATACATTTATGAAGTGCTTCTTTGGCGACATTATAATGAAATGAAATTTAATGACAAAATCATAAATATTATGAAGATAATTCCTTGTGAAGTCCTTCATTAATCTTTGGATTCCTCTTTAAATTTAAGTTTCAATTCATGACAAGTAATTTCAACATTTTCATTTCCCAAACGGCTCTAAACAGTAGGTCCATTTCAGTGAGTACAAAATTATATTGCACACAGCTCACCGATTGAGAGAAGGCACATTAGGGATATTTTTCGGATTTTTTTTCAATGATGTACTTAATGTTCCTCTTATATACGCCGTAAAAAGAGGCTTATCGGTATTTCTGTACATATATATGTATGTACATATATTTATGCAGCATTTGTGTCTTTTCGAAATATGATTGGATTTTCATATTACAACAGGGAGATGCAGACGTGCCACGACGTTATGTTTTGTGCGAATGGAAATTCGTTATAAATTCAATTTAAATGTTAAAATATCACTCCGTATGAAAATTTCCGAGGAAAAATGAATGGTCCATTATAACGACATAAAATCGTATCACAGAGGCTGCAAAGTGGATGTGTATCATTTTTGAAATCGCTTAAAAAAGTCAGGTCATCTGAAACTTCACCGCAAACTTTACCTGAAGAGCGGTGGCTACCACAGCAAAAAAATGCTACTCCGTTTTCGGCAGGCTAAGGGAGAGATACAGTATATCTCGCTTACTAATCTGCAGATTAAGCGCTGATTTTTGTGGGGGATATATTGACTTAGTGCAATTATTGGGATTCAATAATGGCATGTCTAGTTTAAAAATAAAATGTCTCGGCCGGGATGTGAACATGGCACACTTTTCGAGTTCTACCCAAAGCACCACATCAAGTGATGCGATATGTTCGTCATTAAAGCACTACGAGGGTATATGGATGATTTTTTCATTTTGCATCTTTTATTGCCACCAAAGCATGCAGAGATTCAGCTCTATACGAATTTTCGGTCTCTGCATAACTCTTTGTACCCTAGTCTTGCAGAATGATATACGTCTGAACTATAGGCAAAATTTTTTTCCTCATCCTGTCGCCCCTTCGCAAGACTAGAAAGTTCCAAAGGATTGTTTTTTTTTTCAAAAATTATTATAAATACTTATTCGCATCCAATGATATAGGTATAAGTGTCAAATGAAAGAGAAGAATATCTGTTAAAAATTCTTTAAATTTCATGATTCTATTTGTATTAGTTTAGCATTAACAACCATTTCAAGTTTTCCCTCTTAAAAAATAAAATTTTAATAAAAAGTTTATTCACAAACTAAAACTATGTGGGGAATTTGATTTGATTTGGTTGTTAAAGATAAACAAATGTATAAGCATGAAATTTAAAGTATTTTTAACAGATATTTTGCTCTTTTATTATTCACATCATATCGGTATCATAGGGTGCAGATAAGTATATAAAATATATTTTGAAAAATTTTATTCTCCTTTAGAACTTTGTGGGCAAAATGAAGGTGCAAAATGATGAGGAATTGAAAAATTAAAAACGCCAATAAACTCAATTTCGCCTATAGTTTCAGACGTATATCATCCGGTTTAAGTGTAAAGACTGTTTTTTTAAATTCGTCGTACGATGTAATTATAAAGCAGAAAATATAACCGTTTTAAAAACATTATACAATTTTGGAAAGAGCAGAGCAATGGCTTTTGGAGGGGATATACCGGAGAGATCCGTTCACTAAGCAGTTTAAAATTAGGTGTCCACAGTCTCGGATGATTTTCGTAAAAAAAAAGACATTTAGAGGATTTTTTTCCTCTTTTTTGTTAAAAATAACTATAGAACTTTATATAATTTCTAATTAAAACACTACGAATTTTATAATGAGATCGCAATGTTAAAAATACGAAGACAACCTAGACACAAAATATGACATTTTAGCTTGTGTCTTAAATATCTCATAAAATAACCCAGCAAAAAAATGGATGTACTTCCAAACACATTTTAATCACATCACAAAATCCGAAAGTGTATTTCCCCCTTTTGAGGAAGTTATTTTAAACAACTTCCAAAAAAGTCGATAATATGTTAATATCCCGTAGCATTTTGCGAATAGCATTTTCACAAGTAAATGGGAACGAAATTTTTACATCGGATCTTGATCAAATTTTCCACACAATGTTACATCTATACTAGAAACACGTATTTTGAAAGCCAGCTGTATAGGTCAATGTTTTGGCCCCCAGTTTACACTATTATCGCTCTAGAACCCACATCTTACATTGGATCTTGATAAAATTTGCAGATCATGTTATATTTCAATAAAGAATTCCTACTTTGAAAGTGATCTATAAAGGCACACTTTTTAATGTAGCGCCCTTACAAGTGGGCCCCCATTTGAATTATTACCTCTCTAGGACCCACATTTTACATCGGAATTTTTTCAAAATTTGCATTTTGTATTATACTTCAACTAAGAAGACATATTATGAAAGTCAAATATATGGGTCCATTTTTGTGTACAACCCTCATACAAATTGGGCCTCCATTCTACTCTATTACATCTCTAGAACCCACATCGTGCATTAGATCTCGATATAATTTTGCATATCGTTTCATATTTCAACTAAAAATACCTATTTTGAAAGTGATCTGTAAGGGCCTACTTTTTAATGTGGCGCCCTTACAAATGACGCCATTTTAATTTTTACCCCTCAAGAACACAAATTTTACATCGGATACGAAGTCAAATATATGTGTCTATACTTTAGAATAACCCAAATGGGGCCCCATTCTACTCTAATACAGCTCTAGTTTATGTTGCATTTTTTCTGAATTGATAGACCCCTGTAAGCACTTTAAATGAAAATTTGTATACCCTACTCCACTTCGTGGACTAGGGTATTATAAGTTAGTTTCGCGAAAAATGTTTCTAACGCCAAAAAATAATCGAGCTTGACCCACCTTTAAGTATACGGATCCGTCCGTCTGCTTTCCATCTAAGCTTGTTCGCACTCTACAGGTCGCAATTGTGGAATATCATGAAATTTGCAGAAGTTATTTTTTTGGCCAAGGACGATCGGTATTGAATTTGGAGGAAATCGGTTCAGATTTAGATATAACACCCATACAAATGTCGCTCCCGATTTGACCTTTTCCATATATTGTACTCGATTTTCTTTAAATTTGGCACAGGAACCACGTAAGGAGCAGCAGCTTACTATAATAACGTATAATCTACATGAACTACATAAAATTGATCCCATGAAATACCTGGGTTTAGTAATCAAAGCGAGGTATATATTATTTAATACTAAATTTAATTAGTATTTATTATCTTTATTTGCGTTATATATTTCTTCATATTAAATAAATATTTTGTTAAGTTTCCTACTGTCATTTCTACCGAACGAAATGGTTTGCTTTAGTTATTCACCACTTACAACAGATGATAGCTGAGATGGTTAGAGATGATCCGCTGTTCTACACCCGGTAGCGGCGCTTTTTTAAATTGAAATGGAAAGTATTGCAAAAGTGATTCCTTTGCAACACTTTAAAATAACTTTTAATTATTTCAAAATAAAGGGCATCCTTCCTATGACAACTCCATGTTAAATTCATTGGTGAAGATCACAATTTTCACTACTTCCGAATCACTTCTTCGGGTGCTCTATAGACAAATAAGCACATTTATATAGGTGTTCGAGAATCACAACACCCTGCAATTATTTCAAATTTTGGTGGGTGACTCAGTAACCCACATATCCACTATAGATCAAAAAAGTGCAAATCACTGCTCTAAAAATGTGAAATTTTGTCAAGATTTATTTTTCATTCAATAGTTACAGAATTAATTAAAAACCATTTGGAACCACTGTGCGCTGACGTTATTTTCTGTTCATTTCGCTTTTACAAAACTACACTTAGGTGAGGGTGATCCCAAGTAAAGTGTCCCTTTTTCGACAAAATTTCAAAATCAATTTATGATTTAAAAACACCGATAAACATTAGTAATGTTTATACATCTCATAATACATATTTTTGATTATATTTCAAAAAAGTAATGACAACCATAGGTCTGATAATTTCCTTTTCCAGATATAGACTGCGCCCGTTACAATTTAAATATCCTATAATTTCTATATTCATAAACAGATATCGATAACGCATAATTTAGAAGAAGGAGTATGGACTACTCTTTTGATTAGCAAAAATAAATAAAATAAATAATCATTACAGAATCCAAGAAAACAAGTAAAACCTCAAAATTTTGTTCACGGCTAAGGTCACACTCTTGATGCTCTAGTTTTTTGTACATCTCCCATATTTAAAACGCTAAAACATATTTATATTTGCAATAATATACCGATTAACCTTTGGTTTTCAAATGGCAGTTAGTACACATCTCAGTCGATGAATATGGGAGATACTTAAAAATATTTAAGCAAAAGTGTCACACATGTTCCAATGGAAACACCCGTATCTAATAGACTGGGTCACGATCCCTTCAAATACAAACATAATTTCCAGTCACCACACGGACACGGACAAAGTTTGGATTGTATAATGATAATTTACAAAATATTTCCTTCCTAGGTTAACCTCCTTTGAGCAAAAGGCTCCTGAAAACAAATCATGTATTTATTTCATGTATTTTTATTCCCTTACTCTACAGAGTAGGAGGGTATATATCATTTGGGACAGAAAAAAAGTGTAACGCATTGAAGGAGTGACTTAAGACCCTAAGTATATTTAGACCAAATCCGTTTCATTACTTTGTAAGTTGTTTGAGTCATGTCCGTCCGTCCGTCTGGCTGGTGTACACGATAAGTCTCGAAGGGAGTTAAGGAATCAATTCAAACTTTGCACATGGTAATATTTTCCCAAACTTAGTTTAAATTCGAAGATGGGCGAAGTTGCCCGCCCATAAGTTAGTTTCTATGTTAAACTAAAACTTATGTAACTTCCGCACCGATACTCAGAATCAGCTATATTTTGGTATTTGATAATGTTTTTATAAACACTTTAAGTGTACTAAATATGACGAGTTTTGCCACGCCTCTTTTAGTACCTCCCACACAAATCATCATGGAATTTGGTGTATACATTCCTCTGAGTGCATACCACGTAAAATAATTTTATTTTCCAAGTTCGTACTTTATTTTATATAAAAATGGTAGAATCATGAAGTTGTCTTATACTGCGTACGTGAGAGATAAGGTATTTGCAAAATGTATACTTTTGAAATTAAAATAGGATGGAAATACAACCAATCAAACAACTGTAGCTGATAATACACCCTCTGTCCCCCAATATTTAGGGTACTTATGATTGCTGCCTTATATTTACTTTATGAATTGAAGTAATATTTACATTATATATATATACATAGTATAAAAATATTGGTAACCTTGGTATATTAATTAAATTTCTGATTTTCATACATTTGAAAATTGTTGAGGACATTCCTCTTGTAGCTTGGAAGCACCACAAAGAAAATAAAAGTTTTAGCGGGCGAAATGGGACAAAAAGGGATAAAATGTGGTACCAATGATACGAAAACAGCTAGAATCATGAAATTCGGTGTGTACATCCCTCTAATTGCGTAAGCACGTAAAATAGAGGTATTTTTCGAAATTCGTACTTTTAAGGGATATAATTGAAAAAGAGGGATAAAAATGGGACCTTCCAAACTGCTGAAGTTGATATCATAAAATTCGGTATATATATTCGGTATGTACAGTTGAACTTCGATTAACCGTGATGCTCGGGACCGGGCTAATCACGCATAACCGAAAATCACGGTTAAAAGAGGTAACATTTTACATGTATAAATTTTATTATTTTTTATTTATTTTTGACAAAAACATTTAAATCTGCGTCTATAAATAACTTATCATATCTCTAGGAATACATACATTTATTTAAAAAAATCGTTTATGGAAGTCTGTCTTATGCTTTTAGCTTTTGATTGTTCTTCCAACAAATGAGTTTGTATGCGATATATTTGCATTTTATCTGGTTCTAAAATACTTGGACAATTAAAGTTTTCTAAAAAACCTAACAAAATACTACTAGCCTCTATTGCCTGAGCCAATGTAGGCGTTTCGTCCGCATTTCCTCCATCTGATTCCTCGGAATTTGAATCAAGCTCATCTTCTTGGCTTTGGGTAACCATGTCTACGGTTTGTAGATCTGTTCAGTTGTAAGTTGTTCGTTTTTAATGATTTCATCCAAGTCGTCCACATCGTAGCAGACTCATAATCAGCACACTCCTTTTCTCCCGTAGATTTCAGTCGACGGATTCCATGACGTTTTTTGAATTTATCCAACCAACCAAATGAATAAGTGCACTCTGAATTCATGTTTAACTTCAAATGGAACATTTTTGCCTTTTCGACAATCATTTCGCCTGAAGTTCAGAAGCAAATTTCAGTTTAAGTTCATACAATATCTCGATTTCAGTTAACTTACCTGAAATTGGAGTTTCCTTAAATCTTTCTTGCCGAAACCATTCATATGTTGCGAAATCAACTTTTGGATTTTCGGATGTTTTTAGTGTACATCTGTGTTTAACACCAAGCATTGAATCAGTATCGGAGCAAAATTTTAAAATCCGATCCGGATACAGTTTGAATGCCAACTCCATATTTTTCAGACAACATTTTAAAAGGTACTTTACGTTTTGAGTATTCATTAATCAGCTCCATTTTTTCTTTAATTGAAAGAACCTTTCTAGCTCTTTTCGCTGATTTAGTTTTTGACGGTGGCATGATGTAAGGAAAACACGTCTTGACAGATCAAATTTCACACTGAAGAATGAATATGAAATTTGATATGAAAATTGCACTTTCATGCAAAAAGGGGAATCACCGAATTTTAATATGAGAGATGTGTGTGTATTATACGAAAAAACAAACAAGCAGTCACATGGACATGTGCATCACGGATAATAGAGGTAAATCACGGTTAACAGAGGTAAAAAATCAACCACTCAGCTTCACGGTTAATAGATAATCACGGTTAATAGAGTCACGGTTAATCGAAGTTCAACTGTATTATGTGTTCTGACTATGAAGACTCGAAACAAAAAGGGTTTTTTCGAAATTTGTCCATTTGGGCGGAGAATGGGGCGAATGGGGATATCTTTAAAATTTGCAATCTTCTTATCAAAATAATTAGGCATGTTCACTTTCACAATTACAGCATTGTATTTATTTAAAATAGTATATTTTAAACAGTGCGCATAAGTACACATTATAGTTTGAAATAGTAAAAAAATATAGTAATATGCATAAAAATATCACATTTTTCGAAATATGGTACTGTGCTTCTATGTAAAGTCGACATCCTTTAATCCACTGGTAATACTGTGGAATGCACTCCGTGGTGGAGGGTATATAAGATTCGGCCCGGCCGAACTTAACGCCATCTTACTTGTTTTATGTTGCATTTGTGTCCAAATGCACAAAAAACTATAAAAATCCACGATATATTTTCAAAATATCAGTAAACAATCTAAATGTTATTTCTAGATGGTGAAAACATAATTTTTACGCTATCCAGCCTAATATCTAATAGTTGTAGATCGGATGGGATTGCAAATAGTCCAGAGGGAAATTGAGTGCAAATTCTTGTAAAACTTGCAAATGTTTTGAACAATTATTTGCAACGCCCAATAGGAAGAAATGTTATAGCGATCAACATCAAAATCACTTTTTGATTCAAATTAACTATGTTCATTTGTCTATATGTTTTTGTAATTAAATTATTGTCTGATCCTAACTAAACTTGGACAAGAGAATTTAAGTTTCAAGAACGCTATCATATTTGAAGCCAGTACACAAACCCAGCAAAACATATCAAACCGTCATTACCCCTTTTTGGACGCTAAAACATGTCACTAAATCGTCACTTCTGGCAACACTGTCCATTGCGGCAATTTAAATTGTCGATAAAGCAGCGTTAACGAAGAATATGGTTTGTGTCTTTGCTAAAAAAAAGGAGTAAGAGCAGAGTTGTTTGAAAAAGGAAGAGGTATAGAATGTGAGAATGGAGAACGTGTAGGAAGAGAATGCAGGAGAAGCGATAGAATGCGGGAAATTGCGATAGTGGTGAGTTCGTATGGATAAACCCAAGAAAGCCATAGCATATTTTAAGGGTTTTGTAAAATACACTTGTAACCTGTTACGAAAACCTCTAATGATATCGGTGGTGTCTTTGAAGGAGGGATGCGGTTTTCGCGGCAATGAGACATGCGAGATATGTCGTACATTGAAGCCAGACTCATAACGTCACTCCTCGTCTTTTCCACAGAAGGCCTTTTTTATTGGCCTTACTACACCATTTTCAGGTGTAATTCAAAAGACACCATTTGAAATTAAAAAAATATCAATTGAAATTCAAAAAATATCATTTGAAATTCAAAACTCGTCATTTGTAATAAATAAATTTAAAAGTGCAAGTATTTTCCTTGTCAAAAACTCTATATAAATATTTCCGATTGACATCTTCACTTCATGAAAATAAATTTTATTTCTTTCATCGGTTTATTTTGTTGTTTATTGGGATTAAGAAGAAAGTATTCCAACAAGCAAAGTAATACGAAAATGATTCGAAATTGTATTGCTTAGAAGAAAAATAATATTGCGGCAACAATCATAGTCATATTTCAGAAGAAACCTCAATGGGAGAAGTTTGTGCGACCAGGGCGATACCCCAAAGCAATACGAAAGCATTTCTGAATGATAAATCGGCGATACTGGCAGATTATCATTCGGAATTGTAGATGATATCGCCAAAATATCATCTGGTCGATAAAAATGGGATATCGCCAGATAACCACCTAGAAGACCAAAAATTCAAATCTCCATATTTTTAAAATTTTTAATTAAATCCGAAGTAAAATATTAATGATTCTTTTTACTACAATTTCCCTTAACAATATATTTTCCAGTTTAATATAATATAAAATAAATATTATAAAATTTAAATATAAGTTTATTTCGTAGGATGAACAAGTAAAAAACTGGTTTTGATATTATATTCAGTTTTGTGCACGAAGGCCGAAAAAAGAAAAACACGTGAAATTTTGTGTGTGAATTCTTCTTATTCCAAACTAAATAATACTGATTTGTTAAGGTGCGACTACCTCGTTTCAACATACATGTGTACTTGTGAAAGTGAAAAAATAATTGTTTTGTGTGCAGAGGACACAAGGCACTCCTCACCTTTTATAATCTGTCTCTCGAACTAAATTAGCAAATGAATTAAATTAAATTTTACATAGGGTATGATAATTTGTGTAGAAGGTGCTAGAAGGTTCGTGGCGCATGGTCCTAGCTTACATATTTTTTAAATAGTTAGATTCCGTGCACCAGTATAGGAGTTCTGAATGATTTAATTTTACCTAAGATACAGACAATTGTGTGGGAGGTATTTGAAGGGGCGTGGCTAAAGCGTAAATATTTTTTATATTTATAATATAATATATTTAATATTTTTTATATTTTTTAAATATCATATTAAAAATGGATAGGACTACCCGTATGGATGTGATATCGGTTTTATTGTAACTAAAGTTTATGCCACTTTGTGTGGGAGGTACCAGAAGGGGTGTGGCAATATTGTCCATTCACACGAATGTAACCTCTATAAAAGAATTACCAAATGTGAAATCTCACAGTATTCCGATCATCCGTATAGAAGATATAACAGATTTAATTTTACCTAGTTTAGGGTGATTTGTGTGGGAGGTACTGAAAGGGGCGTGGCAAAACCCGCCATATTTAAAGTGGTTATAAAAACATTGTCAAATACCATTATATAGCGTATTCCGAATATCTGCGTAGAAGTTACAGCGGTTTTAATTTAACATAGAAATATGGGTCATTTGTGTGGGAGGTACCAGAAGGGGCGTGGCAATTTCGCCCATCTTCGAACTTAAAATAAGTTTGGGAAAAATATTACATGTGCAAAGTTTTAATTGATTCCTTAGCTCCCTTCGAGAGTTATCGTGTACATCAGCGATACGGACTGACACCAGCGGACGGACATGGCTCAAACAACAACGGATTTGGTACAAATATACTTAGGGTCTTAAGTCACTCGTTCAATGCGTTACACTTTTTTCTGTCCCAAATGATATATACCCTCCTACTCTTTAGAGTGAGGGAATAAAAGTCATGCTTAAATACACAAAATATGATGATGTATTCAGTCCTTGTGACGGAGAAATTTTTCTCTTTGGACCGATTTCGCCCACTTTCAATCCCAACCGATATACAACTATTAGACGTATTCTGGAAGAATTTGGACGTCCTGGCTCCTTTCGTTTAGATGCTAGCGTGCTTTCAACAGACGGACATAGCTAGATCGTCTTAGAATTTTATGACGATCATGAATATATAATATATACTTTATTGGGTCCCAGTTAGTATACCCTCATCCTGGAGGTGGAGGATATAAAAAATTGCATTTTTCTGATCTAAAAAATATATTAAATCAAAATTGCATTAAAAGTCTTCTGTAAATTTTAAATGTCGAACTTTACATTACACTCATAGGTCGCACACTCTTCACAGGCGACATCTGGTGGCCACAGCGTCAAGTGCTATATGTTTCATCTACATTTGTATGTATTTATCTATGTACATGAGAATTTATCTTTGTTGCCACACTTGACAAAACTACAGCGAGGGTGGCAACATTCATATATTGGCTTTATCAACGATGTGGCATTATCAATTCGGTCAGTAGTTAATCAAAGAAGGTGAAGAGATGTTTGTGTGCCACTCTGCAAAGAATTGATGAAGTTGAAAAAAGATTGGTCAAATAATTAATAAGAAAATACGTGAAAATGTTGAAATTCAGTGTTCAAATAACTGTGATAATTGTTCTATTAAGTTTATGCAATTTTTCCGATGGTAAGTCAGTGCGTGGAGGGAATGAAATGCAAACGCCACGACCAACCAAATCAAGTTCGTTTCCTATTGAAGTCTTTTGTTTTGTTTCATACACAAAGTAATTGGAGTGAATGGATTGCGGTGGTCGGTGGTAGTAGTGATTGTTGTTGGAGTAGCGAGTAGTGTGTAGTACCGTTGTTGTTGTCGTCCGTAGTGTTCGAAGTGCTGGGTTTTATTTAACTCGTCACTCATTGGATTTCTGTGTATATGTCTGACTGGCTGTAAACTGACTGTGAGTAACGAAGAAACCGAAACATTTTTTTGTTTTTTCTTTGTGGCCAACATGAAACACCGTATGATTAATTTCACTTTTCCTCACCGCTGGAAAGCCCCCAGCAATTAATTCTACTTAAACGACACGGATGGTGTGTGTTTGTGTTTGTTTTTATTATTTTTTTTTCTGAAAAAGTAGGTGTGATTCTTGCTTTTGAAATGTCACTGGAAAAGAATTTCTTTTCTCTGTCGCTGAAATGTCAAAGTTTGAGACAAGAATGAATGGCATACATTAGCTGTTTATTGTATCTAGTAAATCGTGTTTGCTGAGGATGATTCTATGGCCTTGACGAAATATATTTAATCTGGAAGATATTTTTGGAATTAATATATTTTGTATTTTAACCAAGATGCCACAACAAACAATTTAAATCAGAAAATGATTATTTAAAAAATAAATGATCAATATGTTTGTCATTCCATTGATAACACCTTTAAATATCAATCTGACACCTAAGCATGTGGATCGAAAATAAAGTATTTTTGTAATAAAAATAACATTTTTCTAATTTGTTTTACCGAAAATTATTGTTTTTCTTTAACTCAAATATAAAATATTTTTACAATAGGTACAAACTTGTGTTTTTGTCCGAGAGTCACCCAACGGCCTACATACAAGCTAGAGACTCAAAATCATCTAGAAAACACATCTGCTCTAAGCATGTGGAATTTCAACAAGATAGCTCTTACCGTTCAAAAGTTAAAGTTAATCAAAACAAATAAGAAGGCGTTAAGTTCGGCCGGGCCGAATCTTATGTACCCTCCACCACGGAGTGCATTCCACAGTATTACCAACAGATTAAAGGATGTCGACATAGAAGTACAGAACCATATTACGAAAATTGTGATATGTTTAAACTATAATGTATACTTATGCGCACTGTTTAAAATCTACTACTATAAATAAATACAATGCTGTAATTGTGAAAGTGAGCATGCCGAAAATATTAGGCGATTGTCAGTCGCCATTAGGGAGAAGCATTTTCAGATACAGACAAAGTGCAGACTGCATTATTTTGATAAGAGAAGTAAAAATTTAAAAGATATCCCCATTCGCCCCATTCTCCGCCCAAATGTGCAAATTTCGAAAAAAATCCTTTTTGTTTCGAGTCTTCATAGTCAGAAGACCGAATATATACACCGAATTTCATGATATCAACTTCAGCGATTTGGAACGTCCCGTTTTTATCCCTCTTTTCAATTATATCCCTTAAAAGTACGAAATTTGGAAAACCCCTATATTTTACTATGCAATTAGAGGGATGTACACACCGAAATTCACGATTCTAGCTGTTGTCGTATCATTGGTACCATATTTTATCCCATTTCTCCCGCTAAAACTTTAATTTTCTTTGTGGTGCTTCCAAGCTACAAGAGGAATGTCCGCAACAAATTTCAAATGTATGAAAATCAGAAATTTAATTAATAAACCAAGGCTATTAATATTTTTATACTATGTATATATAGAATGGAAATAATACTTCAATTCATAAAGTAAATATAAGGCAGCAATCATAAATGCCCTGGGGACAGAGAGTGTATTTTCAGCTACAGTGGTTTGGTTGATTGTATTTCCATCCTATTTTAATTTCAAAAGGATTAGTTTTGGAAAAGACCTTATCTCTCACGTACGCAGTATAATACCACTTCATGATACTACCATTTGTTGTCGTAAAAGTAACAAAATAAAGTACGAATTTGAAAATCTGATCATTCTAGCTGTAGCCTTTTAGTTGGTACCATTTGTATCCCTCTGCTCCCATCGAATCCCTTGAAAGTACGAATTTGGA
Organism: Polietes domitor; assembly: GCA_947397865.1. Taxonomy (NCBI): domain Eukaryota; kingdom Metazoa; phylum Arthropoda; class Insecta; order Diptera; family Muscidae; genus Polietes; species Polietes domitor. Next base: position 117,354,012 of record OX377620.1, read on the forward strand.
AAAACCTCCGTGTCTACTCAGTCAGAGGAATGTATACAGCGAATTTCCTGGTTCTAGCTGCATCCATTTTTATCCCCTTTTTCCATTTTACACCCAAAAAGTACGAATTTCGAAAATTTCCTTTATTTTATGTGTTTACGCAATCAGAGGACTATATACACCGAATTTCATTATTATAGGTGCAGCCGTTTTGTTGGTACTATTTTTATCGCTCTATCCCCATTTAACCCCTTAAAAGTACGAATTTAGAAAAAATACTTTTATATTATACACGCCATATTTCGTGTTTCTATCTGTTGTCGTTTGATAGGTACCATTTTTATCCCTTTTTGTCCCATTTCGTCCCCTACAAATAAAAATCACTCTATGGTGCCCTTTTATGCTATAAAGGGAATGCTAATATGGGAAAGCTAATATGTTCAAAAAACATGCTGAAATACTCTAAATATTAGGGGTATTTTCAGTCCTTGTGAAGGAAAAATTTTTTCCTCTGGGCCGATTTGCCCACTTTCAATCCCAACCGATCTGCAACCATAAGACACATTTAGGGAAAATTTGAACCTCCTAGCTCATTTCGTTCGGGCGATATCGTGCTTTCAACAGGCAGACAGACGGACATGGCTATATTGTCTTAGAATTTTACCACGACCCAGAATATATATAACTTACGGGGTCTCCGATGAATATTTTAAGGTGTTACAAACGGAATGACAAAGTGAATATACCCCCATCCTGGAGGTAGAGGGTATAAAAATAAAGTACAAATTTGAAAAAATATTTTTCTTTTTGTTGTATGTAGTCAGATGAATGTGCACACCGAATTCCATGATTCTAGCTGCGACCATGTGTTTGGTACAATTTTTATACCCTTTTACCCCTCTTAAAGTGCACACAGAATTTCATCATTCTAGCTGTAGCCTTTTAGACGGTACCATTTTTTATCCCTCTATTCCCATTGTATCCCTTAAAATAACGAATTTGGAATACCCTTTTTATTTTTCGTGTCTATGCAGTCGGATTTCATTTTACCACCATATTACCACCTAAAAGTACGAAATTCAACAAATCCCTTTATTTTGCGTGTCTACGCAATCAGAGAAATGTATACACCGAATTTTATTATTCTAGGTTCATCCGTCTGGCTGGTACTATTTTTATCCCTCTATGTCCATTTTACCACTTAAAGGTACGAATTTGCAAAGAATCGTCTTATATTAGGTATCTACTCAATTAGAGGAATTTCGTATCTCTAGCTGTTGTCGTTTGATAGGTACCACTTTTATACCGTTTTGCCCCATTTCAGCTCTTGCAAATAAGAATCGCTTTGTAGTTCACGTTTACGCTATAAGGAGAATACGCATACCTAATATCAAGTAAATATGAGCAGACATTTGAAAAATATGTTTAAATACTCAAAATATTAGGTGTATTTTCAGACCTTGTTAAGGAAAAAATTTCCCTCTGTACCGATTTCGCCCATTTTCAATCCCAACCGATCTACAACTATTAGACCTATTCTTGGAAAATTTGCCCAGACTCCTTTTGTTAGCTTGCTTTCAATAGACAGACCGACGGACTTTGCAAGATCGCCATAAAATTTTGTGACGATCAAGAATATATATACTTTATAGGGTATCAGGTCGATATATCAAAGTGTTCCAAACGGAATAACAAACTTAGTATACCATCCTGGTATACAAATGTATTTATTTTATGAAGCCTCAATGCACACAAAAAAAATATTTTTTATGTCTCGTACACAATTGTTTTTGCTGCATAGAGTAATCTCACGGAAGAAATCTTGATGACATTGCTAACATATCACCAAGAAGATACAAAATAAAAAAATACAGATAGAAAATCAAATTTTCATTTTTTAATTCAATCAAAATTAATAATTCGGCATTTCGCATATGCTAATGTTTCTTGATAATCAAGTTGATGTACAAAGAATGTCTGATAAAATGTTATACCCAAAACATGTGTAACAATTATTAACTTACCAATTTTATCTTCTCGTTAGTTCACTTGCTATCGAATTGCTTAAAACATCATTATTATTGCAACATCTCTCCCTTATTCTAGTTCATAGTGAACAATGAAAATATGACAAAATATAATTTTGATGATTTTCCTCAGAATGATAAATAGAATAGTTAAATCGCTCACTTTAATTCGGTGATCTTTCAGAACGATATCAACGTCATTTGTGGGAAGTGTGTATAGATGCATTTCACGATTCTAGCAGCAAACTTTAGTTGGTACCCCTTTTTATCCGCTTAAAAATACAATAATGCATATATGTTGCGCTTCTACATTGTTTCTAACTGTTATACTTTAGTTGGTACAATCTTTATCCCATTTTGTCCCACTTGCACGAATTTTACGATTCTACCTATAATACTTTTGCATCGATTTCCCCCATGAAAGCTCAAATTTAAAAAACATCCGCTTATGTTGGGTTTTTACGTGGTCAGAGGAATGTACAGACCGCTGCAATACTTTGGTTGGTACCGTTTTCATCCCGCTCGGCCCTCAAATTTACAAATTTCGAAAAATCAATATTTGTCCCGTGTCTACGCGGTTAGAGGAATGAACTAGCGATTCTAACTGCAATATATTGATTGGTACCATTTTTATCCCTTTTTTACCTTTAAATATAAAAATTTAAAATTCAATTAATGTTGCGACTCTACGTTGTCAGTGGAATGTACATTGAATTTTAAATTTCATGAATATACTGCAATACTTAAATTTTCCCCTTAAAAGTAAAAATTTCGAAAAATCCCTTTTATCGCGTGTCTGAATTTCATGTTTCTAACTACTGCCGTTTAGTCAGGACGAAGGTTCGATGTTTATCCCTTTTGTCCGTCATATTTGGGAACTACGCTATGCAAGTCAGTCAGTTAGTCCATCAGTAAGTCAGTGACGCAACAGTTGCGTTATGAGATTTACTTTCCCGTCAGACCGACTATCGTGCGAATGAGTAATATTACCCTTAATAAACACAACTCATACGCCACAAATATGGCGATAAGAGAATTGAACAATAACCACGCGGTGTATGGATATACATATACATCTCATAAAGGGTGATTTTTTAAGAGCTTGATAACTTTTTTTTTTAAAAAAACGCATAAAATTTGCAAAATCTCATCGGTTCTTTATTTGAAACGTTAGATTGGTCCATGACATTTACTTTTTGAAGATAATTTCATTTAAATGTTGACCGCGGCTGCGTCTTAGGTGGTCCATCCGCTTAGTCCAATTTTGGCATTTCCACGTTTTTGAGTAACAGAGACCCAATTGGTGCGAACGGCGACGAATCGAAAATTGGTGGTCATCATTAACACTGGCCGATACAGCTGCGATATTTTCTTCAGTTCGCACTCTACGTAAGCGTGTTGGTGGTTTAATGTCCAACAATGTAAATTTGGTGCGAAATTTAGTCACAATAGCCCGAATAGCCGCTTCAGTGGGTCGATTAAACTGACCATAAAATGGAAGCGCGCAATGAACTTTCTTAACAGAGCACGCATTTTGATAATAAAATTCAATAATTTGCAAGCGTTGTTCGTTTGTAAGACGATTCATGATGAAATGTCAAAGCATACTGAGCATCTTTCTCTTTGACACCATGTCTGAAATCCCACGTGATCTGTCAAATACTAATGCATGAAAATCCTAACCTCAAAAAAATCACTCTTTATAATAATTATAAATAAAATATAAAATTAAAGAGTATATCCCATTGTACGGCTGTCACACATTTGACCCGGGAAATACCCATATATGTACGTATACTCGTATAAAATCAGAATTATTTTGTCTGTTTGGAAGTCTAAGTGTTGACATCGTTTAAATTTCTTTGGAGATTAGAAATTTTATTAATTTTAAGAATAATACTCCTTTATAACTACTTGCCCATGACCGTAACAGAGTCAGGTATAGCTGTTTCTATGGAAGGTTCCATTAAACGAAGGGTATATAATATTCATTACGATCAAACAAAACCTCATTCTTACTTGTTTTTAATTTTCTACATTCAATTTTAAAATTCAGTTTCTAACTTATTTTTATTGTTCATTTCAGCATTGCTCAGACGTTGTTTTCAATGTCGCTCACGGGGTGAACTGGGCAGTTGTAAGGATCCGTTTACATTCAATTCCACTGATGTTGAAAAAGAATCGGGCGTAGCGGCCATTCCTTGTGCATCGGGCTGGTGTGGCAAAGTAATTGAAGGAGGCGGTACCTATGCTGTGGATGGTAAGTTTTATTGTCGAAGGCAAAGAGTTCATTTATGAAAACTTTCTTTTTTTATTTGAATAACATGACCTCGGGACAGTGGAAACAACTGACAATGTTCCCACCGAGCCCGGCCGGGCACTGGTGGAAATTGATATATCAACTATTGCACATCTATATTCAAATTGATATGTATTGTATTGATATGTGGCTTCTTTTGTGAGGAAGGAAAAAATGTTGTTGATGTTCCCGACTAAAATGAAAGATTGGTTTGTTTTATGTGTTCTCCCAAAATATTTCGCGTTTATCATTATAACATCAATAAATCAGGGTTTTCTTGAATAAAATTCACCATGAGAATGGTATTGGGAAAAAACCGCTAGGAATTAAAATCCGACCCGAGCCTTATCAAACCATATTAAAAACAAGTAAGGAAAGTCTAAAGTCGGACGGAGCCGACTATATGATACACTCCACTTTCTATCCTATTTCAATACAATTCTGTAAAAAAGTGAAATCGGGAAGGATTTTTGAATCCTATAAGTGTATGTGTTTGACAAAAAATTTTAAATCGGAAAGGACATCTGCATGAGGATATATTGAAACCTGGAACGAAATAGATGGAATATAAAATGTATAGTTTGGCCAAAATCGGTTAAACTTTTGGTATTATAGGTACTGTGCCAAATTTGAAGCAAATCGAGTTTAATATGTGGTTTCTAGAACGGAAAAAGTCAAATCGGGAGCGACATTAGTATGGGGGCTATATATAAATCTGAACCGATCTGCCCGAATTTCACCATACCTGTTTCCACTTTAATTATAGGGTACTGTGCCAAATTTGAAGCAAATCGAGTTTAATATGTGGTTTCTAGAGCTGAAAAAGTCAACTCGGGAGCGACATTTGTATGGGGGCTATATCTAAATCTGAACCGATCTGACCGATTTTCACCATAGCTGTTTCCAGTTCAGTTATAGGGTACTGTGCCAAATTTAAAGCACATCGAGTGAAATATGTGGTTTCTAGAGCTGAAAAAGTCTAATCGGGAGCGAAATTTGTATGGGGGCTATATCTAAATCTGAACCGATTTGCTTCAAATTAAATAGCGTTCGTCCTTGATACACAAAACTTACTTGTGCCAATTTTTGTTAAGATCGGGCTATAATTGCGACCTGTAATTTGATTACAACAATAGATGGACAGACGGACAGACAGACAGACGGACATTGCTAAATCGACTCAGAAAGTGATTCTAAGCCGATCTGTATAATAAACGATGGTTCTAGTTCGTTTCCTTTTGGGTGTTACAAACAAATGCACAAAGACATAATACTCTCGTGGAGTGTATAACTAGCAATATGGCCCAATATAAAGGACAGATTTATACTATTTTAGTGGAATTTTTGATGCATTTTTTATAAAAACCGCAATAACTTCCACATTTTTAGATCGATTTATGTTCATCAATGGTCATCAATACCTCTTCAACGATCCAGCAATAACACAAATCGAACTAAAATATGGAAGTTATTGCGGTTTTTATAAAAAATGCAACAAAAATTGCACAAAAATGTTAAAATTCTACCCTCTATTCTTGATTAAAACGCTAGTTTTTGATATGGTTTGATAAGGCTCCGACCAGATTTTAATTTCTAGCAGGTTTTTTCTAAATACAATTCTCACCGTGAATTTTATTCAATAAAAACCTGATTTATAGAGGTTATTTTGAACGCGCCCAGCTCACGAACGGACAATGATAAAAACGAAATATTTTGGGAGAACACATAAAACAAACTAATCTTCCATTTTAGTCGGGAACATCCACTACATTTATTTTGAAGCCACTCTAATGTATATAAGGGTGTGAGAGCAAAAATTAGATATAATTTGAATCGGTTTGAAGAGCGACTATCTCACAGGCGGAGGATCGCCTTTCCAGCATTTATTTGGACAACGAAACAAAAAGATGGTCAAACATTCAAAATACTAAACTTACTGTGTTATTAGGAAATGGGCATAACCATTTCGACCCCCTTATCACACGTTTTGGCCTTAAGAGCCTTACAATCCAAAAAATCATAATTCTAGCTTCGAGGGATTTGCATTCAGTCATAACTTCTACATTTATCCATATTTTTTCTTCAATTAGGCCTTTATGATATTTTATTCCTTTGTGTCTACAATAATCCATAGATCTTTTACATATAGACATTGTTATCATCGTTAGAATATTAGCTATTTTTTTAATCCATTTTTATCAATTTTTTTAGACTGTCCCTAAATTACTTTCTCGGTGTGAAAGTGAAATCCGCAACATTTGTGGCCATCATATCTTTTCCGTTCAAAAGTTACATAATTAATTACAAATAAATTCGAAGTCCAATCCTTAAAGAATACTTTTTTTACCTTAGGGAATTTTCCAAAAATAGTACATCAAAAAATATGATCCATTTTATTATCCTTAATGTGCCACAATTTTCATTAAAAACAACGGGCTTTTCTAAGAGCAGAATATATATATCTATATTTATAAAAGAGAATGCCGTCCGTGTGAACACGCAAAACTTTATAACGGATCGTCTGATTTTCACGATTTTGGGCTTGATGAATTCGTGTTGGCCCAAGGAAGGACATAGGATGTAGGACAATTTCCAGAAAAATATAAAATCCGGGAAGATTTTAACGAAAATTTTACTGTTTTTTTTGTGAGTTTAATTGGAACCTATATATTACAAACCACGATAATATCAATATGATAAGATCAATATGAAACCTGATTTTAATTTTACCATTTGTATTTTGCCTGGCGAAGCGGGCGGGGTTCAGCTAGTATTATATATATTAGAAATATAGAAAAATATATATTAGAATAGAAAAATATATTCATATATTTTTCTATTCTATTTCTGAGCAAACTATTGCTGTATGAGTCATTCCATGTCAATCGGTACGATTTTTTAAAGATCGTGTATGTATTCTTCTCATACAAATATTTTATACGTATGTATGTACGAGTATGCCAATTATTTACAAATTCAATATTGAACTCCACAGCGGATGTTGCTGGGCGGATAATCAACAATCTTCTTTTTTATTATTTTTCTGGCGCCGCACAAACTGTGTCCATTTTATCTGGCGAGTAAAACTGAGTGCACGTTCAGCATATTTTTACTTACATTGCCATAAATTGATAAAAAATAAAGTAATTTTTTTTATAAAACTTTCAACAATGTCTTACAACTGTTAAGAAAAAAATTAATATTCAATATAATCATAACAGACAAAAACAAAAAATCCAACACAAAAACATAAGGAACTCGATTAACTCAGTTTTGCACGCTTTGCTGGTGCTACTAATAATTAGGTAATAATTTTAGATTGCAATTCACAATCCCTTGTTTTTAATGACGTTTTTCATGCGCCTCGGCATACATACTTTCCACCAAGTTCTGTTTAAATTCACTAGAAATATTTTCAGATTCCATCTTAACACGGTCCCAAAGCTCCTCTGTTTGGTTTTAAAGACCAGAATGCTCCTGCCAATGTTGGTCGGCGCTCGATTGTGTTGTCCTAATCGCCTCTGCAATATATTGACCACAAATCCTCTATCGGGTTGAGGTCTGAACTTTGCGCAGGCCTTTTCGTTTGAATTTTTTGCCCAGACAACCAATTTTGGACAATTTTTACGTGTGTGTATGGGGTCACCATCTTGTTGGAAAGTGACCTCATCCGGTTAAATGGGTTTGTAGAATTTGGAGGTAGTCCTTCTTCTTCATTATGACATTAATTCTCAGTTATGCTCACAATTGTATATACTATACTAAATACTACTTCTTCTTTTATCAAAAATTACCAAATTTATCAAATATCTTCAAGATAGATTGAACAATAAAATAAAATATATATGAATGGACATGAATTAACTTGCATAGCAAAGCGTCGACAGTTTTTTGGAAAAAAAGAAAAGAGATGATCTATCTGACCCTCTGTAGTCGGCTTTTGTTCAAAAAAAGCATGGCTATTAATTAAATTTTCTGTGCACTTTCCTTCTCCTCTTCTACTTACCTCCCAAGACCAGCCAAACGGTGCAAATTTCGGATTTTTTAATAATATCTTGGATTAATAATATCGGACCATGCCCAGCATCAATATGATATTAATATACTTTGGACATATACTCAGCCTTGAGTGAATATAATACGTAAATTAGCATATGAGTCATTCCAAGTCAAGTGGTACGATTTTTGATCTAGATAGCTGTGGTTTTTTTGTAAGTTTGTGTATTATTCTTCTAATAAAATTATTGTATACGTATTTTTGGAAAAAATAGATTTTTTCGCGAGTTATGACCAATTTAACAGTGAAAAATTAATACTTTTTCAAAAAGGTGTGTTCATTCAATCGCCTATAACTTCTGAAATACTTGACCGAATTTATTGTGATATACCTTGTTTTGAAGGTTATTTCATTTACTTGAAGTGGTACGTTAGATTCTGATTAGATTTTTTAAAGTTTTTACAATTTTAATTCTTTTATTTTGATTTTCTAAATAATTATATTAATCAATTTTTTGAAATTTCAAAGTAGTGTTCTTAGTTCCCTATTTAAGCTACTGTGTGAGTTTGGAAGTGGTGAAATGATGGGTTCTATTTTTTACCATTTTTTTTTGCAAAATCAATCAGAATTTCAGTGTTTCAACACAAGATATAAAAATAATAAAAAAATGAAGAAAAAATAGGAAATGAACACAATTTTTTTATTTACTCTGATGGTGCAATCGCACACTACAAATGGAAAAAGATAATTTTTCCATAACCTATTTTTTCTATCGAGGTCAAAAATCGTACCGCTTGACATGGAATGACTCATATACCCCGGTATTGAATAATTATATTTTCATCTTTTTAAAAACTCTAGAATTGTAGTACTCTAGTTTGCAATATTGAATAAACTCCCATGAGATCTGATATATCTGCCAAATATCCTCACATTGGGGATAAGACTACGATATTCGACGAAAGATGTTTCTTTCTTTTGCTGAGGAACATCACAATCACCCCTATCGCGAACAAAATTTCCTTGGAAATGAATTGTTCCCTTACATTTCCAAAAGTGAATTATGATGATTTTTTAAGTTTATTCTGCTTTTTCTTACTTCGATTTGATCTCCTTACTTAGATAACAACGCAAATTAGTTAAATCTACCGGGCTATATTCATATATTACATTATTACGCCTACAGGGGAATTGTCGCGTGAACAAATTCCTCTTTTATTATAGAAAGAAGCACTCGGTTTTATGTATATTAAAATCTATACTATTCACTCGACCCCATTAACATATGGACAGTAAATCCTGACCAAGTGTCTCATCCATCAATCGCTTTTTGATTGACTATTTTGTATTATCTTCTATATATGTTAACAAACTGCAGGTTCATTGGTTCAGTCTAACAAAACATAGGATCATGTTTTGTTAGACTGATCAGATTTTGAGAGGCGAAGATTTCGCTTAACACGGTAAGGCGAAAATGCCAAAGATCTCCGTACAATTTCTTTATCAATATGTACCGGAAATTTGCCATACTCCACAAGAAATCGCTAATAAAAAACCTTTCTTCTCCAAAATCTTTGCAGATTACGATCAAGCCATACAACGCATGTGCGTACAACGTGGCCCCGACGACAATCAAGACCGATGTGCCAATACTATCTACAACTACAAAAAGGTCTACATGTGCTTCTGTCAAGGTGACTTGTGTAATGGCAGTGAAACGACAATAAATCATAAAAATGCAATGAAACTGATGGCACTGAGTGCAGCGTTGTTAACAATTCTATATAAATGTGGTGTTTAGCAAACACTATTGTTAAAAACAAATGAAATAATGAAATTTATAAAATGAAAGTACTGAATTTATGAAAAATTACTTGTTAGAAAATAAATATAAAATAAAAAAATTAAATTGTCTGGTGGGCTTTTATTTTAAAAGGTTAAAGGTCACAAAAAACAAAATACTCTTCAATTTTCTGTTGGGATTTTATTTAAAAATAAAAGAAAAAACCATATGGAACATTGTGACATCAAATGATGATGATGAGGGGGAAAAACTTAAAAGAAAACGTAAAATAAAATGGAATAGCGTTTAACATAATTTAGGGTAATACACATTTGTTATAAAAAGTAAATGCATGTTTAAAAATAAAAACAGATGTATATTAGCGGCGTAACAACAACATTTGTATGTATGGCGTTATATAACAGGAAGAGAAGAAAGAGGAGGAGGTGGTAGAAAAGAAAGTAGTGAAATAAAGATAGCCAAATTTTGAAATATATAGGAGTTGCATTGTGGCACGCTCTAATCCAATAATATAACGTTATCGGTGGTAGTGGAGGAAGATGAGAAAGCGGTGGCGGTGGCAGTGGTGCTGTGTGCTTTTGCGGTGATGCTCTTCGTAGTTTCCGTTTTGAATGAATTTACAATTTTGAAAAGATTATTCATTTGTATCTTATACATTTTGCCCGTTCTCTGTAAAACCTCGCGGCGATCTTTTTCTTGGGCCATTTGCAATTCCAACTCTTGGGCGGTATTTTGTAGCTTTTTATTGATTAAAACTTCTATTTCAAACGTAAAAATATATAACAAAAAGAAAAAACAACATAAAAGGAGGTTAATAACAAATTTACAACAATGTCGGCTTAAAGTATTACAACGTTGGAGAAGAAGAGGAAGACAAACCTTTTTTAATCAATTTATCATTATTTCTTTTACAGCCCGGACATATTTTCGGTTCACTTAATATTTGTTTCGGATCCAGACAGGCCGCCGATGGGTCGTCTTCCTCGCGATGGCACTGAGGGTGATAGTTAAATTTACACTGTTCGCATTGCTCAAGAATGTAGCCACCCTTGAAGCATTCATTGCATGAACGCTTGTCGTCCGGTGAACTGGAGGCCGAACGTGATGGTGGCACTGAATTGCTTTCGGAGGCGTTGTCAGCGCTACGCCTTTTGTTGCGCTTATTGGGTAGAGCTTTCTTTACATGTGGCGACAAAAGGAACGCTTTGCGTTTCTTTTTGGGTTCGGGTTCATTGCATGCTGTACCAGAAGCCTGGGACTAGAAGGAGAGAAAGGTGGAATATTATGATTACAATTTCACAAAAGTTTAAGGCAAATTTTTAAAAAATCTGGCTAATTTCTTTAAATCTACTGGTTTCGGAAAATAAATTAAAATAAAATTAGAATCAGGACAAAAAGTTGGAAATTCATCAATTTTTTTTAATTAAGCCCCATTTTTAAATTCTCTGGTTAGAGATAACCAACAGTTATAGAAATCAAACTACACACAAACTGACATGTATAACTGTTGGTTTGCCCTGACTGTAGGTTGTGAAAATGGGGGTAAAACTATGAGCTGCTATTATTCCGCTTATTGCTTTTAGTCTCTTCTCCACTTACCCCATAATGGTAGCTGTTATTCTGAACGCAGCGACGACGACGTTTAGAACGTCTTTGTTGCATCTGAGCGTGAACTTCGGGCGTGAATAAATCAAATATCCTGAGAAACATTTCTTGGCCATATTCATTGGCTTTGGTACGAGTTTCTTCCAATTCATCGGGCCAGTAGGCATGCGGAGGCGTGGGACCCCTCTCGGGTGTGCCCTCCTCTGAGGATGATGAAATTTCAGGCGATTTCGCCGCACTAGAAGCTGCAGCTGCCGCAGCGGCGGCGGTAGCTCTTGTGGCTCTTGATTTAGCCAACGAAGATTTTTGATTAGTCGCAGCTACAACAACAGGTTGTGGCGGCGGTGGAGGTGGTGGTGGCGGCGCCAAAGCAGGCGCAGTGGCTGGTCCTCTGGCCGCTGCTTGGGCTCTTTTCAGCGCTTGTCTTAAGTTCATGCGGCTCATTCTTACATTGGTGGAGACAGGCAGCTCAACTAACGCCTCCTCCTGCTTCACCTCCATATGTTGATTGTACATTTCCGCTAATGTAGTGGTCTTGTTGATTTTCGTTTTTACATCCGCAGTAGGCACTATTTCATTGGTCAGTCGTTGATTCATAGGTTTCAGCAGAGACGTTTGTGTCAGACTGCTATTGAAGCCCATATTTAAGTTTTTCAATAAACTCTCACCATTACCACTGCTGTTGGCTGTCGTACTGGTGCTGGTACTTGGATATTCCCGTTTATGGCCCCTTTGCCGTGTGTGAGCCTTAGCAATCTGTTCCACAACATTGCCATCATCATCTAAATTGATGATTTCCAAACAATGTTGGGCTTGTGATGGTGGTGGCGGTGATGCTTCTTGTGTTGGGCTGTTGGTCTCCTTCTGGACCTCAAAGTATTTCTCAATTAACTTTTCCTCCGTGTTGCGGTGGAGAACGGTAACGGGCGAAATGTCCATAGCGTCGTCGCTAATGTGTGGCACTATTTCTTTGGATACAATGGCATTGGTGGCATTGACATCCGTGGGTATGCCATTCTTTTTTAGCATTTTATAGAATTCATCTATGATGCGTCTAAGACGCAAGAAGAGATAATGTTGTTCTGCATTGATTTCATAGATTTCCGATTCCAGTTCATCTAAGATGCGTTTCTTTTGCTGTGGATCCTAGAAAGAGATAATGAAGGAATATGATGATGAGCAAATTATCTACCAAAAATTGCGAGTAGGAAAATAGGATTATAATCAACTAGTAATTTTTTTCGTAAAGTGATCTTATTTATAGAAAATGTCAGTTTAAGAGGAAAGTTTAGACCAAATATTTTGGCTAGAAAAGAGAACACCACAGCTAATACAAATGCAGGGTATAAAATCACAAGATGTGCTGGAGGAGATAAAAACCTCCGTTCAATTGTATCGCTGTTGAATTGTGGAACCCACTCTATGCAGGAAGAGCATAGAAATCAGCCTAACCACTGATTTGTTGTGTGTTTCAGCCAAGACCTGCCAGAAATCGTTTAGTGTGAAGGTCCCATTTGTATACGAGAAATGTGATTGCCACAAGTATTCCAAATACAACACTGTGCGAACGTGTTAATGAACATTACGGCGCATAGTTGCTCAACAGGCATTGTAATCATTTAAAGCAGAGTCAACTAAATACAAAATATACAAAATTTATAAGATACATACACATTTACATATTCATGTGGATGTGTAATTAAAAAGTATATAAAAATGAAAATGATTTCCTTTTATTGAAACAGTAAGAAAAAATCAAAAATAAAATGGAAAGAAAGCAACAAAGGCAACAATGCCATATACAACTCACGTTGAACATGACAACAAACAACTTTACGAAACAAAAACAAAAACTTAACTCACAACAACAAAAAAGTAACGACCTTAAATCAACATCAGCACAGTAATGAAACAAAGGCACGTAGTCACACAAATCTTAGGAAGCAACAACAACAATACCGTATGACACATCCATAGGTGGTGGTGTGTATAAAACGAAGAAGAAAATGGCGAAAATATATAAATAGACAATTATCAAGGCAATTCCAAAATTATCCTTGCAATCTTGCAATAGGGGTTTTTTCAAAAATTGACACTGTTATAGTGTAAGTAACGGACAACGATGACTGTTTACTGAACTAAACATAACCTCAAATGTTTTTGATATGTTTTTAAAACACACTAACACATATAAATATGTACACGCACACATTCTTGTTAATTTATCAAGCAAAGTCTTTTTCTTTTCTATATATTATAGGCATATGAGCAGATGTACTATATACATATGCAGCTATAAGACGATGGACAACAAAATTGCATTTTTTATTTATTATTTTATTGATAGCATCGGTAAATGCCGATTAGGCGATGTACGATGTACATTAAACCGGGTCGGTTTGTATGGGCGAAACAAAAAGTTGCGGATTTACGCAGCTAAAATGAGAGTTTGGTTGGTTTTATGAATAAATCATGTTCATAAATAGAAATCATGTATCATAAATATTCGAATGTCGAATTATGGTAAAAGTCAACAACAAAAATTCAGAAAAAATCGATTTTGGCTCACAGACGGCATGACCTAAGGAGGAAATATTTTGCAAATCTTTATGATGATTCAATCCAAACTTTATTTCCGTCTAATAATTCGACGAATTAGTTATTGTAAGACAAGAGTAAAACTTTATATTTAAAGTCGGAAATAATTTGGATTTTTAGGGGTGTTTGGCTTAAGACAACATGACATAGGGACGAACTAAAGCGGACGAATTATCATAAAACAATCCAAACTTTATTTCTGTCGAGTGATTGGAAAATATTTGTTCAAATGTATCGCGACCCAGTTTATTGTACATATGCATGTATGTATATGGGTATGTTTGTGAGTTATTTATCCGTATCTTGACAAAAACATTAAAGTTATTTTTATACCTCTGTTTTATGAATCAGTTATTTTAACCCTTGCATGCCGGATATTTATACACTCCACTACTGACAGAAACATATCTTTGGACATTTGTTAGTTGCAACCAAAAAGGAGAGAGCTCGTTTAGTATACGATCGATTTAGAATCACTTTATGATTTAGCCAAGCCCTCCTGTCTGTCCAATCTATTCTTGTAATCAAAGTACAGGCGGAATAGAAAACTCCACGTGAATAAATTCCCTTTTATTCGCGATAATTTAAATTTCTATTTTTGGGCTACGATTTAGACTTCATATTTTGTTAGTTGAACAGTTGAAAGTAATATATTTCTTGTGGCAACGGATCATTGAAAAGAAATTTTAGCAATTGTTCGAAAAATTTTGGTGAAAAATTAAATCTCTTGGAATTATATAAATCAACAGTCAAAAGGGAATGTAAGAAAACTGACCGAATAGCTGGAAAACGGTTATTTTACGATTGTACATCCAACAAAACTAACCGGTACAATATATAAAATTTAATTGGCGGTTTCACATTTTTATTTTCACATAGTGAAGATGTCAAACCGAGAAAAAAAAAGAATACATGTATCTTTTTATAGAACGCTGCATGAAATACGACGAACACACGTGTTAGTCAATTTGTTGTCGTTGTTTGGAAAGCCCTGTATTTTGAACTTTCAATATTAATTACTGAACTCAAGCGCTATAAGGTGCCTGGCAAGTAGAAGGTTTGCAGCAAGAATAATTAAGTTGTAAATAAACCCGATAGATCAAGTGAACTTAAGAGAAGACAATTTGTTAAGTTGATAATTGTTTTGTAACATTTTATCATACTTTTACAGACAAAGGTTGTAAAAAAATTTGGACACGTTCTCATAAACGAACGAACACGAATGACCGAAAGCATCAAGCAAATAAGGCGGCAAACAGCAGAAAAAAAGTTAATTGTATTAATTGCTTTTGATGTCCAGCTATTTAATTTATAACTTTAATAGTTTTATGTTTAATTACAAATTTTAAATTTAAATTTATTTAATTTTATTACAAAATAACATTCAGTTTGTATTTTTTGTTCAGACCAGCTGGACTATATGTTTACTCTGCAAAAATGGTATAATCAGCATGTCCTTTCTGAATTATAGTGTAGCTATTCTGTTACAATCAAATAGTTGGACGGTGTTATCATTTATGTTGTTGTAAATCATTCAACAATTCATGTATTTATTAATTCTAATTGAATTAAAATATGAGAAATTGGATTTTTCGTCTTCTAGGAGATTATCTGGCGATCTTATCTTCCAAATGATATCTTGGCGATATCATCTAGATTTCTTCTGATAATCTGCAAATATCGCAATTTTATCATCCAGAAGTATTGCTTTCTTATTGCTTTGGGGTATCGCCCGGTATGTTCTTTTTTTTTAATATTTTCGTGTTAGTTTGCTAATATATATAACCCAGTTGTACAGGACATTGTATAAATATACAACTGCTCTCAACACAACCAAACACAGCCCATAAAAACTGATAATTATTTATATTGAGATGATATGCAATAGGACGAACAATAATTCAACATAAATGGCTCAGAAACGTAAACATTTCCAGAGAACAAACACAAAAAGGGTTCTATTTATGGAATTCTTGGAACGAATTAAATGTAAACAACCTAATCTGGGTTTGAAAATAAAATTCCAAAAAACTTTCTTTTCAAAGAAAATGTCATCGAATCCTATTTATAAAGGGTGATTTTTTAAGAGCTTGATAACTTTTTTTTTAAAAAAAGCGCATAAAATTTGCAAAATCTCATCGGTTCTTTATTTGAAACGTTAGATTGGTCCATGACATTTACTTTTTGAAGATAATTTCATTTAAATGTTGACCGCGGCTGCGTCTTAGGTGGTCCATCCGCTTAGTCCAATTTTGGCATTTCCACGTTTTTGAGTATCAGAGACCCAATTGGTGTGAACGGCGACGAATCGAAAATTGGTGGTCATCATTAACACTGGCCGATACAGCTGCGATATTTTCTTCAGTTCGCACTCTACGTAAGCGTGTTGGTGGTTTAATGTCCAACAATGTAAATTTGGTGCGAAATTTAGTCACAATAGCCCGAATAGCCGCTTCAGTGGGTCGATTAAACTGACCATAAAATGGAAGCGCGCAATGAACTTTCTTAACAGAGCACGCATTTTGATAATAAAATTCAATAATTTGCAAGCGTTGTTCGTTTGTAAGACGATTCATGATGAAATGTCAAAGCATACTGAGCATCTTTCTCTTTGACACCATGTCTGAAATCCCACGTGATCTGTCAAATACTAATGCATGAAAATCCTAACCTCAAAAAAATCACTCTTTAGTTTGTGAAATGAATCTTTGAATCTTGATTTGATTTATTTATTTCAACTTGTAATTCAAAGCCATCACAATAGATCCACAGTGATGTCGAACGTTATACCCACTTACTGTTATTCGGTTGGGAGCTTAGTTAGACGTGTTCATCCCTCCACTCCCATTACATATGGAAGCAATTATTGTGGTGGCAGTGAATTTGTCTAATAGTCCATAGTGGTGCGAACACATTACAAATAAAAATACGTTAGAATGTTTCTCTTCTGGATTTTAAATAAATGCGATTAAAATTATGTTATCGTCGGAAGCATTAGGCACCAAACAATCAAAGTAAAAGATCATTGAAGAGAGTCAATTTATCAGCAGGTGATTCAACGATATTGTTAGATGGCAGCCTCCTAATAAGTCAACCAAGATCTATTTTCAATTTGATGACGTTAAACTATATATTGCTCATTTTCGAGTGAAATTTCTCTCATTCATTTCTCGATATATTTATTGAGCGCTATGTAAGTATTTAATAATGCTTTCACTTTGTAGTGTTCGGAGAATATGTAGAGGTCCCATCCGATGGTAGCAAATTTAAAACAAAAATATAAAATCAGAGATGTTTAATTGTGGAGAGAAGTTACACTATTAAAAAGTTCTTTTAAATGGCGTGGTACTTCAAGGCAAAAAGTTATAAATTATCAGCTCAGCCTACCTATGATAGTTTAGAGCTTTTGCTTTTAAGTGCCACACCATCCAACAGTGCTTGTCTGTGTAATTTCTGATTTTGTACATATATACACAGAGATTGGCTTGTTAGCTTTTGACGAATTATTGCTGAATGTGGATGTACAACCGAGAGGTGAAATCTCCCACATGACCGGTTAAATCATTAGGAGCGAGATTGAACTCAATGTTTACCACTTGTGTAAACAAGCCAAATGATCAAACAATAAATTATTTTTACTAGCACGCTAAAATATATAATAATTGATATTTAATCAATTAAACATATTAAATATTTGATATTGCGCTTGTTATAAATTGGAAAGAGAAAGATTTCACCTCTCCGTGGTTCATCCTCTCTGTCTTGTGGTTTACTTTTAAAAAGTGTTCCCCTTATCACACCACAAGCAATATTTTTCAAATAAATTGTTGTAACCAAAAATAATTTACATAGAAAAATAGCGTGAGCTTTCTTACGCGTTGTGTTTGGTGTGATAAGGGGGATAACTTTTTTAAATTGTACATACATACATACGTATTTGTATGTATATGCATGTTTATGACTATTTCCATCCGAAAGTTATTGTATGTATGTATGTCCAATAGAAAAAAGGGCAAACTCCAACATTTTATGATAACATTTCGAAAGCAGATTCAGATTGATGCGTAGAAAATTGGCCAAATTCAATTTGTATATAAATACGTAGGTACATATACTATCTCCACATTTTGTATATAATATGTCTATAGTAGAATCAACAATGATATTATGTATAAAGAGATAAACAAAATGTCTAATAATAGAGAGAATAAGTATAACATGTGAATTTAATCATGAATTACAAATTTTAATATATAAAAGTTATTATTAACTAAGAGTACTTTGCCGATTTTCCTTTAAATATATGTACTTTCTTTAACTCTCGCATTAATGACAGACTTTTACTACACGGTCTAATAACATCTATCTGGGTAGATACAGAAATATTCAACGCATTTTGAATTCATGGTGATCGTAATAACAAAATTGCATTTTATTAAAAAAAAACAATTTTGTTGTTCTCTTCATTGGGACATTTTGCATTAGGTGATTATTACGGAAGTAAACGCGAAAAATTTAACATACCCCAATGTAATGATGCAGTTTAATTTGAGATCTCCACTAACTTCGAAAAATATTCACGAAAAACTAAAAAAATTCAACCTACATGTCATGCTTCATTTTGTTGATTTCTGCAGGATAATAGTGGAAAAGCAACCATATTCTAATTTCTATTTTTGCGCCACGTTTCTTAGTTGGACATTTGAACATAGTATATTTTTTCTTTTGGCAATAGATCATCGAAAAGAAATTTTAGCAAATGTTCGAAAATTAAACAAGAACAAATATTTTATTATATATGAAATCTCTTGAAATTATGTAAATCAGCAGTTCTAACTGTATTTCAAAGCACGAATACTATGAAAATAAAGCCCGAAGTGACCACCACAGTTAAGTAGGAGAGATGTTAGCTTCAAAAGAAGTGGACAAAAATTCGATTGAGAATTCCGGCTGAAAAGCTTGGAAAAGAAAATGCCAAAGTAAAAACGTCCCAATGCACACTGGTACCAAATCCATTTTTTATGGCATAAAGTCGAAAAATAATCATACAGTCTTGTAATTTTGCACATATGCTAGACATATCATACGCAAAAAATAAAAATAAAATTGGACTGATCGGACCACGCTCACTACCACCTCTCATATAAACTCAATATATAACCAACATAATTATCACCCTATATTGGTACAGGATGACCAAAAACAAAATTTTATGAAAGCTTAAAATAATGAAGAGTTGTTTATTTTGACGAAATGTGTTTTTCTAAACATTATAACAAAAGCAAAATATAGCATACAAATAGTATACTTTAAACTGCAATTTAAATAATTATTTCAATAAATAAAGTAAAATGTATGCATGTGTACAAAAAGGTGAATGATGTTGTATACAATTTTAAAGGTACTTTCAATACCTTTTAAATAAAATATTGATAGGTCTCGAACATAAAACTAATTCAGAGATATAATCATATATATGTCTATGGCTAATCAAAAACTGTGCTAAAATAAAATGACAATTTTTGGAGTTTGCCGAAAAATGCTGACGAGATATTAATTCCACCATAAACCTCAGACGAACACTTTCACATTTACACTTTGAATCAAGTTGAGTCATACATATAACTTTTGGTCCACAACATTTATAGATTATGTTCTCTACAAATCACAAAATTACAATACCTATAAATACTTACAAGGCCACAATAATCATAAAATGTTAAATATAACTTTTCAACTACTAACTCTTGCCGTCAATTTTCATAATATAGTCACTTTATTATTTTCTTTCTAAGTCTTGATTTTAATTAATTTGTAAAACTGCTTTATATCAAAATTAATCCCACTTTTTTGAACCGCAAAGTTTAAGTACCATTCAGGCTTGTGGTGTTGCCACCTAATTTTCTCCACTATATTTTCTTGATTGCTTGGAGTGCTGCCATAAGGAAAATATATACACATTTACCACTTTCCAATTTTAATTGTTTTGAATTTCTGCCAAAAAAATGGATTTGGGACCATAGTGCAATGCAGAGAATCTATTCAGAGCACGGTACTGCGTACACAAAACAGAAAATTATTAAAGAATGAAAATTTAAATATCTATTCGGGTAGATAATATTAATACGAAGGTTAAAAAATGAAATTTGTACACTGTTTCTGCCACTACAACGCATAGTTCAATTGAAAACACCGGCGCGACCTTTGCAGCATTTATTGAGAGCTCCTTATCCTTAAACGAAAGCCGTTTAAATAAGTATCTTTAATAAGGTATCAAAAAAGCAGAATACGGCTTCGAATTTCTAAAAAAACAGGACAATACATTATACAATTTGAAAACACTTTCCCATTATGGAGCAAAAACTTTTTTCGATTTATTTTTTCGTTTCAGATCAAATAGCAAAAGCCGACATAAATTAAAAAAAGATAATATCCCTTCAAACATACAACGCGTAAGCAATGCTAAATTATTCAAAAAGGTGCAGTTTGATTTTTTTAATTGATTTAAATTATTTTATATATTTTTATAATTGTATTAGTTAAGTTGTTTACCAAATGTTGAATTATACACTATTACAAACCGGCACTGTAATACATAAGATCATATCTTGTTGTGCTTGGTTTACAAATAAATGAAATGAAATTGAAATGGTAATTCTTAAATTTTATTAGCCATAACCATGATTGAAGCATTCTATGAATGGACTGCCTAAAAACATACTTACTGGAGAAATGATAACGTTTTGAACATCAAAATGAAGGAGGGACTATGAGGTATCGTACACAGTACTAAAATGGCATCTAAAATTCTCGAAATGCGGAATTGGGTCTGTCAATGATGATATCTTCCCAACGAATAATAAAGCGTAAACAGCACTACAAAAATTATAAAGGATTTAGTTTTACCTAGGCTGAGGACTTTTCCAGGAGTTTCTAGAAGAATCATTTTAATTTTAATTTAATTTGTATTTCAGCCAAAGCTAATGCCAATCAGTGTAAGAGATACAATGAGTAAAAATCGCCAAAAATAGGAAAATGAACTAACGCTTAAAAATATAAATTGGGCTATTTATTGTTCGTCCACTTAATATGATTTATCACTTTTAAATGTTATATACATTATAAAGTCTTTAAAACTTTCTCTTATGGTGTATATCCAAAGTCAGCAACATTGCCTTTGCCCGAAAGTTTTTTTCCTCTAGGGTATTTTAAAGATTTCCTCTGAGGTATCTTCAAAGCCGGTAACACAAAGTAAAGGATTTGTGTAGTGCTGCTCTTCGGCCGGGCTTTTAAATTTTCTCCTCTGGGGTATCCTACTCAGTTCCATTCAAAAAGTCTTAATTAGTTGGACAGTGTTATTAGTTCCTAAGGAAATACATAAAAATGTAGAAATCCTTAGGATAAATGTTGGCCGTAAAGTCAAAAATTGTGATAAGCGCCTATAGAAAAACCCATGTAACTTTATATCATATAAAGAACAACAAAATATTTTTATGGCAATCATATTGCGGACTAAATATGTAATATTTGTGATAGGAATGAATATTTGTGATGATGAAAATTTCTGAAATCCAGATAAAGAAAGTTGAAATAAATGCAATTACGACCGCAAATTTTTGCAACAATCACAGTTTTTTTTGTTAACAAATCGTTAGCATGAAACCAAAACATACCTATTGTAAATATATCAATTTTAACAAGTCGCGATGATTCATTTGGTGTAAGTAAGCGTGTTAAACATGAAATAGATAATGATTGATAAACTTTATCTTTATTTAAAAAAAATTATCCAATCCAAAATTACAAATCTAAAACGAAATCAGTAAAAAAACTTCCGCAGGTACACTGTTGCGCTGTAATCTCGGTCATACGCTCTCTCGGTCATACGGAATGACCACATATTCTCTTATACCATCACGATAACAAATACTGTAGGTTGAACACACAGGTTTAGTCATCTTCAATGTACAGCAGTTATTTATAGCTAACTATACAATGTGGTGAAATATTTTCTCATATGATGTTCCATTGGAAAATGGTCAAATATTTCCAGAATAACAACCAGAAACATCCAATAAGTTGGAATATTGTGCAGGAAACAGACAAATCGGATTAAACAAATCTTACGGTCAGAACATCTACTTAAACCACAGATTTTTTACAAATAGTCGATATTTTCGTGGTTATAGAAAATTCTACCAAAACAAAATCTATTATTTTTATTGGTTTTTTACGAAAAAATATTTTTCTACAGTTTCTGTGCCACTATGTGAAAGTGAACATTCCCATAATTACATTTCATTGAACATATAACAGTACATGGTGAGACTTTTATTTCCAAAAAGAGTTTACCTTCGAAAAAAAATTGGAATTTTAGGACTTTTTTAATTTAACATCTATTTCCAGTTTAGAAATCCCCTTGGGCAAAATAATGCCGAAATATCCGCTTAAGATTTAAATCGAATAATTTTGTTCCTACAAAACTACGATTTTCTGATGTAATTCGCTCGATTGGAATTTGCAACCAAAAACACCTTTTTTGAAAATTCTAAAATCGGGAAATCCCACTTGTGGTAAATAAAACATACCTATTGTGCATCCTTACTAAAATTGTTTACCTGTAACACACAACAAAATGGTACAGTTCGTCTTACGTTGCAGCTATAAATTCTACGTAACGCAAGGATTCCTAAATCATTCTAAATATAGGATAATATTTTTCATACAAAGACAAACAAACAAAGATGCAATAAAAATGACTTCGATCTTATTATATATGTGTGCGCGTAGACAATAGAAATTTGATATTGAACAAACTAACATCGAGTAACGACAGACGACAGATTGCAGCAGCTGCCTTTTTTGGGTGGGGGAAGAATGAAAATGAAAAGATCTTCGAGGAATTATATAGCAACACAAATCGTCATGATTCATACGATGAAGTATCTATCCAATTAGAACTAGAAAGGAAAACATTACAGAAATCCGTAGCAGTTGTTCGCGTATGTTCATTAAAACAGAATAGCGGCATACGCATTATCTAAATACATTTGTACATATTAGAATTTTCAATGTACTCGAATGACGTGGGATCAAATCGAAGAAATGTTTTGAGAAGTATTTTACACAAACATACATGGCACAGACATTAGTTAAGTCACGTACATGTATGCATATGTACATATGTACACATATTTGTAAATAGTTACCCAAAGGATAAGATAGGAACAAACACAAACACCTAAGAGTTAACTGTACCACTGCCTGAAATGCTGAAATGCTCGTGAATGTCATCATTTTTAGCAAAATTTTGTTTTCTCAGCAAAAGTTCAAACACTTTGGCAGAAACTACTGTTTCGGAAGTAGTGATGAAAAGTGGGCTACAATGATCCAAATATCAATGACACTTGTTAGCCAAGGAAGGATAGTAATGGAGTCTATATAAGGCGGCACAGTGGGTTGGCTTCATACATTCGAGTGCAGAAACTCTAAGGAATGCCTTTAGAGTGATAAAACCTTGCACCGAGCTTTTGCTTAATGCAATTATTAGGCCACCCCCATATATCTAAGAACTAATTTTGTACACAATTTTTTTGTTTTGGGCCGAATGCCTTAAAATGTTGCACACAGAGATTACAGTTAACAAAATTACAATTTTTTGAATGTTTCATCAAAAGCACCCATCACATCGTATATATTAGGGCAAAGAAGCCCTGTAAAATAATCACACAAACAAAAGTATGTAGATTTTATGGATAAATTTAAATAACAGACACTCGCGCTTCATTTCGTGGTAGTATGAAGTAGCAAAATTACAATTGTCACACTAATAGCTTTTAACTTTATTTGTCCCTTATTTCGTGAATTAACTTGTTCTTTTTTATTTTTATTAAATGTTAAATTAAAAAATCTAAGAGATAATTCTCATATTTCATAAATCTACGAACAAAATATATCCTCTGACCTTCATTTACATGTATATATGGAAAAACAAAGTTCTCAAATAATAGAGCTTCAAAAGTACTTCTGTTTTTGTAGCGTCCATTTCAATGTAAAATTTTTTATAATTTTGTACTAATCTGTACTAAAACCTGACGATACATTTATAAAATGTTGCACTCTTTAAGCGCTTAGAACACTAAAAAGGCTGATCGACTTTTCAGACAATATTTAAGTGGTATTTTCGAAGACAAAATATTACAAAATTAAAACCAAATTATGGATTTTTGGCATATTTTGTAACATTTTTAAACATTTCCATAAAAATGTGTTTTATGTTCTGGCTACGTAAATCCGAAGAAGGATATAATAAGCCCAAATTAAATTACATTAGCCAATACGAAGTACGTGCTTAAATTAAATGAATAATAGTATATGTACATGACTATTGTTTCGCAAACAAATATTTTATGCAAAATTATTTTAGTTTTATTTTTATAACAAAAACATGAAGTAGTACTTTGAATCAAATACTCTACTCACAGAAAATTGCCAATCACAGACATCACAGATGTAATAAAACGTGAACTTGTGGATTTGTGATGTATCTAAATAAATAATGGACTCGTGATGTATAAAAATAATTGTTGCTATATCAACCTATAAAATAATAGCAAAAGTAATATATAAATGAAATAACAACAAGTAGAGTATCATATTCAATCCTACTAAGGAATGCAGAAGCAGTAACAGATACTACCTACCCAATGAGCGTAGTTTATAAACGACATACATTAATTAATACCATAGAATCAATTAAAAATAGATTCCAATGTATGAAGAGAACTAGTACAAAAATAGAGATGGATATCACCTGCACACAAAAAGCGGTAACAACGGATAAGAGAATAATATTAATCTTACAGATATAGATTAAGCATTCATATATAGAAAAGATAAACAAATCCGAGGATGCGATCCGAATAATTTACAAAAACCATTCAGACAAACCTCATTATTATGAAGATCCCAGCTAATAAGTTATGCTGGAAGAAAAAAATTAACAAACTTCCAACTAATACACCACTATGGCAACTGGTGACAAGAAAGGATACATTTACCGTCCGTAGCCAGCCTTGGGCATAAGAACATCTTAACTTTTCCTGATTGTTTTCACTTTTTGCGATTGGATGTCATTATTAGTTAATGGATTTAATAAAGAGCTATTAAAGTAATATTGTTTTCTTTTCTAAAAAATGCTACCTTGACAAAATACCACTCAGCGCCTGATGCCTAAAATGCGGCTCATTATTATTAATTTCAATTGAAAACGTAAAAAGCCCAGAACTTCAAAAATAAAACCCCGTAGTTTCTATGTAAATATATGTAAAAATAAAAAATAATTTCATAATAGTAAAGCAATATAGTGGACCCATGTTATTCTACATTTTTCAGTCAAGTGACTTGTCTTCACGGAGATTTTAGGGCCTAGATTCGAACCTGCTCCTTGGGCTTGACTTACTTACACAATTTATATATCAACCTCTCTTCCCAGAACTAAATTGTTATGTGTTAATTGTGTGGTGTGATATTTTATTCTCAATCAAGATTTCCTACTATAACTTCTACCATAGATTTGGAGATGTAATTCCATATCCATGTAAATGATACTAAAAATGTTCGTCCTTAGTTTCTGCACCAATTTATAACGTTTAACTCTATCGAACACCTTCGATAACACCTATCCATAACTATGTACAATGTCTTTCTAGTGACAACAAAGAAAACCTTTACTGTCCGTAGTTGGCTTTGGGCATAGTCCAACACGAGAAAACTTTACTATGAACAAAAAGTGGACGTTAAAACGTGACGTAGTCGACTACACTACTAAATGTAGTCGCGTTATTCTCAAATATTCTATGGAGTGATAATTTGTTCTCAATCCACATTTCCTACTATAACTTCCACGATAGATTGCGAGCAATAGTTCCATTCCCATGAAAATTGTACATATTCTGAAGACTACACCACATATTCAGGT
The DNA here is from genome assembly GCA_947397865.1 of Polietes domitor. NCBI lineage: Eukaryota > Metazoa > Arthropoda > Insecta > Diptera > Muscidae > Polietes > Polietes domitor. Next base: position 117,380,301 of record OX377620.1, read on the forward strand.
TCAACAAAATTCTCGAGAACATATCTCTCAAGAATATTAAGCAACTTTTTTTAGATTTACATGGAACATTTCATAAATTAGCGAAACCAAAAGTACAAATTGAAAACCCGAGTTCAAAGCAAAATATTTGTTAAACTGAAAGGTAATTTTGTTTAGAGTCAGGATGTCAGGATACGTGACTATAAATTTTACAACAAAAATCCTCTACCCTGGCTGGATGCTCTAAGTGTGTAGGCAATAATGCATACGTCATGCTTTACACACAGACTTTTTTCAAGTGTATGGCTTACTTAATATATGTTTGTATGTATGTATGTAAATAAGTAATTATATGACATTCTTTGATTAAGTATCCTAATTCTAAGTAAAAATAATTGCATTCCATTTCCTCTCTCTTAAATAAGAATTTAATATATACTACTATTATGTGCATGTACGTATGTATGTATGTACTTTCGTAAAACTGCCAAACATTTTGTGCGTGTGACGTATCTGCTGCTTTAAGATGCAAACCTCTGGCCAACTTTTCTTGTCATTCAACAAAAGTGGTTAGCTCTGAAGAATTCTCTAGGAATTTGGAATTGATTTAAAAAACCTATAATTTTCTCAAAAATATCAATAAACCGAAATAAAAGTGAAAGTCTCGAACGACTTAGTGTCGAGAAGCACTACCACCACACAAACGTCGATAAAGTAGCACATGATGGCATACGAGCTAAACAGAAGAAGAAAAAAACGTGTACCCAACGAATACTTTTGGTTCATTAGCAAACTGTAGAATTATTGAGATGGGACACAATCAATAAGAATAAATAGAATATTTCTAAACAAATCACAAATCTTATATATCCATCGATCCACTTATATATGATAAAATTACAACACAAACAGATAAACAAAATGATGATTGTCATACTCACTGCATCGGGTTGCTGTTGAAACACATCCAAGACCATCTGAAAAAAGGGTGATGAAACACAAGAGGGAAAAATAAAACAAAGGCAAATTAGTAATTTTTTTCAAAATCAATATAAGAACAACGTATTATTTAACTAAATAGCAAAACAAAACAAACAAAAAGAACATGAAATGTTTCAAAATAAAACCCCCCCACCAGTGCGTATTTATTTGCTTGCAGCTACATAGTTATGTATGGATGTTTGCCATTTTGTTATATTTCCCCCACTCACCTGATGAACCTTGATGTGAGCCTTCAGTGCTCGTTGGCAATAGATTATATCATTTTTAATATCTTTGGGTATTTTGAAAAAGCTCTCCATGTAGAATTGAAACAAACGTGAACCTGTCAATTCTCGCGAGGGTGCACCCATCATGGACGTCGTCGAGTTGCCGCTGTTGTTGTTGCTGCTGCTGGAACAGCTATTGACCACAAATGGAGCAGCCGTAGACATGGTTGCTAATATATTGTTGACGACGACTTCGTTGTTCACTTAGTTCGTGTGTTATCAGTTTTAATTTAAAAATAAATGTCTTCTTCGTAATATCGTGTTTAGTTGTGTTTATAAAACAATTAAACACTTCCTACTCATGTACGTTTGGCAAAGGTGTTGTGATCCCTTTTCAAACTGCGATTCCAAAGGTACAATCCGAAAACAAAGATTTACTCCTCTTTGAAAATTGAAAAACGTTGTTGAATGCTCCACAAAATTTAATCGAATGGAGTCAAGACAAAAAATATGTTCTGGTACTTTTTCAAACGTACGTACTCTCTCTCTGTCTCGGCTGTACACTCCCTCTCTATCGCTCTCTCCCAACAAAAATCCACAACCATTCATTCATTCATTTTTGACAGTTCATACGCGCCTTTGTTGTTGATGCAAACAACTTTGAAAATGTTAATTTTGTTCTTATATAGAATTCACTTTATTTGTAATACAACAACTGCACTATACTTGAGATATTTTAAAATATTTTCCAGAGTCCTCGAACACACCTGTGGCATGCAGCCCCAAATACTTGCTGCCAAACGAACTTTTAATTATTTCAAAAATTTCTCTGCTTCTTCTTGCTCTTTGTAACGTCGCTGTTTGATGACAGCTGATGCTGTGTATGTTCACTAACAAAATGATTGCTGCTACAACATATCGGAAGAGATCATTTCGATATTTACTATTAATACGCTGATTCAATTAAACTTATTCCTTTATTATGGCCAATCTGTAACACCTTTTGTTTACAATTGAACATCTCCCGAATCCGTTTAAAGTAAATGAACTGGCGTCTCACTAATAAAAAAGAAACACACACTCGCACAAACACCTCCATCCAAACTTGGCTTCACCTTCCTTTGAGGCTGATGTTACCAATAGTGTGGCAGCACTTTTAAAGTTAACCCTTTAACAGTGCAATAAAAGTGTTTGTGACATATGTGAAAAATAACTTCCGTTGTATGCACACAGAAATGTAACAAAAAATAAATGTGAAATTAAAAAATGTGTTGGTATGTCCGAAGCTTTATTAAGATTGATATTCAGCAATATTTTTTTAAGAGCCGATTAGACTATTCTACAAGATGTTGGATCTGGCAAAAAGTGAGTGTCTAAAATAAAAATCGAACAATCTGAATGGAATCAAATGCAAAAAAGATGCGATCGAGGTGTAGGAGCAAATCCAGAATACGGACATTAGTCCTATTTCTTTGAGTGAGTAGAAAATTCAGTTTTAAGTAAAAAAAAGTTTCTGCGGAGATCCAGATCCGAGTTATGGACCCCAAAACTTTGGAAACATATTTGGTGATATCTTCATTATTTTTTGTCCGATTTGGCTGAAATTAATTTTGTTGGAAAGTGATTTCAATTTTAAGAAAATAAACTGAAATATTTTTTAACTGCTATCCATATTTCCCTAGTTACGGGCGTCGAAACTTTTGATTTGTAATTAGTGATGCTTTTCTTTTTAATTTAAAATCTGAATTTTTATGTATTTTAATATTGAGTAACATTCGTTGTTTTTTAAATGACGAAAAGTAAATTTTTCACTTATCTCGGTATTTACTATTGTGAATGATATTGGTATTAAAAATTGCTGCTGGCGAAAAATTATTTCGAAAAAATCGCGCGAATTATTGTTGGTATTTATTTTTTTCAAAGATAAAAACACCCTTAATGAAGTAAAAAATATTTTAGTTTATTTTTTCTAAAATGACATGGTCTTTGCAAAAAACTAATTTCATGCAAATCGGTCGAAGTTTACGAATGCAAAGTTTCGAGACCCGTAACTCGGCAAATTTTACTTAATTTAGTATTCTTAAAATTAAAAAATCTACGCTATAAAACACCTAAGATAAAGACTGCGAATATGTCCGTATTCTAGATTTAAGCCATATGATTTATTTCACATGCAGTCTGAAAAGGGTATATATATATCGATTGTAATGCTCAGTTTTGGGAGTTATAGTCACACACACCGTCACACCGCATGTGAAATCTAACAGATGTGACATAAGGTCGATTTACGAATGCAGATCCCATACAAATTTGACATTTGAAAATCGAACTTATCTCATTTCTGCTAGATTTCGCATGCAGTGTGACAAGGCTATTAGGCCTGTTCGATTGATTTTTGTATGGAATTTACTCGCTTAAAAAGAAAGTATCTTACTACTATCTTAGCGTTGCTGCCAGCTTTGTTCCTTAAAGCCTTTTCAGACTGCATGTGAAATCGAGTTTAAGGTCGATTTACAAACGTCAGATCCACTACAAATTTGACATTTGTAAATCGAACTTATGTCATCAAGCTGAAATCGATTGATTTCGCATAAAGTGTAAAAAGGTCATTGGTCGAAATGTCAAATTTGTATGGGATCTGACATTTGTAAATCGACCTTGAGCTGAAATCTATTGATTTTGCATGCAATCTGAAAAGGCTAATATTTGATCTTATCATGCCTTGTCCACTAGCTTAAATGACATAATAGCCTTTTCAGACATCAATCAATCGCTATAAGGCTATTAGGTCTGTTTTTCTTTAAGCCGGGAAAACAAGATGCGATAACAAAAACAATAATAAGAATTTAATTTTTTGCTCAAATTAAAAAATCATTTTTTCACATTGTCGCCAACTACAATATTAATATATGTTTCAAAACAAATTTTCGAAAAAATATTTTGTGTTGACTTTTCTGGACTTAGCCTCGATAACGATAATTTTGACTTACACTGGATAATTATCCAGGCTAAGTCCAAAATTTTTAACACAGAATTATTTTTTCAAAATTTGTTTTCACGCACACATTGATATCGCTTTAGGCGACAATTTTAAAAAAGAATTTTTTATTTTGAGTTTTTTTGTTATCACAGCTAGTTATCCAGTCTTAAAGAAAAACAGTCATATTAGTATTTCTAACAAAACAAATTTTCAAAAAAATATTTTGAGTTGACTTTTCTGGACTTAGCCTCGATAACCATAAATTTCACTTGCACTGGATAATTATCCAGGCTAAGTCCAACATTTGTAACGTATTTTTTTTTCATAATTTGTTTTTCTACACAAATTTGAGTGAAATTTTAACTTTTTATTTAGGTTTTTGTTATTGCAGCTTAGTTATCCAGTCTTAAAGAAAAACAGCCCTATTATGTCATTTAAAGCTGAAATCGATTGATTGATGTCTGAAAAGGCTATTATGTTATTTAAGCTCGCTTTCACATGCAGTCTGAAAAGTAAAGTAATATTTTATAATAATCTTTAGGCCTGTTCGATTGGGCTTACTAACTTAATTTTTGTATGGAATTTATGTTAATTCATTTAAGAAAAAACCAATGGTGACAATGTTGCCACATTATCAAGTATCTTAATCATAAGCTAGTAAGCCCAATTGAACAGGCCTAATATCATATTTGTGCAAAGACAATAAAAGACTTTTTACGTTGCATGCGAAATCAATCGATTTCAGCTCAAGTTCGATTTACAATTGTCAAATTTGTATGGGATCTGACATAAATCAACCTTATGGCATTACATCTCGTTTTTAAATACAGTCTGAAAAGGCAATTAGAACCTAAAATGCTCTTGAACCTTAAACCGTGGAGAAATACAACATATTCCATCTTATAACACCAACGCTTTTAAAGGACAAAGCTACATGCAGCACTTCCTTGAGAAGTTGATAGAGTTTTGATTTCTTCTATATTTTGATTCTAAACATACGTGTTGTGAACATACCAATTATTGGAAAAATTATAGTAATTCGAAGTATATATTATTTATTGTACAAAATATTAAAGGTAACTAAATTTTGCAAAGGCCAGTATTAGATAATTTCAATACGTATGCATTTTTTCTGGCTTAAATAAGGTCGATATACAAATGTCAGATCCCACATATTTTGATTGTGACAGCCTTTTCAGTACTCAGGCGATATCGAGCTGAAATTGACAAATTTTACACTAGAAATAGAGCCAAGCTCTATTTCGGCAATCTGAGGAGTCTATACTTTTCTAAAATGTATTATTTTATAAAAATTTACATTTTGCACAAAATTATAAAAGGTGGCAAAATTTTCACTTCAAAAAAGTAGCATATTGCAACTTTAATCGCGCAACGGTAACCCTGTTTGTGTAAGTGCTGCCATTTCGCAAATGACACATTGACAGCTGTTAATTTTCTGCACCGCACTGACATTTCGCATTTTTGGAGAACCAATCAGCCAAGGGGTTTTTCACATAATTTCCAAAGGAATTTTACTGGAAATACTCGAGACACAAAATTAAATAACAGGTAATAACAGAGATGATGTCCAATACTATCTGAAAACTTACCAGTTATGTACGTGTTATTGGATTTTTCTTCAAGTACAATGTTTCAATGTTGATTATGTTGTACATTTTGGTCGTCGTCATAACCTACAAAGTTACATAATGGAAGTGAATATTTCGGAGGAGTTTTTGGAGATTCGCACTTGTTTTCACTGCCATTGGAAACTTGATTAATTGTGCATGCTTTTGCATTTCAGTTCGATATGTCTTTCGCTAAGAACGCTCGTATGTTGGCCACCCGTGGTGCCCGTATGGTCCAAAGCCGCGGTTATGCCGATGAGATGAAACTCACCTTTGCTGCCGCCAACAAGACCTTCTACGACAATGCCGAAGTGCGTCAAATCGATGTGCCCTCCTTCAGTGGCAGCTTTGGTATTTTGGCCAAGCATGTTCCAACCTTGGGTAAGTGTATAATAAAGTTAGAAAATGACCTAAAATGTAACGGTACGGCGCGTGTTAACGTGGAAATAATGACAACAAAAAGTTGTTGTATTATGTAAAAAGATTCCTAGGCGAAATTGCTCATCTGTACGGACAGAGAATGTGTAACAATGAAACTACGTGGATGAAATGTAGAATAGAATATACCAGATCGTCTTACTCTGGTATAGGTGTCATCACCATTTTACATAAAAACAGATTCTGGTGATGGTCCAAATCAGATTTAATTTCCATCGAAAGACAGCAATTTTCACAACATTACAGTTAAGAACATAAATACGTTTTCCAATTCAATTTCGACGAAGTTATTTAAAAGCGCAAATATCAAGATGTCCGTCCTTGGATAGGGTGCTGGAAATGTGTATAATTTGCCCAGAGGGATATAAATTCCAAATGAAATAATTAAATAAGTTTTCGCGCAATTTGCCCTTCTTTTCTTTAAATGTTTCACTGGTGAACATTTATTTTTTAAAATTGGTCCAATAAATTTCAAGGAAATGACTTATTTTACAAAACACATTTTGCAAATTTCCCTTTCGACAAACTAAATTATATGTATATGACCAACTTGTCATTATTGCCTAAATTAAAGTCTAAACAGTTGGCCTCGAATTTATATAGCCCTTGTTACCATTATATTTAAGATATTTTCTGCATTGTAAATTTCTCTAGATGCCGTCAAAACTTGTTTTCAGCAATTAAAAAAAGTTTAAAATTTGCTTTATAACCTACTTGCATGCGGATTTGATTTTTTTGGCACATTGAGAAATATTTCCTTTGTCCCTCCTATATAAATACATTGTCTAATGGTGCACCATTAAAAAATATTGACTAATTTTCTTGTATTTTCAGCTGTCTTGAAACCCGGTGTTGTCCAAGTTTACGAAAACGACGGCAAGACCACCAAATACTTTGTTTCCAGCGGCACCATTTCCGTGAACGAAGACTCTTCGGTCCAAGTTTTGGCTGAAGAGGCACACAACATTGCCGATATCGATACATCCGAAGTTCGTCAATTGTTGAGCACCTACCAATCGGCTCTTACCTCCGCTACTTCTGATGAGGTAAGTTTTGTCGATCAATTTCCAAATGTCCTTTTCATAATATTGATTTACAAGTATTTGTGGACTGTATTAACGAAAACGATTAACTGCAAAGAGTTCCATCGTAGAATAGGTGAAACAGGAAAAATTATAACATTTGCCATAATAATGGACTTTTTTAATTAGGAAATTGCCATTAGACTATTATTATGTATTTTGTATGCAGTACGACTATTATCGGTGGTTATGACTTTTCTGTATAGGTAAGGATACCACCGGTCACTGATGTAGGAAACTAGAATTAAATACTGACGACCACTTTTCCCATATGGAAACTAAACTTTTTAATTATCAGCCACTGAAGGTATACTTTTTCCATAATCTTTTCGCCATTTTATTATAAAACTTTTTAATCTCACTTTCATAATTTAAATGTTATCATCTGTTTCCTTCTGTAATTAAAACTCTTCTTTTTATTTTCTTTTATTTTCAGGCTAAGGCTGAAGCTGCCATTGCCATCGAATGCTGTGAAGCTCTCGTCAAAGCTGCCGAATAAATTTAATTTTCTTGTGTTTTTAGTATAAACTCTCGCCTTTGAGAAAAAAAGAAATACCATCTATTCTTTAATTCCGTTGTAACTTAACAAAAAAATTATTTAAGTATAAAAGCAAATGTGTGGTTTTCAAAAAACCTATCTGTCGTCACAACTCAATAAAATGTTTCAGTGGTAGAGCCAATTCATGAAATCATTCAAGTCATATGTCGGAACGCCGGAAAAAAACGGATGGCCGGATGGTGCTTGAAGAGAGAGAAGAAAAAATACCGGTGAGAGATGCATAGCTAGATAATATCAAAACAGCTTCTTTCCAATCTTCTTTTGAAACGTGAATGAATGAATGAATTGAATGACTGAAGTTGTTGATGTTGGTGGTTATGATTATGAAATACATATAAAGATACCAAACTATAAACAATAATAAAAAATGCGCCGAAAAGTCGAAGTCAACACTAATTTTTTTGCTGGACTGTCATCCACATAGTAGTCAGTGGTGGTAGTAACTAAGACGGACATATTCATATCCATCTGCTGGCTAATGATGCTTGATTGTTGATGTTTAATTTGACATTTGAAATTGTTTGTTGGGGCCGACATCATTCGTCATATTTTCGTGTTGTGTAAATTATGACAACTTTGAGTAACCACTTTGTGCTGTCGAACGCGCGCGTGTTTGGTTTTTTATTATTTATTTATAATTTCCCCCAAATGGGTATGTGTAGCTTTTGGGGCAAATCATCATTTTCTTGTTTCGGTTTGCCTTTATCTGGCATTCCGATTACAACACTAGTCGATTTGTTTAAAAAAATTATGCTAATATCTTGAGCACAACATCTTTTATGATCGCTTTGTAAACCATTAGCTGTGTGGTGCATTTTTATCTCTATCTGCCAAGGTCATGTCTGCTGCTGCCAACAAGGTGGACAAAAAAATGTTTACTTCACACTTTACCGATCTTTCATTAAATTGATGTAAATAATCAGCCTCAACAAGGGGGCGGATTTGCTGCAGTGAAATGAACGGCCAAATAAAGCAACAAATATGTCTTTAATAAATCTATGAATGGCTTTGGTCCATAATGGGTAACACTTTTTTCAGCCATTAGCAAACTATTCCTAATTTACTTGGGGGCAAATCGAGGCATCGAAAACGAGAAAGTTATGATATATTTATTGCAAAAAGTGCATAAATTTCGACAAAAATTATACAAATTCAAACGAGATTACATAGTTGGAAATTTATACTTATTTCACGGAAAATAAAAATTGATATCCCAACTTCTCGATATCGAATCCCTTGCATCGAACTTCTTTACGCAGTATTGGTGGGTATTTAAATACCTCATTTACATAAATCAGTGAAAGCATATATTTTTCATTGGTTTTCAATATGTTATCAGTGTTTTAAATCTAACTTTGTGCTCTAACTTGTTTACTAGAGCATATGGGAAAGAAATTGCTGGGGAGCGCATGCTATCCGAGGTCCTTCGAAATAAGAAAAAATTGACGCCATGTTATCGATATCTCGCTTAGTTGTCGAGTTATCGGTCTTAAAGTTAAAAAAATCATTTTTTCAATGGACTTAAAATTGAAAATTAAAAGGAAAAATAGATAACTTTTTAGTTATCGATAACAGCATTGGTAATCGATAACTTCGGCAGTTATCGATTGTGTAAATTCGATCAAAAAATGGTGTGTATTTTTAATTAAAGCAAAATTTTTACCTACAAAGGAAATAAACAAAAAAATTATGCAAAACAAAAAAAACTTAAAAATCTCGCGCTTTTTAGAGATTTAAAAACTATTTTAAAAACATAGCTAATATTGTTCTAAAATTCGTATGGGTTTTTAAAGCGAATGTAGACAAGGATGTGTCTTTAATTCGGCCTTTGTTCGCGTGATTTTTTCGTTTTTTTAATTTTCTGTAAAAGCTAGTTTTTGATTTTCTTGCTTCGATAACTGGAAAGTTATCGAGAATTTTTACCCGATTTTTTCAAATAAGCTAATTTTTAAATTTCGATAACTTAGATAATTAAAAAATATGTTTTTCAGCTTTTCTTTTCATTTTGACTTCATTTTTCAATTTTAGAGAAAAATCGGTTGTCCGGTTTTTATACACTCCACGAGATTATTATGTTTTTGTGCATTTGTTTGTAACACCCAAAAGGTAGGGAGATGGACCCATTGTTAATTATACCGATCGATTTAGAATCACTTTTTGAGTCGATTTAGCAATGTCTGTCTGTCTGTCCATCTACTCTTCACAATCACAATACAGGTCTCAATTTTAGCCAGAACCAAATGAAACTTTGCACAACGAAGTTTTTCGGGACAAGAACGAACGCTATTTAATTTGAAGAAAATCGGTTCAGATTTAGATATAGCCCCCATACGAATTTCACTCCCGATTTTACTCTTTTCACGATACTCTTCTATTCAAAATTCGCTCCCGATTTGACTTTTTCTGCTCTAGAAACCACATATTTTAACAGATTTTCTTTAAGTCTTGTAGATTAACTTATATTTCAACTAGAAACACCATGGCGAAAATGGGTCAGATCGGTTTAGATTTATATATAGCTTCCATACAAATTTCGCTTCCGGCTTGACTTTTTCCGCCCCAGAAACCACACATTTTCAGAGAATTTCTTCAAATTGAGCATAACACGTTATACTTGAACTGGAAGAACCTATTGTTTAAGTGGGTCACTTCATTCCATGTTTGGATATAGGCCCGATAGAAATATTCTTCTCGATTTGACAAATTGAGTCAGGTCATATTAGCCTATGATTAAGAAGCATACAAAAATCCTTCCCGTTTTCAATTTTTTACCGAATTGAATTGTATTCGGCTAGAAAGTTGAGTGTATCATATAGTCGGCCCCGCCCGACTTTAGCCTTTCCTTACTTGTCTATTTTAGAAAAAACGGGTCGGACCGGGTTTTTCTTAAAACAATAAAAAATGAATTATATCAAATGCATATTGAGCACGAACGTCCTGTTCAATATGTAGGGCTTAATTACGTTAAGAGTTTTAATTCCATCGATCTCCATTAAAGTGAAAGTAATTAAAACGAAGTCTAAAAGGGCGCGGTTGCCGCTATATTTTTATAAACTTCACAATTCTTCACTAACGAATTTTATATTAAAAGCGAAATTCGTACTGAAAAAACGAACTTTTCCCATAATGGAAAACCGGTCGAGAAAGACTACAAAAACCGCGATTTCTAAAAACCAGACGAAGTTATATGTATTTCATATATAGGGGAATGCGCATACCTAATAGGCATGTTCGATCGTCTTAGAATTTTATGACGATCAAGAATATATATACTTTGTAGGGTCTCTAGTCGATATTTCAAGGTGTTACAAACGGAATGACAAAGTTAGTATACCCCATCCTGCTATTAACAATCATTGCGATTGTCTGCTGTCTATTAGCAGGCACGTTTCTGCTTTTTCAGCAGTTTCTCTCCCATAACAACAGTTTTTCAAGTTTCAAAATAGCGTTTTTCTGTTTGCTATTTCAGTGTATACAATCTGCTTTCTCTTTATCAGCAGACCTTCTGACAAACTCTTTGGAGCATACTAAATAGAGGAAGTTAGGATCAAAATATGTATGATTATATTTATTGTAAAAAGTGTATAAATTTAGGCCAGATTTATTTCTGCCTTCTTTTACTGACAAAAAAGGAATTTTGCTTTCCACTGTCATTTTTCGATTGCGAATTCCAGAACTTTAGAATGAAATCCGAAATATACAGTCATCTTCAATTGCCTGGTACACGTGCCTTACCGTATTGCGACATTAAATAAGACTAGTTTCCAAGAAACTCGTCAGTATGATCGGGTGCCGGTCGTGGCTATCTTAGTTTAGCTTCTATAACATAAGTCCATGACTTGAGAATTATCTAATTCAAAATTTTGGTTTGAAAATACATATTTTCGATTATTTATTTTGAAGTTTCTCTGAGACCAAAGTGATTGATGCGTGCCGCCAGCTTCGCCACTACTGTGGCAGCGGATGCTACGCGACGCAACAATGGAGTCCGTGAAAAACTTAATTCTTAACAACTACATACATACTTAATTCTAAATGAGTAGCAAGGCAGGTACAAAATGAGGTGTACGCGAACATGTTTGTGCTTGACTATAGTATATGGCAAAGTGAGACGTTAAATTTAAAAATTTCCCTCGTAGAGGAAAAATTGAGGAAATTGTTATCCTCAATGATGGGGTGGGCCATAACTTTGAGCAGGTAGATGAAGAGCGGGAGCAGGTGCGCTATATTGCTGAACAGGGGCAGGAGCGCTGTAGTGTGGGGCGGGTGCACTATAGTATGGTACAGGTGGGGGAGCTGGTGCGCTGTAGTGTGGAACTGGTGCCGGAGCGCTATATTGTGGTGTAGGAGCGTGGTATTGTGGAGCTGGTGCGGGAGCGTTGTATTGTGGAGCTGGAGCAGGAGCGTGGTATTGTGGAGCGGGAGCGTTGTATATAGGGGAGATGGGTTCTGGTTCGTGTACAGGTGGCAAGTATGAAGATCCAGGAGCGGATTCTGGCGCATAAGCATTGTTAAATGTACCGGGAGCTGGAGCATTGAAATTCGGTGCTGGTTCATGTACAGGTGGCAAGTATGAAGATGCTGGAGCAGCAACCGGAGGACTGTACACTGGTCCTGTAGGGGGAGAAGGAGCATGAAAAATGGGAGCTGACTCTTGTGCAGGAGGTATGTATGAGGATGTAGGAGCAGCAACTGATGAGTGACCGGAAACAGAAGAGTGACCAGCCGCAGATGAGTGACCAACAGCAGATGAGTGACCAGCAACGGATGAGTGGCCGGAAACAGAAGAGTGACCAGCAGCAGTTGAATGACCAGCAACAGAAGACTGACCTTGGGCTTGTTCGTGAATTACACGAATAACCTTGACGGGAGCACGAGCTTGTTGTTGGGCAGCACCAGCGGAGGCATGACTTCCACTGCTCGAGGCCGAAGAATGATAAACTTTGATGACTTTAGCGGGTGCAGAAACTCCAGCGCCAGAAGAAGCACCGGCGCCAGAAGAAGCACCGGCGCCAGAAGAAGCACCGGCGCCAGAAGAAACACCAGCACCAGAAGATGTAGCTTGTTGGTGGATAACTTTGATAACTTTAGGGGGTGCAGGTGCTGGAGCAGCTGCAGCAGCATGGTTATAACCACCTTCGGAAGAAGCAAATGAGTTAGCGGAGTTCTGGCTGTGTACAACATTGAAAAGTTGCGGAGCGGAAGCGACAGCAGCACCAGTAGGATAACCTCCGGCACCACCAGCAGATCCTTGATGAATAACCTTAATGACGTGGGGAGCGGCAGCGGGGCCGTGACCACCTGCGAAACCACCAGCGGAAGCAGCAGCAGACTTTTGATGAATCACCTTAAAAACTTGAGTTGGGGCACCATGGGCGGAACCGCCACCACCACTACCACCATAACCGCCAGCCGAGTCTCCAGATATAAATTTCACTTTATAAACTTTGCCTGAACCACCCCCTCCGCTACTGCCACCGCTATGACCATGTCCATGGCTATGACCACCACCATCACCTCCGTGACCACTTGGCGGCGAAGCCCCTCTATTTCCACCACCCAAAAGGTCGCCCAAATTTAATAATCCAGCATTGGCCACAGCCAATAAGGCGCACAAACACACGAATACCTACAAAATAAACGTTGTTTTTGAAAAATATTCATGTGATCCATTGTAAATCACTCATACCTTCATATTTGCTAAACCTCTGCTTAAGTGTTGGCGGGACGAGTCGTCTCAGTGAAGTGCGTGTGCGCTGTGGAATATGTCTCTCAAACGAATGTTGTCAATTAATCGACGATCAACAGTTTTTATACCGAGACCATGTTCAAAGATCACATTCAAACATCGATGACAATGGAGATGTCATCTGCAAAGGGCCAAACAAAAGTGAACTCTCGCAATGGGGGATTGGGTTGCTGAGTTTCATTGTCATTATCTGAAGCTCTGCTCTCTTTATCTCTCCGATTGCACCCATCAGATTTTTGATCTCAAACGTTTATTTGTTTATCTTGATTTGTTTCGATCGATCAAAACATCATTGTGTTCGTATTCAAATGATTGGACATGATAATCTCATCACGTAAAGTGTGGCCACTGGTGTCGCTCTCACCATAGACTATGTAGTGAACAATATGTAAAATTTGTTGTTGTCCATCTTTACCTCACACAGTTGGGGATTTTGAAAATAATTCTACTCAGGTTGTTACAAGTTGTAATATTGTATTGTTTGGGAAGCTAATAGAATGATCTACGATATTCATTGAAAAATTATTCCTAGTGATCGCCTATACATTCATACATGAATAATTAAATTATGGACATATTTGCATTTAAAGTTTTTTTATGATAATCTCATCACTTAAAGAGTGGTCACTGATGTCGCACTCACCATTGACTTTGTAGTAAACAATATGTAACCTTTTTTGTTGTCCATCTTTATCTCACACAGTTGGGGATTTTCAAAAAAATTCTGCCCAATTTGTTACAAGTTGTAAAATATTATTGCTAAGTATGGGAAGCTAATAGAATGATCTACTATATTGATTGAAAATCTATTCCTCGCCTAACCTAGTGGTCGCCTATACATTCATACATGTACCAATATTTTCATGATTAAATTATGGACATTTTTGCATTTAAAGTTTTTTATGGTAATCTTATCACTTAAAGAGTGGTCACTGGTGTCGCTCTCACCATCAAGCAAACTGTTGGGAATTTTGAAAATAATTGTTAAATATGATAAGATGACAGAATGATCTATTATGTCCTTTGAAAACTGTTCCCAGTGATCGCATGTACATTAGGATGGGTCACGAAAATAAATACCCCTAAAAATGAAGATTGATTTGTTTAATTATTATCTGCAAAATAAGTAGTTCCTGTCTGTGAGCTAAACGCTCCAGAAAACACCTCTAGAAATCGATGATCCAGACTATTACTTTCATGATTAATTTAGGGACATATTTGCATTTAAAGTTATCTTAGATGAGTGTAATTTAGTGAAAAGTTGGTCCATTTTCACTCTCCCATTACAAGGGTTTTAATACCATAAACCCCTTCATTAGTGGATCTACATTAAATGTTGGTTCTGTATGGTCTAGTTTACTTTGTGCCCATCATAGGTCAAATCTAATGCATACATAAAGTCCGAAGGATCATTTACATGAGAAATAATATATATATATATATATAATATAATATTTTTAGAAATTCACCTTGTACTTGGTTCGTTTGTGGTACACTGACATTATAAAGGGTGATTATTCGTGAGGTTTGATTTATAATGCACTAGTATTTTGTACCCGGCGTTGTACGGGTTCATTCTTCCCTATTCCTGTACTTCGAATTAAACTTATTTCGCTTTGACGAACACTGTTTTCAGGTGTGGGGCGTGGCAAATGCATAAATATTTGGTGATTATAAAAATATTTTCAAATATCAAGTTTAAACTCAAATATCAAAATTCACAAGCAGAATAGAAGTTACATTAGTTTTATTTTGACCAAAGTTTATGACAATTTGTGTGGAAGGTACCAAAAGCGGTGTGGATTTATCGCTCATATTTTAGGTGAATGCAATGTCTATAAAAACATTGCCGAACGTAAAATTTCCGAGTATTCCGATCATACGTATATAATTTACTAGAAGGGTCGTGGAAAACTCCTCCATATTATGTACGCTTAAAGTGATTATAAAAACTTTATCATATACCAAAAAATAACTGACTTCGACTATTCGTTTGGAAGTTACATTGGTTTAATAATGCTGTCATCTTATCAAGTCTCTTATTATACCTTACACCTCCATAGTGTCCTGAGACACTATGAAGTATATATATTCATGATCGTTATAAAATTCAAAGATGATCTAGCCATGTCCGTCGGTCTGTTGAAAGCACGCTCGCATCTAAACAAAAGGATCTAGGAGGTCCATTTTAATGCATCTTATAGTCGTGGATCGGTTGGGATTGCAACTGGGCGAAATTGGTCCAAAGGGAAAAATTGTTTCCTCAAAAGGACTGAATATACCCCTAATAACTCCTAATATTTATATTTATACACTCCACAAGAGTATTATGTCTTTGTGCATTTGTTTGTGAAACCCAAAAGGAAGGGTGATAGACCGATCGACTTAGAATCACTTTTTGAATCGATTTAGCAATGTCCGTCTGTCCGTCCATCTATTCTTGTAATCACGATTCAGGTCGCAATTATAGCCAGAACCAAACGAAACTTTGTACAACACAGTTTTTCGGGATAAGGACGAACGCTATTTAATTTGAAGAAAATCGGTTCAGATTTAGATATAGCCTCCATACGAATTTCACTCCCGATTTGACTTTTTCTGCTGTAGAAACCACATATTTTAACACATCTTCTTCAAAATTGGCAAAACATCTTATATTTCAACTAGAAACACCCATGGCAAAAATAGTTCAGATCGGTTCATATTTATATATAGCTCCCATACAAATTTCACCCTCAATTTTAGTTTTTTCCGCTCTAGAAACCACAAATTTCATCAGATCTTCTTCAAATCTTGCAAAATATATATTGTTATATTTCAAGCAGAAACACCCATGGAGAAAATAGGTCAGATCGGTTCAGATTTATATATACCTCCCACGCAAATGTCGCTCCCGATTTGACTTTTGCCGCTCTAGAAATCACATATTGTACCCGATTTTCTTCAAATTTACTTTAAATTTCGCACACACCTTATAAGCCCGCCCGACTTTAGCCTTTCCTTACTTATTTTTCAATATGTCTGTTTGTACTTACTTGATATTGGGTATGCGCATTCCCCCTATGACAAAAATCTGCAAAAAGGGATCAAAATGGTACATATCAAAGGACAACGACTAGAAACACGAAATTCGGTGTGTACATTGCTCTAATTGGGTAGATACATAATATAAAAGTATTTTTCCAAATCCGTACTTTTAAGGGGTAAAATGGGAATAGAGGGATAAAAATGGTACCAACTAAACGGATGCACATAAAATAATGAAATTGAGTGTATACATTCCTCTGATTGCGTAGACACGTAAAATAATGGGATTTTTCGAAATTCGTACCTTTTGAGGTTAATCATGAAGTTAGGTTATTATGCACTATGTACGTCAGATAATGGATTTTCAAAATCTGTACTTTAAAAATTAAAATAGAAAGGAAATACAACCAACTGTAGCACCCACTATCTACCAATATTTATAGTATTTAAGGTTTTTGAAAATATAAATATAAGAATATTGTTTTTTGAATTGACTTGAAGTATTATTTCGTTATGTAAACGTGTTGGTAGCCTTGCCTTATAAGCGTGGTTTGAAATAATAATAATGAAATTATCAGAATCACTTCAAGCTATCACACGCCATGTCAGTAGATATAGTGTGACTTAGACCACTTTCAAACTACTACTAAAACAATTTTGGTGCGCATAAAACGAGAAAAGTCCTTGTAGCGGTACATTTTTTTAAACTTTATATTTCTTTAATTTTTGACTTAGACCATTCTCATACTAACTGGCAGAAATATACCTTTGACAAATATTTATATTTTTATTTAAAAAATCATCCATATACAATTTTTGTTGTTGATTTTCTGAATCAGTATCAATGCCCAAAAAATAAAATTTCTCGGATACAAAATTTATATCTTTTGTTGCATAGTATAATAATGCTGCCACCTTATCAAGGAAAGGATTTTTAAACTAGTAAACCAAAACTTGATATCACTTTAAATAATCCATATACATACACTCAAAGGAATTTTTTCAGTAAAAAAAAGCAAAAAGTCTGCTGTAAGTGTAGATTTTGTGCTGAAAAAGAGATAGCAGATTTGTATCTGCTGAAATAGCAAACAGCTGTTTGCTGTTTTTAGCAATAAAGAAAAAAAAACGTTTTCTTGAAACTTTAAGCATATGTACAGAACAATATAGTCAGTTAACAATAAAATTGTTAACAACACTTTTTAGCATAAGTATTATTATAAGGGAATTTATTGCCACTGAAAGATATTGTGATTGTCTTTTTAATGATACACATATTGCCCCAAGCTAATATAGGGTCCGCCATCTAACTTTTTTTTTTCAACTATTCAACCATTGGACTATTATTTGTGGGGTGCCCTCAGCAGCCATTTGGATGAAATTATTTTCCATTATTAACCGGAAGGATTGTACTTTGAAATAAAAATTTTCAAGAAAAAAAGTTATTTGTTGAAATATGTGGTTTCTAGAGCGGAAAAAGTAAATCATAGGAGGAGACATTGGTATGAGGTCGGCCATATAACGTTTTTTTTCAACTATTCAACCGTTGGACTATTATTTGTGGGGTGCCCGAGGCAGCCATTTGAATGAAATTATTTTCCATTATTAACCGGAAGGATTGTACTTTCAAATAAAAAAAGAAATTTGAGAAACTATTCAGTAGTTTTTTCTTATAGCATTTTCAAAAAAAAAGGCTATTTGGCGGACCCTTTATAAAACGAAATTCGAGCTAAATTCGTTTTCGCCGTCAATCTGAAATAAATTTAAATTATAAACCCTTATTTTATATCCATTTTTATAATTTAATTATCAGCAGCCATTTTTAGCAGACTGCAAACACTTTAGCAGTGTGAATGCTGATGACAGTTTGCAGATAAACTGCTGTTATGGCAGAAAAACTGCTGTAATAGCAGACTATTGCCTGCTGATAGGCAGCAGACAATCGCTGCCGTCAATAACAGACATTTTTCTTTAAGTGTATGCATATTCCTTTCATTTAATGAAGAAATTTGTGCTGCACAGTGTAATCAGATGGTTTTCTCTTGCCAGTCAATCAATTGCATTTAGAAAATATATGAATTTAATTTTCATTTGTAGAGTCTACTGTGCCGTCTTAAACTGGGCTACAAATTTGGCGAAACAAAATGCAAATACAAATTTCCGCTTATTGATTTTTAGTGTTAATCACACAAGATTTTATTGCTGTTATCTCACTTAACTTTTAATGCCATAGTATTTAATATCTTGCCATAATTTCTTCTCTTAAAAAATATAAAGATTTTATTGCTTTTTTCTCACAACATCTAATACCATTAGCTTGTCATAATTTCTACAGAATTGCAAAATCGGAACTATTTTTGGTGGCTGGTCGACATCTCGTCAAGGTCGCTCTCTTAACCGATTATGATTTTCATTGTAAGTAGGTATGTTGGTTGCGCTTGGCTGGTAGTTATGACTATGTTTGGTCATGTTTCCCATGTCCATAAATTCAATTCAATATTGAATATCCATCTCGTTATCATGTGAATGAAAGAAATCAAACGCACTATACCGATCGAGTGAATAGAGTGGTGATTCCCGCGCATTCATATGACGCCTTTTGACTTCGTATATGAATTTTTGCATATTTTGATCGTAATCATTTGTGTGTAAGTTACGCACATTTTGTGTATTGTTGGCTTGTTTTGTTAATCAATATTTTATGAATACTTCTATTTAAATTTTTGTCGTTCGTCGAATACCGGCCACATACAATGGTGGTTGGTAACAACTTGTCTACAAGTGGACAGGTTTAGTTGCTGGTATGTCAACTCTGTGATTTTATGGGTCTGGGTGGGCTGCATAATTTTATTTTTGGCTTTTGTATCAATTCTCGTTTACAACTTCCTCCGATGTAAGTTCGTGTGAATGCAATGCCCATTGTTTGGATTAGTTTGGTATTTGAACTCGAATTTAGATAGTATAATTTTGGTCTGTTTTTGTTCTTGATTAGAATAAACAAAAAAGCGAAAAAAATAATCCACAAAAATTTTAAATATAAAGAGACAATAAAATAAATTATGATATTTTATATTAAATTGCCGAAGAATCATAACATTTAGCAAAAACCCAGTTTGTTGTCGAATCCTCTAAATCACTGTGCAACAAAAAAATTAAAATTATCTGTTTGAGACCTGAAAAAATATTTTTTGTGTTTCGTAAAATCTTATGTTGGCACTTCTGAGAATATGCGCTAATCAGTCAACCATCCACAAAGAGCAACATTTTCAAATTAATTAAGTTAACAAAAAACAAAATGAAGTCCTTCCTCAGACTCTGAACATTTCATTCGCACTTGTTGGTTTATTTTTATGTACAGGGTTTTCCAACAAGAGGTGTTATTTTGGTATTCAAGGAAAAATGCCATTTTTTGAGGTAAATGATCGGATGTTTATTTCATAATAAATAATGAAAAACAAGTAAAAACGGCGTTAAGTTCGGCCGGGTCGAACTTTATATACCCTCCACCATTGATTGCATTCCACAGAGGATGTCCATTTTAGTAGAACTGCAGTAATATTACAGGAAAATAAAATTTTTTATATAGCCAAATCAAAACATATACAAATATTAAAAAAAACTATTAATAAATATAATATTTTATTTATTTCAAACCACGCCTATAAAAAAATAAATAAATATTCTTCTATAAATATTTTCAAAAAGCTTAAATACCATAAATATTGGTAGATAGTGGGTGCTACAGTTGGTTGTATTTCCATTCTATTTTAATTCCAAAAGTCTACATTTTGAAAATCCATTATCAGACGTACACAGTGCAAAATAACCTAACTTCATGATTCAACCAATTTTTGTCGTAAAAGAAAAAACAAAAATTAAATAAAAAAAAAATTTTTTATTTTTACCCCCTTAAGAGTACGACTATCTAAAATCTCTTTATTTGACGTTTCTACCCAATTAGAATTTCATCATTCTAGCTGTAGTCGTTGAGTTAGTACTATTTTTATCCCTCTGTACCATTGTATCCCTTGAAAGTACGAATTTCGAAAAATCCGTTTATTTTCCGTGTCTACGCAGTCAGAGGAATGTATACACCGAATTTCTTTATTCTACGTGTAGCCGTTTGGTTGGTACTAATTTTATCCCTCTGTACCCATTGTATCCCTTGAAAGTAAGAATTTGGAAAAAACCTTTTATTTTCCATGTCTACATAGCCAAAGGAATGTATACACCGAATTTCATGACTCTAGGTGCGGCCAGGTTAGGTTGGTACTATTTTTATCCCCTTTTTCCATTTTGACCCCAAAAAGTACCAATTTCGAAAAATCCCTTTATTTTCAGTGTCTACACAGTCAGAGGAATGTATACTCCAAATTTCATGACTCTAGCTGCGGTCATTTGATTGGTACTATTTTTATCCCTTTTTTCATTTTATCCGTGTATTTTACGTGTCTATGCAATCAGAGGAATGTATACACCAAATTTGATTATTCTAGTGGCAGCCATTCTATTGGTACCATTTGTATCCCTCTATTCCCATTTTACCCCTTAAAAGTACTAATTTGGAAAAAATACTTTTATATTATGTATCTACTCTATTAGAGGAATAAACACACTGAATTTCGTGTTTCTATCTGTTGTCGTTTAATATGTACCATTTATATCCCTTTTTGTCCCTTTTTACCCCATTTCACCCCCTACAAATAAGAATCACTTTATGGTGCACGTTTTTGTTACCGGGGGAATGCCCATTATCAAGAAAGTACAAGCAGACATATTGAAAATATATGCTTAAATACTCTAAAATATTAGGGATTATTATGGGTATTTTTAGTCCTTGTGAGGGAAAAATTTTTCCCTTTGGGCCGATTTCGCCCCATTTCAATCCCAACCGATCTACGACTATAAGACGCATTTATGGAAAATTTGAACGTTCTAGCTCCTTTCGTTTAGATGCTACCGTGCTTTCAACAGACGGGCGGACATGGCTAGATCGTCTTAGAATTTCAATGCGTTGTTGATGTTACTTCGAAATTTATTTTTCAAATGGCAAATTTTAAAATTTATTTTTCAAAATTTTAAGGCTCATATCTCTTCAAATATCGCTTGTAAGCGAAAAAGACAAAAGTCTGTGATCAATTTTTTACTTCGAAATTTTAAAATTTATTTTTGAAAAATTTAAGGCGTCATATCTCCTTAAATATCACTTCTAAGCGAGTGGATAAACGTGGTATATCCTCAAAAGTACAAATTTTAAAATATTCATTTATGCTTCGTGTTTACGTTTTTACTGGGATGTACACCATTTTTTCACCTTTTGTCCCGAGCACACATTAAAAGTACAAATTTCGAAAAATTCAATTTTACTTCATTTCTACGTGGTCAGAGAAATGTACATATCAAATTCCACGATTCTAGCTGCAATAATTTTGTTGGTACCATTTTTATCCCTTTTTGTGCCACTCACCCCTTAAAAGTACAAATTTCAGAAAATCAATTTACGTTGCGCCTCCACGTGGTCGGAGGAATGTACACGCCGAATGTCACGATCGCAGCTACAATACTTTAGTTGGTACCATTTTTATACCTTTTTGTCCCGCTCGCCCCTTAAAAGTACAAATTTCGAAAAAATCCATTTATGTTGCAAGTCTACGTCGATTTTCACGAATATAGCCAACCATTTTTATCCCTTTTTGACTCTTTGCTCGTTTAAAAGTACAATTTTCGAAAATTCTTTTTTGTAGCTTTTTTGTAGCGTCTGTATGGTAAGTGGCACATCAAATTTCATGTTTCTAGCTAATTCCCCTTAGCCAGGACGAAGGTTTGATGTTTATCCCATAAAACCCTTTCTTAGTCCACGTCTTCGACATATTTGGGAACTACCCTGAGCATTTCATGATCCTGGCTTCAGCCGTTTGGTCTGGGCGCTGGTCAATGATAAGTCAGTTAGTCAGTAACACAACTCTATATATAGATTAAAGATAATTATAATTGGTATACATAGAAACATAATTGGAAATTATAAAAATATTTTCTTCTATTTTTCAATAGCTAACATTGTCTAGCAATGTCTATATTTAAAAGATCTATGGACGAACGTAGAAGTTATAGCCAGTTATTGACGCAAAATATTAAAAAATTTAATTTTTTGTTTAAATTACGCTTTCAAATTAGATAACTGAATATTTGTTTATTTATTTAATAGTTTTTACTAAGAAAAGTAGGCCTATTTAAGGAAAATCTATGGATAGATGTAGAAGTTATGCACTTCTTGTAGATGTACGTGTCGTCCCTCCATTTAAAGCAAGACCCTCGCAAATGATACACGATTATGAATTTTCATTAGAATCAGTTCAGTTGTTTATAAATGACACATTCCCCCACTGTGTGTCTTTCAACTGGCTGCATATACGAGCAAATTTCTGCTGCTTCACGCCTTTGCAAACCAACGCATTTATTTATTGTTCAATTCTATGCATGGAATAAATTTCAACACAATTTCCATATTTACGTCTTCTAGATTTATGTTTTATGTTCAAAAATGCCTGAATAAATTTAATTTTGGACTAACAACAAATATTCTGCAGAAATGCATAGCATATCTTTAGGATGTGTTGTGTATGATTCGAATTGCCAACCTCGTTTTTTCAACTACTTTCTGGCTACTACAGTCAAATTGCGTTCGAATACTTTATTATAATGCGATAGAAATCGACTTTTTTCAAAATTTTAGATTTTTTATGAATTTTGACAGGTGAATCCTGTCAAAGTGGATTTTGGGCGCACTATTACTCTACTTTATATTTATTTGACTCCAAATCGTTTTTATTCCCACCACCTTAGCATGGAGTGCATATTCATTCCGTTTGCAACACCTTGGAAAATTTTTTACATAAAATTATTTTTTCAAAATTTGTTTTTGTACAACACAATTCATATTGGTGTTGGCGACAATTTTTTATACCCTCCACCTCCAGGATGGGGGTATATTCACTTTGTCATTCCGTTTGTAACACCTTGAAATATTCATCGGTGACCCCATAAAGTATATATATTCTGGGTCGTGGTAAAATTCTAAGACGATATAGCCATGTCCGTTTGTCTGTCTGTTGAAAGCACGATAACGGCCGAACGAAATGAGCTAGGAGGTTCAAATTTTTCCTAGATGTGTCTTATGGTTGTAGATCGGTTGGGATTGAAAGTGGACGAAATCGGCAAAGAGGGAAAAATTTTTCCTGGACTGAAAATACCCCTAATATTTAGAGTATTTCAGCATGTTTTTTGAACATATTAGCTTGTATTTAGTTGATATTTGCAATACGCATTCCCTATATAGCATAAAAGGGCACCATAGAGTGATTTTTATTTGTAGGGGGCGAAATGGGACAAAAAGGGATAAAAATGGTACCTATCAAACGACAACAGATAGAAACACGAAATTTGGCGTGTACATTCCTCTAATAGAGTAGATACATAATATACAAGTATTCTTTCTAAATTCGTACTTTTAAGGGGTTAAATGGGGATAGAGGGATAAAAATAGTACCAACCTAACGGCTGCATCTAGAATAATGAAATTCGATATATACATTCCTCTGATTGCGTAGACACGTAAAATAAAAGAACTTTCCAAAATTCGTACTTTTTGGGGTTCAAATGGAAAAAGGGGATAAAAATAGTACCTACCAAATGACAGCAGCTAGAATCATGAAATTCGGAGTATACATTCCTCTGACTGCGTAGACACAAAAATTAAACGTTTTTTCCAAATTCTTACTTTCAATGGATACAATGGATAAAAGGGCACCATAGAGTGATTTTTATTTGTAGGGGGCGAAATGGGACAAAAAGGGATAAAAATGGTACCTATCAAACGACAACAGATAGAAACACGAAATTTGGCGTGTACATTCCTCTAATAGAGTAGATACATAATATACAAGTATTCTTTCTAAATTCGTACTTTTAAGGGGTTAAATGGGGATAGAGGGATAAAAATAGTACCAACCTAACGGCTGCATCTAGAATAATGAAATTCGATATATACATTCCTCTGATTGCGTAGACACGTAAAATAAAAGAACTTTCCAAAATTCGTACTTTTTGGGGTTCAAATGGAAAAAGGGGATAAAAATAGTACCTACCAAATGACAGCAGCTAGAATCATGAAATTCGGAGTATACATTCCTCTGACTGCGTAGACACAAAAATTAAACGTTTTTTCCAAATTCTTACTTTCAATGGATACAATGGCTACAGGGGATAAAAATAGTACCAACTAAACAAATACAGCTAGAATGATGAAATTCTGTGAGTACGTCCCTCTAATTTTGTAGATACGTAAAATAAAGAGATTTTAGATAGTCATACTCTTGAGGGGGCAAAATTGGAAAAAGGGGATAAAAATGTTACCAACAAAATGGCCGCTTATAGAATCATGGAATTCGGTGTATACATTCCTCTGACTGCATAGCCACGTAAAATATTTTTTTCCAAATTCGTACTTTATTTTGTTGCTTTTACGACAAAAAATGGTAGAATCATGAAGTTGTCATATACTGCGTACGTGAGAGATAAGGTATTTTCAAAATTTATACTTTTGAAACTAACATAGGATGGAAATACATCCAACAAAACGACTGTAGCTGAAAGTACACTCTCTATCCCAAATATTTAGGGTATTTATGAATGATCTCTTATATTTACTTTATGAATTGAAGTATTATATCCATTATATATATATATATATATATAGTATACAAATATTGGTAGCCTTGGTTTATTAATTAAATTTCTTATTTTCATACAGTTGCGGACATTCTCTTGTAGCTTGGAAGCACCACAAAGAAAATAAAAGTTTTAGCGGGCGAAATGGGACAAAAAGGGATAAAATATGGCAACAATGATACGACAACAGCTAGAATCATGAAATTCGGTGTGTACATCCCTCTAATTGCATAGACACGTAAAATAGAGGGATTTTTCGAAATTCTTACTTTTAAGGGATATAATTAAAAAGAGGGATTAAAATGGAACCTACCAAACCGCTGAAGTTGAAATCATGAAATTCGGTGTATACATTCTGACTATGAAGACTCGAAAAAGGTTTTTTTTTTTCGAAATTCACATTACATTTGGGCGGAGAATGGGGCGAATGGGGATATCTTTAAAATTTATACTTTTCTTATCACTTTGTCTGTATCTGGAAATGCTTCTTTCTAATAGCGACTTTCTAAATCGCCTAATATTTAGGCATGTTCACTTTCACAATTTCAGCATTTTTTTATATATAGTAGTCGATTTTAAACAATGCGCATAAGTATGCATTATAGTTTGAAATAGTAAACAAATATAGTAATGTGTATAAAAATATCACAATTTTCGTAATATGGTACTGTGCTTCTATGTAAAGTCGACTTCCTTTAATCTGCTGGTAATTCTATGGAATGCACTCCGTGGTGGAGGGTATATAAGATTCGGCCCGGCCGAACTTAACGCCTTCTTACTTGTCTTTATTTATTTTTTTTATTTTCAGTGAAATTTTAACTTTTGTTATCGCAGCTTAAATTCGCTTATAAATTCATTTTTTCCTGCAGGTGTAAATTTCTGTTATTATTCATAAGTCATTTTGGTAAATGCCAATTTTTCAATACAAAAATTCTCCTATACCAAGGCGCCGATTAGAAAATGTTAAAATGTTATATTTTATTATATCCTTACATCTCTGCGGATAATAACGAATTGGCGACCATTTTAGTAAAAAATCCCAAATTGTGAACCATATTTTCCCCACATTAGGAATTTGGGATGTCTTTGGAAAACAAAATCCAAAAACATGTTAGTCATTATTTTCGAAGACATTTTTTCTTCATACTTAATTTCAACTTTTTATGATATCCCAATAGTTGAATGTTAAATATGAATTTGTTTGTTTTTTTTTCTAAAAAAATTATTTTTTTATAAAAATGTAATGAAGCACATAAAGTGATTCGCTTGTAATTGTCCCCTACATATTATTAAAGCTCCCGTTCTGTCCTTTCTAAAATGGTATAACTTTTTATAAAAAGTGATTCGTAATTAAAATCATAAAATTCATAAAATCTACATAAAAAAAAATTTATGGATATTTTTTTTAATTTCTACTAAAATTCAAATTTTCGTTGAAGGTACCTTTAATATTTGTACACCCCTTTGGGAAATATAGTTTCGATCACATCAAATTAAACGTAATTATGATGGCTACACAAAGTTCCAAAGGATATTTTTTTCTCAAAAAATAATTGAAATACTTATTTGGTATAAATGTCAGAGTATCTCTTAAATCTGCTTAAAATGATTCAAATTAACAACCATTTCAGTTGCCCCACTTAGTTTATTCATATCTTATTTTTTACTTTTGTTAATGCTAAATTAATACCAATAGAAGCATGTAATTTAAAGTATTTTTAGCAGACATTTCCCTATTTAATTTATAAGGCGAGTTTTAAATATTTTTTGAACAGATGTATCCTTTGGAACTTTGTAGTCCTTTGAGGGGTTGACAGGATGAGGAAATTAAAAACTAAAAATGCTAATTAACTCCATTTCGCCTATAGTTTCTGACGTATATCATCCGGTTCAAGTGTACTAGACGGTATATTTTGTTTTATTTATTAATAGGTAACATTCTAACGAAGAAACCAATGCCTACATATAAAGGGTGATTTTTTAGCTATTATCTTTTTGGCAAAACTGGTTTAAACAGCTGACGTATTTGTTTGTTTCACTGTCAAACATCTTCAGTTTGGTCTATAATTTAACCATGAATCGTCTTACAAACGAACAACGCTTGCAAATTAATGAATTTTATTATCAAAATGTGTGCTCTGTTAAGAAAGTTCATCGCGCGTTTCCATTTTATGGTCAGTTTAATCGACCCACTGAAGCGGCTATTCGGGCTATTGTGACTAAATTTCGCACCAAATTTACATTGTTGGTCATTAAACCACCAACACGCTTACGTAGAGTGCGAACCGAAGAAAATGTCGCAGCTGTATCGGCCAGTGTTAATGATGACCATCAATTATCGATTCGTTGACGTTCGCAGCAATTGGGCCTCTGTTAGCTTTTAAAAAATCACCCTTTATAATGCCTATAATAGATTTTTACAAAGTTTCTGCTTTAAATGATTTAGTCATATGTGAAGACGACATGGCCATTTTAAATTTGAACTATCGATTACTTTTTCAAGTTTGTGTTTTAAATTGCATTATAATAATAATAGCCGATTGCTATATATAAATATGTTCCGGGTCCACATTGGAATCTATACGTCTAATTTCATGATTCTAGGTACAGTTGCGGTCAAAATAATAGCAGTGCACCACAGCTTAGCATAAATTTTCATATATTTATTTGTGTGGTCATTTTTTTATTGCTACTACTGCATTAAATGCTGTGTTATGAGGTTAGAAACACAAGATAATTGTTTATTTGGTGATATGATTTTAATTGTTTTAGAAATATCACATTTTTTGGACTATTCGACATTTTGGACGGGTCAAAAATAATAGCAGCATTCAAAAAATCTCAAGAAAATGGAATTTTATCTCATTTTTTCAATTCGATTTGATGTTATAAATAAGATATTATGCAATGTACACTATTTTGAAATGTTATAGTTTTATTTTTCTTCATAAGTATGGCGAGGAGAGCATTGTGGAGAACAAAATCGAGTTCATATAAAAAGTTTGAAATCTGAGGGTAAATCATATAGAGAATGTCTGTCCCTCTCAGAGAGTTTAAAATGTTCGTAGAATACTAAGAAAACATAATCTGTAAGCCAGAAGTCCGAGGAAAGTCCCACTTAAAAATAAAAGACAAAAAGACACAAAAAAATTGCAATTCGCAAAAACACACCTGCAGTAGCCAACCAAAAAGTGGGTGCACGTTTTATGGTCAATTGAATCAAAAATTATTTTATATGGTGGGACAGTCTCTCGACAGTTTGTAAGACGTCCACAGAACACGGAATACATCTCCAGGTATAGTACCAAAACTGTCAAATAGGGAAGTCAATAATATCGATGTTATGGAATGGTTCGGGCAGACACCACATCTCAATATAATCAAAAATTTTAAGTGTGGTGACTAAAATGAGATCTCACTAGCAATACTGAAAGACAATAACGAAATTATAGAGGCATGGTCATAAATACCGCATGAAAGGTGCAAAATACTAGTCGACTCCAAGAAACGACGTTATGTAGCAATATCCCTATTAATATTATAAAACCTTCTTGTAAGTCTGTCTGTCTGTTTGTTTGTTCCGCAATCACGTGTTTTCCAGAGCTAGAAGCTAAAAAATGGAATGTATATATTACTGACCACGAGAAAGATTAATTTGTTGCCGAAATTTGGATTATCGTTTTGTGGGCGGAGTGGGCGTGGCAAAAGTGTTTTTGAGAGGTAGTAGGCTGAAAATTGGTACATATATATTACTGACCACGATAATGATAAATATGATGCAGAAATTTGGATTTTCATTTTGTGGGCGGAGTGGGCGTGGCAAAAGTGTTTTTGAGAGCTAGATGGCTGAAAATTGGTACATATATATTACTGACCACGAGAAAGATCAATTTGATGCCGAAATTTGGATTTTCGTTTTGTGGGCGGAGTGGGCGTGGCAAAAATGTTTTTGAGAGGTAGTAAGCTGAAAATTGGTACATATACATTACTGACCACGAGAATGATAAATTTGGATTTTCATTTTGAGGGCGGAGTGGGCGTGACAAAAGTGTTTTTGAGAGCTAGATGGCTGAAAATTGGTACATATATTACTGACCACGATAAAGATCAATTTGATGCCGAAATTTGGATTTTCGTTTAGTGGGCGTAGCTATAGTGTTTTTTAAGCTAGAAGGCTGAAAATTGGAACGTATATATTACTGACCACGAAAAAGATATATATGATGCCGGATTTTCATTTTGTGGGTGGTGGGGCGTGGAAAAAGTGTTTTTTAGCTAGAAGGCTGAAAATTAGAACGTATATATTAGAAACCACGATAATATCAATATGAAACCTGATTTTAAGTTTTCAAATAAAGTGAATTGAAAAAAATATTTTTAGTTTTTATTAGCGCTGCTATTTTTTGGACTGGTCTCATTTTTGACATAAATTGTTCTAAAGGCTTAATCTCAAAATTACAAAAACTTAACTTTTATTTAAAGCCATATTAAGAATGGAACAATACCACCTTTCAATCGCCGTAAAAACTTTTAGGATTTTCGAAGTAAAACTGATATTTTTCTTTGTCGACATTTTTTATCTCGTCGCAGCTATTCTTTTTTTTCATTTGACCCTAAAAGTACGAATTTGGAGAAATACTCATAAATATATACAAATACACTGAATTTCTGATTCTAACTACAGCCGTTTGCTTGGTACCAATTTTATCCCGTTTTGATGCTAAAAGTACGAATATCGAAATATATCTTTATTTTTCGTATCTATACAGTCAATGTACACACCGAATTTCAATATTCTAACTGCAGCTATTTGGTTGGTACCATTTTTATTCCCTTTTGCCCTATTTTCTGCCTAAAAGTACAAATTTTGAAAAATTCCTTTATATTTCACGTCTACACAGTCAGATGAATGCATACACCGAATTTCATGAGTCCAACTTCAGCGGTTTGGTTGGTACCAGTTTTATCCCCCTCTTCCAATTGTATCCCGTAAATGTCGAAAAATCCCTCCAGTTTACATGTCTAGGATATTATAGGGATGTACACAGCGAATTTCATGTTTCTAGCTTTTGTCGTATCATGGATACCATTTTTATCCCTTTTTGTCCCATTTCAGCAGCAAATCTTTTATTTACTTTTGGAGTTTCCGATGAATATTTCAGGCGTTGCAAACGGAATGACAAAGTGAATATACTTCTTCGTTTGTATTCTTTGGAATCTGTTTCACGTATTGTTGTCGCTCATTATGCCCTCGTCCAAAAATCCTTGATATAGTCTTTTGATTTTCGCCAAATCTTGGTGTAGACGCTCTCTTGCTCACGGATTGTATCACCTAAGTTTTCAGGGAGATGGGAATGAAGCAAATGTCGAGCTCGAACAAAACAGCTGAGTGTCGTCATGACGGTGCAATGCTGCCAACATGCGAGAAATGAACACCGAATTCAAATTCAGTGTCTCAAAGAACATTAAGATTTGTTATCGTCGGCTCTTTTTTAAAAGTTGAGCAAAATTTTTATTATTTTTTATTCGAAATTCATGATTTTTTATCAGTCGGTTGGATACCCCAATCTACCCGCTTCAAATAATATATTATCGAATTGGTCGAATAATATTTAATCAATACGAGCAATCTCTCCCAATTTTCTCAGAGAAAAAATAAAATTTTTTTGTTTAAAATTTCTTTTTTTTCATTTAATTTATAAAATTATAAATAAATAAACAATTTGTTGATCTACGGTGAAAACTTGTATACCCTAATGAAAATATAATTTAAAAATGACCTAGACTTACACATAATGCATATAATGACACGCTAATGACTAACGGTTATTGGTGATTTACCAACCGCCGGATGGAGGATGAGGAGGGAAGGAAATGCTGTGGCTAGATGGGGGACCATGTGGTGAGGGACCATGAGATGGAGGGCCATGTGGTGGAGGACCATGAGATGGAGGGCCATATGATGAAGAGCCATGTGATGAAGGACCATGTGATGAAGGACCATGTGATTGAGAGCCATGTGATGAAGGACCATAAGTAGTACTTCCGCCCGAGCCTTGACCCTGCTCAACGCGCGTTACTTTGAGTTCACCCTTTTGCACAACATGTCCGCCCTTGTAATAGCTGTTCGATTTACCCTTGCTGCGTGTAACCGTAGCTGTGCCTTTCTGGCCAAAATGAGCAATCAGTTGGGCATTGTAATCGACTCCTGCGCCTGCACCACCACCAACGCCGCCACCAAAATCACCGCCACCACTGTATCCACCACCACTGTATCCGCCGCCACTGCCTCCAAAACCGCCTTCTTCTTTCAAAACAAGCTCGATAATTTGTGGCAAAATTTGATTAAATTGAAAATCGCCACCGGCACCACTGCTGCCGCCATGTGAGTATCCAGAGGCATACGATTCTTCATGACCGTAGGATGAAGAACCTGCAGAATAGCCTTCAGCTGAACCGCCACCTTCCGTTATGACCTTGTAGATTTGAGCGTGACCATCATCGGCTCCACCATAGCTGTGCGAGTCATGTCCACCGCCATGCGAGTAACCACCGGACGCACCATGACCGCCAGCCGAGTGACCATCTTCCAAGATGATTTTGTAAACTTGGGAAACTTCACCACCGGAACCACCATGGCTAGATCCCTGCGAATAACCATAACTTTGAGCATATGAGCTGCTGTGGCCGCCGCCATAACTGGAAGAATGACCGCCGCTATAACTGGAAGAATGGCCGCCGCCATAACTGGAACCATGACCGCCGCCATAACTGGAGCCATGACTTGAGCCACCGCCATAACTGGAACCATGACCGCCTCCATAACTGGAACCATGACCACTGCCATGTCCTCCGCCATAACTGGAACCATGTCCTGAAGATCCTCCATAACTGCCGCCATGTCCTGAAGATCCTCCATGACCTCCGCCGCCGCCGCCACCATGACCACCAGAGGGTGTCGCCTCTACGTTGTAGGTGACACCACTGCCACCACTGCTGGTTGTGGCACTGCTGCCGGCACTAGCAGCTCCCAACAACTTCAATAGCGTTGCATCACATGTGCAAGCCAAGGCCAATAAACAAATAAATATCTGCAAATAATTATTGAGATTAGCATGGATTCCAACGGGGAAGAAACTGGATCGCTCCAGACTGCTACTACTCACCTTCATTTCAGTTCAGTTTTCGTATGGGGCTAGGAATTTTCGGGGGGTACAACTGAACCTGTAAACTGTAAACTATGGAATGATTTGACTTTCTAGCATTTCTCTGCATTTATACCAGCCCAGACAAATTTAGATGGCCGGTGAGGTCGGTCAATTCTCTCCCTTAAAATGAGCGAGCGAGCGAACGAGATTATCGGTCGTTGGCTATCTATGCCATTCGCGGACATCACGATCATTAGATTTGAAATATTTTGAATGCTGTAGACTGTGCGATTATTTCTTCATCGCCCAGACGCATCGCATCGGCCAACTCTACATACAAGATGTTTCAAGTTCATCCAAACGTATTTCAAAATTTCTTTTCAAGCTTCAAACAAAAACAGAAAAAATGCTCAAATGCTGCTTGCTGACCATTGTTGTTGTTTCCGTTATAAGCTGGAAATAGTTTAAAACATTTTTGCATATTTTAAGCAACCAGTCAACAAAGCAGCAGCAACAGCAGCAGAAGAAGAAGAAGGCGAAGACATTACCACCAACACTACCAATTGCCAGCTGGGGTTACATTTACCTATCTCCGGCAAGCATCTTTCGGGCCAGAGATTAACAATTGACGGTTTGGTAATGGGTAAGGCATGTGTGCGTGGACAGTATCAGCTCCAGCAGCGTCAACATCAGCATCAGCTTCGTTATCATCACCATCGAAATGATCATCATTAAAGTATCCATCGCCAATACAAAAACAACAACAACAACAAATAGTTTACTAACTAACCTTGGTCAATACGTTTGATATTAAGAGTTGAGCTCTTATCATTTTCTGGGCCAAAACGTGTGTCATTACAAGTGATTCGTGATTCGTTTGCGTAGACTTTTTTTGGTTTTGTTTTGCTCTCTCGTTTCTAAGCTGTGCGCGCGGGTTGGATAGTGTAGTGTCTGCTGGGCTTGGTCGACTATATAAATTCGAACGAAAAATGCATGATTGAAGAGAACATTTATGATCTAAGCAAAAACTTGATAAATTCGCTCGAACAATATTGGGAAATATTAAAAACTTCAGCTTCAGGCCGTCAGCTCAGCTCATTTCATCTCGGTGGCTATGTCAATAAGCAAAATTGCCGCATATGGCGTTCAGAGAACCCACACGTGACTATTGGGAAGTCAATGCATCCACAACAAATCACTTTTTGGTGTGGATTTTGGGCTATACTGAAAAATTGGGTTGGGGATGAGGTACTAATGAGTCCGCCCTGGTAGTCAAATGAATGATAGTGTGTTCCATTATTAAATGACAAAGTTCAAGCTTTCCTATAAAACCAGAAATTTTAAAAAATAATCTGTACTTTTTATAGCCGATTGAAAAATGTTTTTGAAAGTTTTTAGTCCTTTTAAGGGACAACAGGATGAGGAAATGAAAAGTAAACTCCATTTTACTAAAGTATATCATTCGGTTCAAGTGTAACATGGACTGTCGGACGGTGAAATTACACTGTGAAAAGGCTGTGTCAACGTATTCTGTTAGAGGGGTAAACAAATATTCGTGTATCGGCGTTTTGAAATTTAACGTATGGTGGTCATTTTAGAGGGCGGTCGAAACCTTATCCTTACATTTTAAGTATAGGATGTGTTCAGCAATGTTAACACCACGAGGAAGATTTTTGTGGAACATTTTGACACTCTCGCCCCTTATAATAGGGGTTTAACGGGTCAACTTGTTCTACAAAAATATTTGCCACAAAAATCTACTATAACTCGCAGAACACACCAAAACTCAAACTCAACTTAAATGTCAGAAATAAGTAAAAAATTTAAATTTATTTTAGGATTAATTCCGGCTCTCATGCTCAGCGTTTAAAGGCGGAAAATTTTACCCAATAATTCAAATAAATGATTTTGATTCAGAGTATGCAAAACTCCTATAAAAACAAGTAAGGAAAGGCTAAAGCCGGACGGGCCGACTACCTACCCTCCACTTCCTACCACTTTGCAATTTAATTTGATAAAAAAGGAAATCGGGAGATTTTGGGTATGGGTCCTAATCATGGACCATTGTGACCCACTCTCATAATGTATGTTTCAAGGTAAAATATAATCATCTAAACATTTGGTAGCATCATTTGTATGGGGATTATATCTAAATATGAACCGATATTACAAACTTTCACCATAGATATTGATAGATGGATTATAATATTTGAAGAAAATGGAGTAAAATATGTGGTTTCTAGCGCGGAAACAGTCAAATCGGGAGCTACATTTGTATGGGGCATATAAAATCTGAAGCTATCTTACTCGCTTCCACCATAAGTGTTTCTAGTTGAGTTATAAGGTGCTGTGCTAATTTTTAAGAAAATCCGGTAAAATATGTGGATTCTAGAGCGGGAAAAGTCAAATCGAGAGCGACATTTGCATGGATGCTATATCTACAAATTATTGAATTTTATTATCAAAATGCGTGCTCTGTTAAGAAAGTTCATCGCGCGCTTCTTCCATTTTATGGTCAGTTTAATCGACCCGCTGAAGCGGCTATTAGGGCTATTGTGACTAAATTTCGCACCAAATTTACATTGTTGGACATTAAACCACCAACACGCTTACGTAGAGTGCGAACTGAAGAAAATATCGCAACTGTATCGGTCAGTGTTAATGATGACCATCAATTGGGCCTCTGTTACTCAAAAACGTGGAAAAGCCAAAATTGGACTAAGCTGATGGACCATTTCAGGCGCAGTCAAGGTCAACATTTGCATGAAATAATCTTCAAACATTAAATTATATGGACCGTACTATCGATTCAAATAAAGATTTCATGAATTTTTCTGAATTTTATGTGTGTTTTTTTGGAAAAATTTTCCTATAGCTTTTAAAAAAATCACCCTTTATTTAAGTATTTTCTAAACACACTGAAGTATTTTTTATAAGTTCATAAATACATGAAGGTATGAAGAATTTGACATAATTTTAAGTATAGAGTGATTTTTTTGAGGTTAGGATTTTCATGCATTAGTATTTGACAGATCACGTGGGATTTCAGACATGGTGTCAAAGAGAAAGATGCTCAGTATGCTTTGACATTTCATCATGAATTGTCTTACAAACGAACAACGCTTGCAAATTATTGAATTTTATTATCAAAATGCGTGCTCTGTTAAGAAAGTTCATTGCGCGCTTCCATTTTATGGTCAGTTTAATCGACCCACTGAAGCGGCTATTCGGGCTATTGTGACTAAATTTCGCACCAAATTTACATTGTTGGACATTAAACCACCAACACGCTTACGTAGAGTGCGAACTGAAGAAAATATCGCAGCTGTATCGGCCAGTGTTAATGATGACCATCAATTGGGCCTCTGTTACTCAAAAACGTGGAAAAGCCAAAATTGGACTAAGCGGATGGACCATTTCAGGCGCAGTCAAGGTCAACATTTGCATGAAATAATCTTCAAACATTAAATTATATGGACCGTACTATCGATTCAAATAAAGATTTCATGAATTTTTCTGAATTTTATGTGTGTTTTTTTGAAAAATTTTCCTATAGCTTTTAAAAAAATCACCCTTTATTTAAGTATTTTCTAAACACACTGAAGTATTTTTTATAAGTTCATAAATACATGAAGGTATGAAGAATTTGACATAATTTTAAGTACATACATTAACTTAATTCGAAGGAATAAACAAATACTTAAAATTTTCTAAATGGCATTTAAGGAAACTGTCCTCATACTTAGTTAATTTTTCTCCTCTTTAGGAAACCAAAACTGGAGTAAATTTGATCTAAATTGGAGTATGGAATTTAGACAAATTTAAGAACTCTATATCTCTGAGTGCTGCGAGTTTGAAAAAATTTACAACGTCACCTTGGTTACTAATAGAATCCACCGATTTCTATGTAATCAATTCATCGGCAGTATAATTTAGAATCGTGAAATCCAATTCGTCGACATCAATGTGCCTTAAAAGAAGGGTGGTCTAACAAACAAAACCAAAACTGAGTTATAACCATTTTTAATATCAATAATTGATTTTCTATCGATTAAAATTTGTGCGGAAAAATAAAAAATCCGCTTAATGGCAGCACATTTGGTATCAATTGCAATGGAACACAATTTCACAAAATTAGTGCGAATCTCTATTGGGTTTGGAGGCTACTAAGTGACTCTCCAAAGTGCCAAATTTTTTAAATGATTGTCAAAAGTACAAATTTGTACCATAGTACTCATGAATATTTTTATTTTTTTATTTATTCATACAGTTGCATAATTTAGAAGCGTTCATTCCATTCCTTCCTTCATACCCATACCATAATTTCGATCGATTATCTGAAGAAACAAAATTTTATATTAGCATAGCTGCTAATAAAACGGGGAAAATAAATCCGAAAATGAGATTTTTGTTAGAAAATAGACCATTACTCATAAAGTTAAAAAATTCATAAAAAATGAACTTTTTTAAAAAATCAAATTCATATTGAATACTACGTCAAATCTTCAAAAATTTAGATATCGCAACAAAATGTTGGGGACAGTAGAAAAAATGTCGCCGAAAATAATAAGTTTTTGCATTTGTGTGCAACAAAGTTCATATGGGATTTGTACTAAAATGGTCGCCATTTCTAATTCTTTCTGAGTAAGAAGTCAACATATCAAACTAAACAAGTAAGGAAAGGCTAAAGTCGGGCGGGGCCGACTATATAATACCCTACACCACTCGCTGCATATATACCTCGCTTTGATTACTTAACCCAGGTATTTCATGGGAGCAATTTTATGTAGTTCATATAAATTATACAGTTACTATAAATTCATTCTTTAAATTTAATTTAAATTCTTTAGTCAAATTTAATGAATATGGTAAATAATAAAGCAATTGATCCAATTTTCCAGCAGATATTCCGAGTAAAGTAAATATAACATGATCTGGAAAAATTGATCAAGATCCAATGATAAATACAGATTATACAGCGGTAATAGGATGAATCGGACGGACATTTGAAGGGGGCCTATAGCAACACTTGAGGCCTGTGCCAAAACATGGGCCTCTCGTTCACGGCATATATTTCTAGTTGAAATATATCATGATCTACAAAATGTGATCAAGATCCGATGTAAGATGTAGTTTCTAGCGATGTAGTGAGCGCCCCGGTAGTCGATTTGGTAGAGCGCTCAGCTATCAGCGCACACTGGTCCCAAATCCATTTTTTATGGCATAAAGTCGAAAAATAAACATAAAGTCTTGTAATTTTGCACATTTGCTAGACATATCATACGCAAAAAATAAAATTGGGCCGATCGGACCACGCCCACTTCCACCTCCCATATAAACTCAATATATAACCAACCTAATTATCACCCTGTATTGGTACAGGGTGACCAAAAACAAAATTTTATGAAAACTTAAAAAAATGAAGAGTTTTTTATTTTGACGAAATGTGTATTTCTAAACATTATTACAAAAGCAAAATATAGCATACAAATAGTATACTTTAAACTGCAATTTAAATAATTATTTCAAGAAATAAAGTAAAATGTATACATGTGTACAAAAAGGTGAGTGATGTTGTATACCATTTTAAAGGTACTTTCAATACCTTTTAAATAAAATATTGATGGGTCTCGTACACAAAACTAATTCAGAGATATAATCATATATATGTCTATGGCTAATCAAAAACTGTGCTAAAATAAAATTAAAATTTTTGGAGTTTGCCGAAAAATGCTGACGAGATATTAATTCCACCATAAACTACAACCTCAGACGAACACTTTCACATTTACACTTTGAGTTAAGTTGAGTCATACATATAACTTTTGGTCCACAACATTTATAGATTATGTTCTCTACAAATCACAAAATTACAATACCTATGAATACTTACAAGACCACAATAATCATAAAATGTTAAATATAATTTTTCAACTACTAACTCTTGCCGTCAATTTTCA
This sequence comes from Polietes domitor, assembly GCA_947397865.1. NCBI lineage: Eukaryota > Metazoa > Arthropoda > Insecta > Diptera > Muscidae > Polietes > Polietes domitor. The sequence goes on from OX377620.1 coordinate 117,418,783, forward strand.
TAATATTGTCACTTTATTATTTTCTTTTTAAGTCTTAATTTTAATTAATTTGTAAAACTGATTTATATCAAAATTAATCCCACTTTTTTGAACCGCAAAGTTTAAGTACCATTCAGGTGGTGTTGCCACCTAATTTTCTCCAGTATATTTTCTTGGAGTGTTGGAGTGTTGCCATAAAGAAAATATATACACATTTACCACTTTCCAATTTTAATTTTTTTGAATTTCTGCCAAAAAAATGGATTTGGGACCATAGTGCAGCGTGAGGGTTGTGGGCTCGATTCCCACCAGAAGCTCTGGTCTTTCGCTGCAATAACTAGTTACAATGGTCTTAGTCACCCCGGCTCAATCCCTGGACCCAAAATTAGAATACAAATGTAATTTGTATTGTAATTCATAATAAATAAAAAAATAAAAAAAGAGCTGTAGTAGAGTAGAATGTGGGCCCATTTGGGTTATACCAAAGTATGGACATATGGGCATCTCCCCATCATGCATGGAAAAGCTAAAGACGGAAGTAGCCGACTATATGACACACCCCACTTTCTATATCACTACAATTCAATTCGGTAAAAAAGTGAAATCGGGAAGGATTTTCGAATCGTGTAAATGTATGTGTTTGACAAAAAATTTTAAATCGGAAATGACATTTGTATGGGGGTATATTGAAACCTGGAACGATTTGACCTGCTTTCACCATGTATGTTTATTGGTGAAATATAATATGTAAAGTGTGGCCAAAATCGGTTAAAGATTCGGAGCAACATTTTTATTGGGGCTATATCTAAATCTGAACCGATTTTACTCACTTTCAGCCAGGTGTTTCCAGTTCGATTATAAAATGTTCTGCCAATTTTAGAGAAAATCGGGAACAATATGTGGTTTCTAGAGCGGAAAAAGTCAAATCGGGAGCGACATTTGTATGGGGGCTATATCTAAATCGGAACCGATTTCCTCAAATTCAATACTGATCGTCCTTGCCCAAAAAAAGTAACTTTTGCCAAATTTCAAGCAACAAGCTTAGATGGACAGCAGACGGAGGGACAGACATGCAGCGGTAAATCGATTCAGCTGGTGATTCTAAGCCGGTCGGTATACTTAAAGGTGGGTCTAGCTCGATTATTTCTTGGTGTTACAAACATTTGGCGGAAAACTAACTTACTAGGATATTAGTCCACGAAGTGGTGTAGGGTATAAAAATATACTAAACTTGTTCCAATAGGTGCTTTACTATTTGAAAATTTTTGAAAATAAAAAAATGTTTTGAAAAAATTGCATCAAGAAGGGCATTAAACGCATCTCAAATCTTCACGAAAAAAATGAATCTGCTGAAAAAAGTTTTAAATCTATAAATAATTCGAAAAGCTTCATTATTAGATATCGCAATGTTACAAGAACAAAAGTAACCTCAGCAAAAAAGTAAGAAATTTTTCTTGGGACCCAAATATCTCTTAAACACACATACAGGCAAAAATTTTGTACGTATCAATGAGTTCTATAATTATGCATTCATTTAAATTTTAAAAGTATTAATTAATTAAAAGAAAAATCGATTTTTTATGTGAAAAATTAATAAAATACATTATGCTGTCTCCGGCCATGTAAATGAATAAAAAAATCAGCCACCCCGTAGAAAAAAAGTTTGGATTGTTTAATGAAGATATGCAAAATATTTCGTCGCTGGGTCAGGCCGTCTGCGAACTAAACGCTCATGAAAACATCTCTAAAAATCATGTTTTTCTCGAGTAATTTTTTTATGCTGCACTTTGCAATGACGAAATATGATGCAGATCATCATTAAACAGTCCAATCTTCATTTCTGCGGGACGACCACAGCATTTTTTTCGTGACCTAACAACCTAATGTAAATATCGATGGCTTAATCTAGAAAGGGTGTATCTCGATTTTTTTCCAAAATCAATTTCTCTATATATTCTCAATTACACATTCCATGCTAAAATTAAATTGTTTCATTATTAAATATATAGGCATCATATTTATTAAAAAAATATTAATATTTTTAATTATGTCTTTGATATTTCGAATTTTAATAATTCTTTTCTTTCTCCTGCAAAGAAACGAAAAATCGAGGTACGCCCTTTCTATATAGCTCATTCTCAACATCGCACTTCAATACCGTCATAAGACGAAAAACTTGATATTGTATCCGATTTATAGACTTCATAGAAAAAAGTATTTTATCGCAGCAAATATTCAACAACTATTTTCGAGGTGTCACAAACGTGTTGTCGACAAATAATATTCACTCCATTCCACGGGTAGGGAATATGAAAACACAACTCACGGCTGAGTTTAATAAGACGCTCGTCTTCATTCCCCCCATAGTACCGTGATTATCACCGCACTCTTTTCACATGTTGTTCGTCATCATATGCAACTGGCTGACTGGACTGACTATTCGTAGGGTATTTCACATCAGTTGAAAAACTCGTCTCAATTTATCGGGTCAAATGTTGTGGCACTCATCAAAGCACGTTATAATTAATTCGTCATTTATTTGTAATCACTGCAGATTCATTGCTGCCACTGCCGCTGTTGTTGTGATTGTTGCTTCTTCTTTATTATGCATATTGTAATTGTTGTTGTGATATGACAACTTCACGACGAATGTGTCGCTGGGTGTGTTTGTGTGTGATGAGAGGTGATGTTGGTGTTCCATTTATTGTTGCTGGGGATTAGGGGGAATTGGGATCGAGTGTGCTGCGCATGCGTATAATTTTCGTAAATCATATTGTTGTTTTTTGGGTTTGAGAAATATCTGTATACTACAGTATCGGACAAAAGTAAGTGAAAAAGTGTTAGGAATTTCCATGTAAAGAGGGAAGGAATTTTCCGCTCACGTGCTTGCTTTCGATTTCGCTGAAAATTAGGTATAATCATTTTACTGGCGAAAGCTTAGCGAAAGTAAATCCTAAAGTGTTTCTATTTATTCGATTTTAAATGTTTTTACTATAAAAATAAATAGTTTTAATGAAACCTTACATTCCTGTACCTTACATTCCTGTTCCTTTTCCTTTTAATAAAAAATGTTGAGCTTACCCTTCAATTCCAGAATTCATTCAATAACTTTTGAACTAGTGAACATTTTTAAATTTTGCAAAAACCGAAATTAGGCCAGGGGCCGAAGAAATAGGGAATCTATTAATCTTTGAAAATTTGTATTTCATTCTTTTTTTGAAGAAAATACGTTATGTTAGTCCAAAGTCATATACACATTTTTCAAAAAGGATAGTTTTAAAAATATTTATTGCAACCAAACTTTATTTGGCACAAACACAGTTTTGACGTCATAAAAAGGCAAGTAAACCACAATCTTAAAATAAATGAGGGCAACGACGAAAAAAGAAATTGCGTTTTTCAAATCTGATTCAAATGTCAAAAAAAAAAAAAAAACATTTCTTTTAAATAGACCTTTTTGACCGATGAAAATTTTGCCTGGATTACTGCGCACCGTTGTTTCCATTTGTATACGGATTTACTCTTTTTGTTCATAATCATGTAATCATGTTATGCTTAAAAATTGTGTTGTGCTAGTTTTGTTCGATAGTGTAAGTATGGATATAATGTTATTTATGAATTTTAATGAACCGTGGGATAAATTCTCTAAAATAAATGTTGCTGTTAGGGTTAAGAGGCTAACAACGAATCACTACTTACTCGGGTTCCCAGCTGAATGTGCAGTTTTAAAATCCACATCTCAAATCCAGTTATGCCACACCATTGGAGGTTGCACATAAACGCAAACGGGATAATACCTTGATGGGTAAGTCGAATATATTATAAGGGTTCAATATTATAGGACTGTGTTTCTTTAAGATGGGATAACAAGCTGCGATCACAAAAGCTTTAATAATTTACTCAAATTAAATTTAATTTTTTACTCAAATTAAAAAAATATTTTCACATTGTCACCATCTACAATATAAATACAAATATGTATTTAAACAAATTTTCAAACAAAATATTTTGTGTTGACTTTTTTTGGACTTAGCCTTGATAACCATAAATTTGATTTGCGCTGGATAATTATCCAGACTAGGTCCAACAATTTTTAACACATGATGGATGTCATTCCGTTTGTAACACCTTGAAATATTCATCGGAGACTCCATAAATTATTTATATTCTGGGTCGTGGTAAAATTGAAGCCATGCCCGTCTGTTTTTCTGTCTGTCCGTCCGTCTGTTGAAAGCACGCTAGCTGCCGAACGAAATGAGCTAGGAGGTTTAAATTTTCCTTAAATTTCCCCCCCCAGAGAGGTTTCGAACATATACTTTTTAAAACATTCTAGACTTTCTAAAGCAATAAAATATAGAATTTCTAAGGTCTTTTTAAAATAACTCGTCTGAAATGGTAATTTTGCAGTAAAATCATGAAAACACGAAAATTACATAAAAAATCGTGGACACTTTCTTGAATTTCGGACAGAGGTTATGAAAAATGCAAACAAACTAAACCAATTGTGCCAATTTCAAAATTGTGTAATGCTAATTTCGCTAATGGACACCAAATTGTTCGGAAAATTTTCATTTTTATTAACCGACACCACTTATTGACATTCGACTAGAGCTGTATCTTATGAACTTTTAATTGTGTACTGCAAATTGTTTGGAAATTTAATAACAAAATCGTTTAGTAATTATAAAAAAGTGTAGATAAGAATCACTATGATATCATAATGAAATCTAAAATAATCTTAATAAAAGCAAATAATTTGCTTGATGCTTGTAGAGCGCTAAGATGTAACATTTGCGATTGGACATTTTTATGGAGCTGTAACTAAATCTGAACCGATGTGTCCTATTTTCATCACAGATGCAACAACAACGGTTTCTGTTACTTCCAATGTTTTGGGAGTTTGCAATTATAACACAAATCCATTTCGACAAACGAAGAAAACTGTTTGATATACATAAACTAACTTCTCTTTGTTCATTTATAACAACTGATGACATGTTTACCGCAAACAAACTAATTTTTCCCACAAAAGAAACTCAAAAACGATGTTCACGTGTCTAAAATTTCGTTTATGCATTTTATGAAATGAATTTTTTCTCTGTGTGTAGGACGCTATTTTAAAATCTACTTTAAAGTTGCAAACAATAAGAAATGAGTGTTAACTTACTAAAATTTGTGTTATATTTATCACTTATGTCAAATATTTTTCAGAGTTAGTATTTTTTTGTACATATGTAACAAGTATTATTCAAAAGAGAAACAACAAATTCAGTAACTTGGATCTACGTAGGAAAACGAAACTCTAAAATACCAATTATTTGGTTTTTTACATATCTAAGATTATAAAAATGAAGAAACATTTCCAAATATTTTTTTTAATCGGAATATGCGTGTAAAGATTTTGAGTAAACATCCTGTTACTCATGTCCTATATAAATTAAAAACTCCAAATCACTTTAGACATCCTATTTAGACCCATACTTCGTCAAGAAGCATATCCAATTTATCCAAAAAATGCGGGACTGAAGGGTTTATCGCCGAGGAATTTGACCGTTTTTTGTGTAATATTTCTTCAAAATATATATCGAGGGCTTATATCTAAAAGTGGCTATGAACCATTTTCTCGAAAATGAGTTTTTGTCATATAAATTTGGAAAAGATTTTTTTCTAAAGCCATTTTTTTTAATTTTCTGATTTGTTTAAAACATTTTTCTAGATTTAGCGCATATCGTACTATCAAATTCCATCACTTCGCGTTAATATCATTTTGATTCCCCAGTTATGAAGCTAAAATAGGAAAAATGGTGGCTGTAAAGTCAAAAATTGTGAAAAGTATATTTAGAAACACCGGCGTAACTTTTTATTATATTGAGAATACCAAAATATTTCTTTGGCATGTTATTGCTGACTTCATGGGGAATATTTGTGTATGATAAGTTTCAGAATTATGAATGAAGAAAGTTAAAATATAAGGAATTATGACGGCGAATTTAGGATTTTTCATCAATTGCAGCGATTTTCGCGACTGGCTACATATATGTTACAAGCGACCAATCTGATGGATGAAGCTGGAATCTTTAAATTCGCTGTGTACATCACAGAAAATGCGTTTTCCATACAACATAAAGGAGAAAATCAGTTTTTTCGCTCTCCTGAAAAGTTATGTTTTTGTTCATAGCCACTCGATATGTATGTATGTAATTTCAAGCAACTATTTAAAAAAAGTTCTACACTTAGAGAACAAGTCTGTTAATAAAAGCAGCGATTGTCTGCTGCCTATCAGCAGACACTTTTCTGCTATTACAGCTGTTTTTTGGCATAACAGCAGTTTTCTGCAATCTTACATCACCATTCATATAGATGATAGATGGATTAGTGAAATGCAATTTTGCCGACAATGTCTGTCGGACGAATGTATCAAAATATTTCTCGAAGATCCTGGCAATACAATATTTCCATTTAGGAAATTTTAACTTAAAAATGTGTTTATTTCCTAAAAGTATGTTAATATGTTAACGGAAATTTCATATATTTAGGTATTAATGAACTTATAAAAAACATTTGAAATTGTTTAAAAAATTCTTGAATATTAATCTAAGAAGCAATTCTCGTTTGTTTGCAGAGACTTATTTCTCAATACCTATCTTGCCTTCGCAACAATCATGGGTAATAGATCAACTCCTTATGGCTGTTACCTCTGCTCTGCTGAAACTCTTGAGAAATATCTCATGTTGTCGTTTTGTGTATCAGTTTTGCATACTCTGAAGCAAAACTATTTGTTTGATTTTTTTAGTTAAATTGAACTTATTTTAATTTCACCTTTTTTCCTTGTATAAAATAAAATTTTCCTCAGTTTAAGTAAAAATTTCCTCGTTTTGAGGAAAAAATCAGCAAAATTGTCCTCAGTTTGAGAAAATATTAACTTGATTTGAGTAAACAATTACTTAGTTTTAGGAAATTTTCAGCAAAATTTTACTTATATTTAGTAAAAATGTACTTGGTTTCCTAAATTTTAGTTAATTTTAATTCATTATAGGGTTAATTTTTTTATGAGTGTAGATGAAACCCCCCCCCCAGGGGAAAATCCTGCGCACGGGCCTGCATACGTTAAATGGAGGGATTTTTTGAAATTCGTACTTTTGGGACGAAAAGGGATAAAAATGGTACCAATGATACGAAAACAGCTAGAATCATGAAATTCGGTGTGTACATCCCACTAATTGTGTACACACGTAAAATAGAAATACAATACAAAAATACAATTGAAAAAGAGTGATACGAATTGTACCAACCAAACCGCTGAAGTTGAAATCATGAAATTCGGTATATACGTTCATCTGACTGTATAAACGCGAAACATAAAAAACGCGAATGGGGATAAAAATGGTATGGTAGGATTAAATTTGGCACCAATCAAACGGCTGTAGCTAGAATCATGAAATTAGTCCGACTGAGCAGAAGCGGAAAGTAAGAGGACATTTTCTAAATACGTACTTTTAGGATCAAAATTAAAAAAGCAAACGACTGTAGCTAAAATCGTGTAAATTCTACATACTGGATCTTCAATGTTAGAACTTTTTCTATCAAAATGGTGCAGACATTTGTGCTGTAGCTGGAATTAAAAAATTGCAAATTGGAAAAGCGACCCAGAGGGAAATTGTTTCTACCTAATAACGACTGAAAGCACCTGATAATTAGGGCATACTTTTGAAGATCAAAAAGTGAACATGAGGCAGCATGTTACTCATGAAGTTTTATATTTATATAGCAGAGGACCATTAATATTATAATAAAGAATAAATATTGTGATTTGCATAAAAATATCACACTTTTCCTAAAGTCGATAGTCTCTAATCTGCCGGTAATACTGTGGAATGCACTCCGTGGTGGAGGGTATATAAGATTCGGCCCGGCTGAATTTAACGCCATACTATCTGCGTCCATTTTGTTGGTTCCATTTTTATCCCCTTTTTCGCATTTTACTCCTTAAAAGTACGACTTTCGAAAATTTCATCATTCTAGCTGTAGCCTTTTAGTTGGTACCATTTCTATCCCTCTGCTCCCATTGAATCCCTTGAAAGTACGAATTTGGAAAAACGTTTTTTTTCCGTGTCACTCAGTCAGAGGAATGTATACCGCGAATTTCATGGTTCTAGCTGCATCCATTTGTTTGGTACAATTTTTATCCCCTTTTTCCATTTTACACCCTAAAAGTACGAATTTCGAAAATTTCCTTTATTTTATGTGTGTACGCAATCAGAGGAATATATACACCGATTTTTTTATTATTCTAGGTGCAGCCGTTTGGTTGGTACTATTTTTTATCCCTCTATCCCCATTTAACCCATTAAAAGTACAAATTTAGAAAAAATACTTGTATATTATGTATCTACTCTATTAGAGGTATGTACAAGCCAAATTTCGTGTTTCTATTTGTTGTCGTTTGATAGGTACTATTTTTATCCCTTTTCGTCCCATTTCGCCCCCTACAAATAAAAATCACTCTATCGTGCCCTTTATCGATCTTACCCAATTTCTGCACATGTGTTTCTAGTTATATTATAAGATGTTGTGCCAAATTTAAAGAAAATCGAGCACAATATGTGACATGTAAAGCGGAAAAAGTCAAATCGGGAGCGACATTTATATGGGGGCTAATCTAAATCTGAACCGATCTTACCCAATTTTAGCATAGGTGTTTCTAGTTGGATAATAAGCTGTTGAGCCAAATTTAAAGAAAATCGAGTACAATATGTGGTTTCTAGAGCGGAAAATGTGAAATCGGGAGCGACATTTGTATGGTGGCTATATCTAAATCTGAACCGATCTTACCCAATTTCTGCACATGTGTTTCTAGTTAGATTATAAGATGTTGTGCCAAATTTAAAGAAAATCGAGCACAATATGTGGCATTGAAAGCGGAAAATGTCAAATCGGGAGCGACATTTATATGGGGGCTATATCTAAATCTGAACCGATCTTACCCAATTTCAGCATAGGTATTTCTAGTTGGATAATAAGCTGTTGTGCCAAATTTAAAGAAAATCGAGTACAATATGCGGTTTCTAGAGCGGAAAATGTCAAATCGGGAGCGAAATTTGTATGGGAGCTGTATATAAATCTGAACCGATCTGATCTATAATCACCATGGGTGTTTCTAGTGGAAATATAAGATGTCTGAAGACAATCTGATACAATATGTGGTTTCTAGAGCGGAAAAAGTCAAATCGCCAGCGAAATTTTTATGGGAGCTATATATAAATCTGAACCGATCTAACACATTTGTACCACAGGTGTTTCTAGTTGAAATATAAGATGTTTTGCCAATTTTAAAGAAAATCTGTGGTATGTTGTATCTAGAGTGAAATCGGGAGTGAAATTCGTATGGGGGCTATATCTAAATCTGAAGCGATTTTCTTCAAATTAAATAGCGTTCGTCCTTGTCCAGAAAAACTTCATTGTACAAAGTTTCATTTAGTTATGTCTACAATTGCGACCTGTATCGTGATTACAAGAATAGATGGACAGATGGACGGACGGACATTGCTAAATCGACTCAAAAAGTGATTCTAAGTCGATCGGTATAATTAACAATGGGTCTATCTGGATTCCTTTTGGGTGTTACAAACAAATGCATAGAGACATAATACTCTCGTGGAGTGTATAATTACAAGCGAAATAATGTCGTATTTTTGAACAAAAAAAAAACAATAGAAATTGAGCTTTTTTGTGTTTTATCTTTAGAAGTGTATAACTTCTGATTGCAGTAATACGAAAATGAGCGCAAGTCAGGAATTTTTACTATAGTTCGCCAGCAGTTTAAATTAAACCTTTAATATTTTGGTAATCATTATAAAACATTCCAAACATAATTCCAAGACAAACCATTCTCGTGAAGATTGAAAAAAATAAAGTAGTCAATATGATATGAATAGAAAATCCATATTTTGGTGCCCTAATAAATGTCTGGGATTACATGAAATACCGGGAAATTCGCTCAGGAACACAAAAAGTGTTCACAGCTACATATGGGCATCTCCCAGTGGCCCGGACGCGACATTCGCACTCCTTAAACTACGCCAAAAACAAGAAAGATACTGAAAAAGCCTTTTTAGTGTTCTAAAGCGCTTAAAGAGTACTACATTCAGGGGATATAGATTTATGAAATATGAGCATTATCTCTTAGATTTTTTAAGTAGGTACAGCAGAAATACGGACGCTACAAATATTACCACGCGTGGTAGTAATTTTTGTTATAACACTTCAACTTTTAATAAAAATAAAAGAGAACAAGTTAGTTTCAAGTTTCATAATAAAAAAGTTGTCGAAATAAAGTTAAAAGCTATTAGTGTGGTCTGATTTGATTTTTTTGTAGACCTTTTTTGGGAGATGTCCATATGTCTTTCAAACACAATTTTTTATATATAACCTAGATTTACTAAATGATGGGTTAATTATATCAAGTATTATGTAATTCCATTTTTAAAACATCTCAATATTATATTTATGTCAGTATTTGACAGCATTGCCTGGCGATATAAGGAATATTTTGTTTGAACGAAAATCAAATAACTTTGATTTATATCTCTATCCATCTCTGACACATGACTTCAGTTAAAAATTAAATATGTGTACACACGTACCGACAGAACGCTCGTGTCTGTCATGTCGTCTGGCACCCGTTCAAAATGGCAAATGAACTATAAATCATTTCACAAACAATTTAATGATGAAAACTAATTTTACACAACAAGGCAGCAGCAGCAGAAAATAAAACAAACGAAAAAGATAATTTCATTAAAAACAACGTTAGTTATTATATCATGTTTAACACAAAGCAAACACACACGACGACTCATTCATAAATGTTGAGTAAACCGCGGCTGACTGGGTATAAGCGTCAAATCTACGAAAGATTAGCTACACAAACACTCACCGCTTGAACACAAATACGTCTTCAAATCATTAACGTTTATCAGATGTATCATCAAATATGTAGTACATGTGAGAGAGAGATCGAGGAGTTATATATTGATAATGCAAATTATGAAAAATATTTGAAATTTTTTCAAAGATGGAATTTACAGAACTCTTGGCAGACTCACTACAGTAAAGAGGATCGCCCCACTGATTTGGAATGTTCCTAAAAACGTTTATTCTGGTAAGAGGCTGTTGAAGGGTCCGGTCCGGCTTTACCATCTCTTTACTTTTTATAGACGTGAACTTGGAAATGGTGAAAATATTGTAACATCTACCCGTCCGTCGAAATGGAAAGGCTCTTGCCCTAAGATGTTAGCCAGCATTCGATATCAAACTACATCACATCATGCATTCAACTTGAATTAGATGCTGTAACAATTCAACTTAACTTGTACATAATCGTATATGGATCTCCATCGGCGCAAACCAAACCGCTAATGTTCCACTATTACAAAGCAATTGACCACCAATGGAGCAGATCCGCGTTTAGGGAAACGAAACCAAAAAAATTAACTCCGAAAATTGTGTGGATGGCGGCTATTTGATAAAGTCCATTATATGATTAACGATCTTTAAATGAAGGCAAATGGAACGCTAATGTAATGTGAGCCTATGCCTGGTGTTGCTGAAAGAAGACCCGGATCGCATTAGTTATTAAATGTTATGTACGTGGGGGTCACACACACATGTGTATGAAATTGGTCCGAAATAATCAAATAAAATGAAATATGATTATTTAGATATGTACACATGTTATATATATATATACATATACGTATATATAATTAGTTTTGTATTTAAATTGAAACGGTAGCATAATTGCATATCAATATGCGAAATAGTTATACAAACGAGGTGTGAAGTGAATTGTGAATGTAATCTGTGATAGTTTCACGTTTTAATACATAAAACGTGTGATAAACAGGGAAAGGATTCATATATGGAACCATTTATACATATATCAAACAAGTAAGGAAAGGCTAAAGTCGGGCGGAGCCGACTATATAATACCCTACACCACTCACGGCGTATATACCTCGCTTTGATTACTAACCCAGGTCCTTTATGGGGACGATTTTATGTTGTTAATAAATATAATAATATGCCGGAAATATCGAATATGCCGGAAATTGGATAAATTACCACATTAAAGGTAATTGATTCAATGATCTGGAAAAATTGATCAAGACTCAATGACAAATACAGATTATACAGCGGTAACAGGAAGAATCTGACGGACAGGCATATAACAACATATATTCAGAGTTATCATTCACGTTAGGTATTCCTAGTTGAAATATATCATGATCTGAAAATTTGATCAAGATCCGACGTGAGATGTAGTTTCTAGACGTGTAATAGAGAGTAATTCAGAATATGTATTCTTAGTTGAAAAAAATTGAAAACTTCCGATGTAAGACGTGGGTCTCAGAGGGATAATAATAAAAAGGGGACCATTTGTAAGGCGCTACATTAAAATGTGGGCCCATATAGTAGTAGGTATTCTTAGTTGAAATATAACATGATCTGCAAAATTGTGTCGAGATCCAATGCACGATGTGGATTTTAGAGCTGTAATATAATAGAACGGGACCCAATTTGTATGGGTAATATATCAAAATATGGACCTATTGTTAGATTTTCATAGTATGTATTCTTAATTGAAATATAATATAATCTGCAAAATTTGATAAAATTCCGATGTAAAATGTGAGTCCTAGAGGGGTTATAATAAAAATGGGGGCCCCATTTGTAAGGGCACTACATTAAGAAGTGGGCCCTTATCGATCATTTTCAAAGTAGGTATTCTTTATTGAAATATAACATGATCTGCAAAATTTTATCAAAATCCAATGTGTGGGTTGGTTCTAGATCGATAATAGTGAAACTGTGGGCCCATTTGTATGGGGGATATACCAAAACATTGACCTATATAGCTGGCTTTCACAGTAGGTGTTTCTAGTCTAAATATAACATTGTGTGGGAAATTTTATCAAGATCCGATGTAAAATGTGCATTTTAGAGCAGTAATATTGTAAATCGGAGGTACATTTGTATGGGGGCTATATCAAAACATGGACCCATGTGGTCCACATTCACGTCAGCTATTTCTAGTGTAAATATAACACGATACTGAAAATTTTATCATGTTCCCATGTAAAATGTGTATTCTAGAGCAATAATAGTGTAAAATATAAGGATATTTGTATGGAGGCTATACCTAAATCTGAATCGATTTCCTCCAAATTCAATACCGATCGTCCCTGGCCAGAAAAAATAACTTCTGCTAAATTTCATGATAACCGGACTGCAATTGCAGACATCGATTCAGCTGGTGATTCTAAACCGATCCGTATACTTAAAGGTGTTAAAGGGTCTAGCTCGATTATTTCTTGGTGTTACAAACATTTGGAGCGAAACTAACTTATAATACCCTAGACCAGGACAATATCCCAGTTCAAGTCAAATATTGATTACAGACCAAAAATGCAAACGAAAAAACTAAAACAAATGAGCGTTGGCACGGCAGAAGTATTGCTGGGTAACTATACCTGCATATACACATACTTACACATGCAACTCAATGAGATGCTTGTAAGATGGCATGTGTGCTTTATTACTTGGTGCGATTTTTTAAACGCAAATTTGGCAAGTGAGTTGTGCTTCTCGTTCGTTTGTGAGAATTATCTCCTCCGGGTTTGATGTTGAAAAGTCGCTGCGAAGCCACTTGAAAAGACTTTTGACATGGTCGAAATCATGATCGTGGTAGTCTGCAGCCAAGTAATAAATGCCACCATGCCATTTGTAAAAAAAATTGCATTCTATTAAATATAGAAGCTGGGGTAACTGGGGTAAATGGTCTTGAGCCAGGACAATATCCCAGTTCAAATCAAATTTGAATTCTGTAAAAAAGTCTTATTGGACAAAAAATTTTAATTTCACTCATTCAACTCCAAGGAAAATAGGTTGTATACTATATTTCTATATGGGCTTCCGAAAATCAGTACAGAAGACATCAAGAAAGAAATACTCAGTTACAACCTGACACCTTCATCTGTTTCGGAAATAAACACCAAATTCAGCTCAGCCAACAATGCGGTATATAAAGTGCAATTCGCACGAAAAATTTTCAACCCAAAATCACTGAATAACGTTAAAGCTATTTCCAATGTTATAGTAACCTGGAAAAAGTACAAACCGAAGAAAACAAACAATCCAACTCAATGTTGGAATTGTCTTATGTAAGGACATGGAGGAGAACACTTGCATGGTCTGCGCGAAACAACACACTACACCACACTAATGAGTGCCCGCCCACTCATGAAGCAACAAAATACACCAGCCGTCTTCTCTTGCTTTTACTGCAAGAAACACGGAAAAGAACGAACCGATCACGCCGCTAACGCAATTGATTGTCCCCTGCGCTCCCATTATTTGGAGACCAGAGAAAGAGCAACAACAAAGAACTCGTAACACAGTCAGTGTTACCGCTGAGAAATTTCAAAAAGTATCACAAAAAGAGGATTTCTTCAAAAAAAGAAATGTCACTTTGAAAAAAGTGGCACACTTTTTTTAGTTTTTATTTCGAGAAAACAACAGATTACATGCAGTTAACAAAAACAATTCATTTCTGTACATATATACATTAGGCTGGGTCGCATACCATACAAATGGGAAAACAATTTCCAGTCACCCCATGAAAATAAAGTTTGGATTGTTTAATGATGATTTGCAAAATATTACGTTGAAAACACCCTAAAAATCGTGTTTTCTCATGCATTTTTTTATATAATGCTTTTTTGTCCATTTTTTTTCTGCATTAATGAAACCACTTTAAATATAAATTTTGATTCTTGTCTTAGGGTAACTTATTTGTCAAATTATTGGACGTTTATAGTAATTTTTATGTTTTTTTTCATAGTGATAACTGTAATCTTTTTCTATTTTGTGGTAGCATCACATAGAGAATAAATAGTTGCTGTCAATACCTTTCGAATAACATAAATCATCTAAATCAGATAGAAATTGACGCCGCAGAGCTCATTTTTGTAAAAAAAACATTTTGGATCTGAAAAACCATTTCCTGTTTCCAAGAAATATGAGTTTTTAGCTGTAACTTTGAAAAACCACAAAAAATCAATCTAAGCGTCCAATATTATGACAAATGAGTGACAAATATAAAAATTTATATTTTATGTGCTTCCAAGGGTCTATAAATTCATAGGACAAATTTGGACAAAAATGCAACATGAAAAAATAACACGGGAGGTGTTTTCAGGAGCGTTTAGCTCACAGACTGCTTAACCCAGCGTCGAAATATTTTGCAGACCATCATTAAACAATCCAATCTTCATTTCTGGGGGGTGTCCGCAGCGTGACCCATCCTAATATATATAAAACAAGTGAAAACGGCGTTAAGTTCGGCCGGGCCGAACTTTATATACCCTCGATTTTCGTAGAAGTGCAGTAATATTACAGGAAAATATAATAATACGTCAATTCAAAAAATAAATGTTCTTATATTTGTATTTTCAAAAAGCTTAAATACCATAAATATTGGTGGATAGTGTGTACTACATTTTGTTGTATTTCAATTCTATTTTAATTCCAAAAGTACAAATTTTGAAAATCCATTATCAGACGTACATAGTGCAAAATAACCTAACTTCATGATTCAACCAATTTTTGCCGTAAAAGAAAAAGTACGAATTTGGAAAAAACTTTTTATTTTGCGTGTCTATGCAGTCAGAGGAATGTATATACTGAATTCCATGATTCCAGCTGCGCCAATTTGGTTGGTACCATTTTTACCCCCTTGACGTTTCTACGAAATTAGAATTTCATTTGTAGTTGTTTAGTTGGTACTATTTTTCCCCTCTGTACCATTGTATCCCTTGAAAGTACGAATTTCGAAAAATCCGTTTATTTTCCGTGTCTACGCAGTCAGGGGAATGTATACTCCGAATTGCATGACTCTAGCTGCGGTCATTTGGTTGGTACTATATGTATCCCTTTTTTATTTTAACCCCAAAAAGTACGAATTTTGAAAAATCCGTGTATTTTACTTGTCTATGCAATCAGAGGAATGTATACACCGAATTTCAATATTCTAGGTACAGCCGCCCTTAAAAGTACGAATTTGGAAAAAATACTTTTATATTATGTATCTACTCAATTAGAGGAATGTACAAGCCGAATTTCGTGCTTCTAGCTGTTGTCGTTTAATAGCAAAAAATCCCTTTTTTGCCCCATTTCACCCCCTACAAGTAATCACTAATGGTGCACGTTTTTGCTATAAGGGCAATGCGCATACCAAATATCAAGCAAATATAAACAGACATATTCAAAAAAACGTGCTTAAATACGCTAAAAAATTAGGGATTATTATGGGTATTTTTAGTCCTTGTGAGGGAAAAATTTTTTCCTTCGCCCCGTTTCAATCCAAACCGATCTACGACTATGGAAAATTTGAACGTTCTAGCTCCTTTCGTTTAGGCGCTAGGGTGCTTTCAACAGACGGACGGACGGACATGGCTAGATCGTCTTAGAATTTTATAACGATCAAGAATATATATATATATTTTATAGAGTCTCGGGTCGATATTTCAAGGTGTTACAAACGGAATGACAAAGTTAGTATACCCCCATCCTGGAGGTTTAGGGTATAAAAATAAATTAAATCAGATTTTGGTAATTATTTTTAGTTACTTTCCTCCAACTCCACGTCAAGTTTTTACCTTCAACCTGTT
Organism: Polietes domitor; assembly: GCA_947397865.1. Taxonomy (NCBI): domain Eukaryota; kingdom Metazoa; phylum Arthropoda; class Insecta; order Diptera; family Muscidae; genus Polietes; species Polietes domitor. Next base: position 117,435,492 of record OX377620.1, read on the forward strand.
CGTTAACCTATTTTTCTTTATTGTCAGCTTCGAAAAACGCGCTCTGCGCAAGCAAAGTAAAAACATATGAGGCAAATTGATAAAACTTTTGATATAAATCATTTAAATTATTTTTTAAATTTCCCACTTTATACCAGAAAACTTCCGCATTAGTAATTGCGAATACTGCTCGTAAGTTTTATCATTTGACTTATATTCTAATATTTTTTTTCATTTACAAAAGCCTGTGGTTTCCTAATTACATCACTAAATTCAGACCCGATGGCACAATAGTTGATATCTTCGTTAGATTTTATATAAACTCTTGAAAATATTTTTATAATTGATATCTCTGTAAGCATTATAAGCTCTTTTTTTGAATGTTTTAAAAAAGTTTTTGTCATCGAAACTATATCTTGTGTGAAGTCGCACTTTGAAAACCTTTGTTTAGTGAGTTCATGATTTTAAGAATATAAATTTTTAATATATCTTATTTTTGCTGACAGTTCTTGATGAATAATTTTATTGTTTCCAACATTCAAAGTGGCACCAAGGATAAAAAAGTGGCACAAAAAAAGCAAAAAGTAGCACATTTAGTACCACAATGAAAAAGTGGCACAAAAGTATCTCGGCCCGAAAAAAGTGCCAAAATTGACACTTTAGTGGCGCAACGGTAACACTGGATGGGCTCATATTTCAAGATAAGTGATTATTCTCGAAAAGCACAGAATTGTTTCCATTGTAAATAACGCGAGCTTTCGCTTTGTGTGAAAAAGGGGTAGTATAGCAAAGCCAGATCTAACAATAAACAATGCAGCTTCAATTTTCCATAAATTAATAAATCTATCCAAAGCTCGTTTGCCAATTGAAATTTGTTTTACAAATTTCATCATCTCATGTAAGACAATCGATTTATTACGTGGCATAGAAGAATTTTTATCTTCGTTATTAATTAATCGCAGACACAATAAAATTTTTCATTATTTACTGTCGTAATTTACTCATTGAAACTAACGGGGAGAGTATGATATCCGAGGTCCCAAAATATGATCATATGTTGGATAGAGCAATTCAAAATAACTTAACACTTTTTTATCGAGTTGTCGGATGTTAAAGTTGAACAAGAACTGGTATTTCGCTTCAAAGGGCTTAATCGAAAATGGGAAGGAAAATATTCGATAACTTGCTTTAGTTACCGATAACTGTCTTAGAAAACGATAATTTCAATAGATATCTATTGTGGAAAATCTATAAAAAATAATAGAATTTTTATTTAAAGCAACATTTTAATTTACAAAGAAAGTCAATAACAAAAATAATTATTACACGCACTTCAAAAAAAAAAAAAACTAAAAAGGAAAAAAATATTTTAAAAAATCGTACGATTTTTTTAAATAATTGTATTAGTTTTTCTTGAATTGTTTTTTTTCTTTTCTTTTTCCATTCAAATGTGCTAAAAATAAAAAATCGATTTTTTTCGATAACTAAAATAGTTATCGGAAAAAATATTTTATTATTTCCGTTTATTTATTTTTTCATTGTACAAAAAATCTGTGTATTTAGATTTTTCAAACTTTTACGTACGATATCGGCATGTTGCCCAAAAATGTTTCTTCATATAGTGAGGTCCTCTATCCTTGGTTTAAGTAGACACTTACCTCCACGATTTTTTTTTAAATTTTAACTCCGATAACTAAAATAGTTATCGAAAAAAATATTTGATTATTTCCGTTTTTGTTTTCATTTTACAAAAAAACTGATATTTAGATTTTTCAAACTTTAACGAACGATATCGATAACACGCCAACAATGTTCATTCTTATATTGAGGTCCGCTATCCACTCACCATCACATTTTGAATATAAGTGAGGCCACTTGTTCTTTTGGCGGGACTACTGTGTGATTTGACCCACTTTTTAACACTTTCTCACGCTCTCTCACGAAAGCACTTGCAATCTCTCAATGAATTGTTATTTTTATAAAAGCTTTCTTATTGCTTTGATCATTACATTGCATTTGATCATCGTTTCACTTCGGAGAGAATGAAAGCATTATTTTTCAAATCTATATTTTAGTTAATCGAATCGAATCGCAAGTTCATTTCATTACGCTTTAATTCGTGCTCGCAATTGGAAGTGTGATTTATCGTGAAAATATGATTCTAACTATCGTAATCGGTTTAATAGCATTTGCTATAGTATTTTATTTATTCCTGATCTCAAATTTCAACTACTGGAGGAAATTTGGAGTGGATGGCCCCAAACCTCAACCTTTTGTTGGCAATTTTCCCAGCATATTTACACAGAAACGTCACGTCGCGTACGATATTCAAGACATATACGAGTAAGTGTTTGCACTGATTTTGTGGTGGAGAGACCGGTCAATGAGTGTATTTTACCCATATTTATCTATTCTCTTTTCAATGAGATCATACAAACACACCGATAACTTTGTGGGCATCTTCAGTTGTCGCAGCCCACAGCTGCTGATAACAAGTGGTGAATTGGCTAGACGCATTTTCACCACGGACTTTAAACATTTTCATGATAATGAAAATTCATTAATGGTATGTACTTGTACAAATTATATTAGTTCCTCTATGAGTGGCTACAGTTTAATTTGAGTTCTCTTATCAAACTGCAGCTAAACATATAAATAAATATTTATTTAATATTTGGAATTAGTTCTGTAACTTTTGAACGGAAAAAGTTATCTACGAAATTGCACATTCATTGCAATGTGGACTCGGAAATGTCACATTTTTGAAAAGATTGTACAATTGCAAAAAATATTCTTCACAGTGATAGTGCGAATACCTACAAAAAATGTTCTCACATTTGCAATTAGTTTAGGGGATATAGGGGTTACAAGAAAAAAAAACATATTTTCTGCCGCGGTTGGTTTGGTATTTTCAATGTTGCGCCATTATTAGATTGCTGATAAAATTCAGAATAAAATAATGGAAAGGTATTCTTATTGAAAGTCATTGTCGAGATTGGCGTTTTTCTTTCTTTTTCTCCTCCAGAATTTTGTAAGTAGACCACGACGACAATAAGAGATAAGATAAGACCCGGTAAACGATTTTGTCAAACCCGGAAGGTGATCTTTATTACGGAGGTGTTGTTTTTGAATTCACTAGTCATTGTATATTATTACCCATGAATTAGGAGACTAGGTCGAGTGTTGAAGTGAGTTTTAAGTGAGTAGAATTATGTAGTTGTTGATGATTCCCACATTCGCATAAAATGTGGGCAATTTTGACACACCCCTCCTTTTACCTCCCACAAAAAGTGGATTAACTTTGGTTACAATAAAACCGATATAACATCCACCGTTTGCAATTTTATATTTAAAAATGTTTTTATAATCACTTTAAACCTAAAAAATATTTACGCTTTAGCCACGCCCATTCTAGTACCTCCCACACAATTGTCTTTATCCTAGGTAATATTAAATCCTTCATAACTTCTATACGGGTGTATGGAATCCACCATGACGTGATATTTGATCATGTTTTTACAATTGTTTTATAAAAATGGAAGCTGGGACCATTTGATACGAACCTCCTAGTACCTTCCACACAAATTATCCTGCCCTATGTAAAATGTAATTCCTTATAACTTCCGTTCATATGTTCTCTGAGAGTGAGGGTAATATAAGTCGGTTTAGCCGACTGAAACTTACTTACTTGTTGTTAAGTGTTATAGGGAAAATTTTTATTTTTTTTTGCAAATTTTCACAAAAATGTAAAATCCTACTGAGAAGTGTATCCTTTCGTAATTGATTGAGCTAGGACGTCCAAATTTTCCATAAAAGCGTCTTATAGTCGTAGATCGGTTGGGATTGAAATGGGGCGAAATCGGTCCAAAAGGAAAAAATGTTCCCTCACAAGGACTAAAAATACCCATAATAATCCCTAATATTTTAGCGTATTTAAGCATGTCTTTTGAATATGTCTGTTTATATTTGCTTGATATTTGGTATGTGCATGCCCCTTATAGCAAAAACGTGCACCATAAAGTGATTCTTATTTGTAGGGGGTGAAATGGGACAAAAGGGATAAAAATGGTACATATTAAACGACAACAGCTAGAAACACGAAATTCGGTGTGTACATTCCTCTAATTGAGTAGATAAAGAGTGATTTTTTTGAGGTTAGGATTTTCATGCAATAGTATTTGACAGATCACGTGGGATTTCAGACATGGTGTCAACGAGAAAGATGCTCAGTATGCTTTGACATTTCATCATGAATAGACTTACTAACGAGCAACGCTTGCAAATCATTGAATTTTATTATCAAAATGCGTGCTCTGTTAAGAAAGTTCATCGCACGCTTCCATTTTATGGTCAGTTTAATCGACCCACTGAAGCGGCTATTCGGGCTATTGTGACTAAATTTCGCACCAAATTTACATTGTTGGACATTAAACCACCAAGACGCTTACGTAGAGTACGAACTGAAGAAAATATCGCAGCTGTATCGGCCAATGTTAATGATGACCATCAATTATCGATTCGTCGCCGTTCGCAGCAATTGGGCCACTTTTACTCAAAAACGTGGAAATGCCAAAATTGGACTAAGCGGATTGACCACTTGAGGCGCAGCCGCGGTCAACATTTAAATGAAATTATCTTCAAAAAGTAAATGTCATGGACCAATCTAACGTTTCAAATAAAGAACCGATGAGATTTTGCAAATTTTATGCGTTTTTTTAAAAAAAAAGGTTATCAAGTCTTAAAAAATCACCCTTTACATAATATAAAACTATTTTTTCAAATTCGTACTTTTAAGGGGTGAAATGGGAATAGAGGGATAAAAATGGTACCAACCAAACCAAATAATGAATTCGGTGTATACATTCCTCTGATTGCATAGACAAGTAAAATACACGGATTTTTCAAAATTCGTACTTTTTGGGGTTAAAACGAAAAAAGGGGATAAAAATAGTACCAATCAAATGACTGCAGCTAGAGTCATGAAATTCGGAGTATACATTCCTCTGACTATGTATACACTGAAAATAAACTGATTTTTCGAAATTCGTACTTTTTGAGGTTAAAATGAAAAAGGGGATAAAAATAGTACCAACCAAATGACCGCAGCTAGAGTCATGAAATTCAAAGTATACATTCCTTTGACTATGAAGACATGAAAAATAAAAGGTTTTATCCAAATTCGTACTTTCAAGGGATACAATGGGTACGGAGGGATAAAAATGGTACCAACCAAACGGCTACATCTGGAATAATGAAATTCGGTGTATACATTCCTCTGATTGCGTAGGCACTTAAAATAAACAGGATTTTCGAAATTCGTACTTTTTGGGGTTAAAATGAAAAAAGGGGGTAAAAATAGTACCAATCAAATGACCACAGCTAGAGTCATGAAATTCGGAGTATACATTCCTCTGACTGCGTAGACACGGAAAATTGACGAATTTTTCGAAATTCGTACTTTCAACGGATACAATGGTACAGAGGGATAAAAATAGTACCAACTAAACGACTACAGCTAGAATGATGAAATTCTAATTGCGTAGAAACGTCAAGGGCGTAAAAATGGTACCAACCAAATGGGCGCAGCTGGAATTATGGAGTTCGGTGTATACATTCCTCTGCCTGCATAGACACGCAAAATAAAAAGTTTTTCTCCAAATTCGTACCTTTTCTATTACGGCAAAAATTGGTTGAATCATGAAGTTTGGTTATTTTGCACTATGTACGTCTGATAGGATTTTGAAAATTACTTTTAGTACTTTTAGAATTAACATAGAATGGAAATACAACCAACTGTAGCACCCACTATCTACCAATATTTATGGTATTTAAGCTTTTTGAAAATATAAATATAAGAATATTTATTTTTTGATTTTAAATAAATAATGGTTTGAAATAATTACAATTTATATTTATTTATAAAATTATTTTTTTAATATTTGTATTTGTTTTGGTTTGGCTATATTAAAAAATTTATATTTTCCTGTAATATTACTGCACTTCTACGAAAACCGACAACCTCTGTGGAATGCAATCCATGGTGGAGGGTATATAAAGTTCGGCCCGGCCGAACTTAACGCCGTTTTTACTTGTTTTTGAATTAGGTGGATTTTTCAGAGATTTTTCCGCAAAATTTTGAAAATTGGCGGGGATTTTTCAAAAAAAAAAAAACGAAAAAATGCTTGTGTCGTATCTCTCTTGTGTAGTATCTCTTAACGTTGCCGCACCTACATTTTGTTTTTCTTTTTTTTGCAAAAATTAAATGTCATTTTATAGCAAAAACTATGCAACTTTAAAACAAGTAAAATCGTCATCAAGTTTGGCCGGACCGATCTTTATATACACTCCAACATGGATTGCATTCCGCAGAGGCTGTCGATTCTCGGAAAATGTACAGGAAAATGTTAAATTTTTTTAATATAAAAATTTTCAAAAAAATAAAAAACATAGTAATTTTTATAGGCACACTTTCAGCCAAGCCTTAAAATTTACAGAGTGAACAAACAATTAAAAAATAAAATTTTAATTTATTTTTGGTTTTCCAAAATTTCAAAAAATTAAAAAAATATATATTTATTTGTATAGGCCCACTTTCAACCAAGCCTTAAAATTTACAGAATAAATAGATGTTTAAATAAAAAACTTTCGAGAAAAAAAGAGGAGTTCAAACGATTAAAAAATAAAGTTTTAATTTAAAAAATAAAAATTAGTATACAAAAACATTGTGAATATTTTTTTTCTGAAAGGTGCTTCAAAAACATAAATATTAAAAAAAAGAATATGCAATTCGGACCATTATTGACGAAGTTATGAGCAAAGGGCTGAAAAAACTACTATTTAACGATTTTTAAAAAAGCTTTTTAACGAGTAGTCAGAAAAACTGGGTACTAAAAAATTTAGAAAAAAATGGAGGAAATCAAATATATTTGTTTTGAATTGTCTGATTTGTCGTGGAATGCCCTATATATACATAAAATCCAAAAGTACAAATTTTGAAAATCAATTATCTCTCACGTATTTTTATGACGAACCAGAATATATATACTTTATGGGGTTACAGGTCAACATTTCAAGGTCTTACAAACGGAATGACAAACTTAGTGTACCCCCATCCTGGAGGTGGAGGGTATAAAAATACTTTTTACTTTCTCCTTTGATTATTCCAAATTTTTTATTTCTCATTGTAGGCGGATGAAAAGACGGATTTTATATTAGCCAATAATCCCTTCGCCCTCACAGGAGAAGTGTGGAAGCAGAGAAGGGCAGAACTCAGTCCCGGTTTTACCGTTAGTCGGGTAAGTCCAACAATCGCACATCAAATCAATTATATTCAAAAATCTTTTTTCCTTCAGGTCAAAGCAATTTTTCCCATAACGAAAAAAGTATGTCACCGTATGATGGAGTACATAGACAAGCATATGAAAATGGGTCCCAAGGATGGCCTTGATGCCAAGGATGTAAGATTGCAATACCCCTATAAGCACAAAGTCGGACTCGGATCCGATTCGGATCCGATTTGAGTCCGACATCTCGGTTTCTCGCTTTCTCTGTTCCGATTCGGATCCGATTTGAGTCCGAGATGTCGGACTCCGCTTTCTCTGTTCCGATTCGGATCCGATTTGAGTCCGAGATGTCGGACTCCGCTTTCTCTGTTCCGATTCGGATCCGATTTGAGTCCGAGATGTCGGACTCCGCTTTCTCTGTTCCGATTCGGATCCGATTTGAGTCCGAGATGTCGGACTCCGCTTTCTCTGTTCCGATTCGGATCCGATTTGGGTCCGAGATGTCAGACTCCGCTTTCGATTCAGGTTTGCAGTAAAAATTTGGAGTTTTATTTTTATATTTATTAAAGAAAATTTATTTATTATTTTGAATTTATTACTTAGTATATATGTGCTGAAATAAGCAACATTTAGATGAAAAGTAATATGACATTAAAATTTAATATATTAATAAGTATATGACTCATATCCCAATAAGCACATCGGATCCGAATCGGATCCGACTTCTCTGATTTGGTTTCGAGATCGGGTCCGAGATCGGTCACGAGAACGGGAGCAATTCCCTCTTCGAAATCGACCGAGAATTGAGTCCGATTTCGAAATGATATCGGATCCGAACTCACTTCGATGTTGGTTCCGACATCGTTTTGAGTTCGGGTCCGATATCATTTCGAAATCGGACTCAATTCTCGGTCGATTTCGAAGAGGGAATTGCTCCCGTTCTCGTGACCGAACTCGGACCGAAATCGGACCCGATCTCGAAACCAAATCAGAGAAGTCGGATCCGATTCGGATCCGATTCGGATCCGATGTGCTTATTGGGACGTTCCACCAATAATAGGTCAATGTAATTCTAACAACTTATTCCATTACAGATTAGTTTGCGCTTCACCTCCGAGGTGGTTAGCGATTGTGTTTTGGGCTTGGAAGCCCACAGTTTTACGGAACACCCTGCACCTACAATGGGAATGATTACAACACTATTCGAACAAAACATAATTGTGATAGTCTACTTTCTAATAATGGGCCTGTGGCCCAGTCTTCGCAGCGTCTTTAAAATGCGTGTTTTGCCAAAGCGAACCGAAACGTTCTTTATGAACCTTATGAATGATGCCATAAAATTGAGAAAATCTCAAAGGTCCCAAGGTCTGGATGTGGACCGTATCGATTTTCTCAATTACATGATTCAATTGCAGGAGAAAAAGAATATACCACTGCGTCAATTGACGGCCAACACAATGACATTTATGTTTGATGGCTTTGAAACGACGGCTGCCGTATTGACTCATACGCTGTTATTGGTATGTATGTCCTTGATAAAGGGTAGTGTAATGCAAGTAAATATCACAGTGTATTCGATTTCTCTATGGGATTTGTAACATGACAATTTTCGTTAAAAAAGTTATAAAAATTCAGTGGAATGCACACACCGAATTTCCCGATTTCACCATTTTTGGTATCATTTGTATCCCTTTCTCCCCCGATTCCCAATTGAAAGTACTAATTTCAAAAACCCTATTTATGTTGCCTCCGTCCGATTACGTCGCAGAAATGTACAGCACTATGTTGGGTACCATTTTTATCCCTTTTCCCATAACCCCTTTAAAGTAAAACGTTACAGTTACATCCATTCATGTTGCGTCTATAAGTTGTCAGTGGAATGTACACACCGAATATACAAATATACATGCCACACTTTTGTTGGTAATATTTTTATCCCTTTCTGTCCCGATTCCCAATTAAAAGCATACATTTTGAAAAATCCTGTAATGTTTTGCGTCTACACTGTCAGATGAACATACACACTGATTTTCATGATTCCAGCTTCTGTCGTTTGGTTGGTACCAATTTCTCCGTTTTACACCCCAATAAATTCGAATTTCGAAATACAGTTCAAGATTCCAAAACAGCCAGGGCCGTGGTACCATTTTTATACCCTCCACCTCCAGGATGGGGGTATACTGACTTTGTCATTCCGTTTGTAACACCTTGAAATATCGACCTGAGACCCTATAAAGTATATATATTTTTGATCGTCATAAAATTCTAAGACGATCTAGCCATGTCCGTCTGTCCGTCTGTTGCAAGCACGCTAGCATCTAAACGAAAGGAGGTAGAACGTTCAAATTTTGCATAAATGCGTCTTATAGTTGTAGATCGGTTGGGATTGAAACGGGGCGAAATCAGTCCAAAAGGAAAAATTTTTCCCTCACAAGGACTAAAAATACCCATAATAATCCCTAATATTTTAGCGTATTTAAGCATGTTTTTTGAATATGTCTGTTTATATTTGCTTGATATTTGGTATGCGCATTCCCACTATAACAAAAACGTGCAGCATAAAGTGATTCTTATTTGTAGGGGGCAAAAAGGAATAAAAATGGTACATATAAAACGACAACAGCTAGAAACACGTACACGGTGTGTACATTCCTCTAATTGAGTAGATACATAATATAAAAGTATTTTTTTTTCAAATTCGTACTTTTAAGGGGCAAAATGGGAATAGAGGAATGAAAATGGTACCAACCAAACGGCTGTACCTAGAATAATGAAATTCGGTGTATACATTCCTCTGATTGCGTAGACACTTAAAATAAACAGATTTTTCGAAATTCGTTCTTTTTGGGGTTAAAATGAAAAAAGGGGATAAAAATAGTACCAATCAAATAACCGCAGCAAGAGTCATGCAATTCGGAGTATACATTCCTCTGACTGCGTAGACACGGAAAACAAACGGATTTTTCGAAATTCGAACTTTTTGGGGCTAAAATGGAAATAGGGGATACAAATAGTACCAACCAAATGACCGCAGCTAGAGTTATGCAATTCGGAGTATACATGTCTCTAGACACGGAAAATAAACGGATTTTTCGAAATTCGTACTTTCAAGAGATACAATGGTACAAGGGGATTAAAATAGTACCAACTAAACGACTACAGCTAGAATGATGAAATTCTAATTACGTAGAAACGTCAAGGGGGTAAAAATGGTACCAACCAAATTGGCGCAGCTGGAATCATGGAATTCAGTGTATACATTCCTCTGTCTGCATAGACACGCAAAATAAAAAGTTTTCTTTTCCAAATTCGTACTTTTTCTTTTACGGCAAAAATTGGTTGAATCATGAAGTTGGGTTATTTTGCACTATGTACGTCTGATAATGGATTTTCAAAATTTGTACTTTTGGAATTAAAATGGAATGGAAATACAACCAACTGTAGCACCCACTATCTACCAATATTTATGGCTTTGAAAATATTTTTGAAAATATAAATATAAGAATATTTATTTTTTGAATTGACGTATTGGTAGCATTACCTTATAAGCGTGGTTTGAAATAATTAAAATATTATATTTATTTATAAAGTTAATTTTTCAATATTTGTATTTGTTTTGGTATGGCTATTTTAAAAAAATTATATTTTCCTGTAATATGACTGCACTTCTACGAAAACCGACAACCTCTGTGGAATGCAATCCATGGTGGAGGGTATATAAGCTTCGGCCCGGCCGAACTTAGCGCCGTTTTACTTGTTTAGTGGTTATATTCGCATGGAATATGGGCGAAATAGACACATCCCTTCTGGTACCTCCCACACAAAGTGGCATAAACGTTGGTTAAAATAAAACCGATATAACTTCCATACGGGTAGTCAAAATCATTTGTTATTTGATATTTGAAAATGTTTTTATAATCCCTTTAAACCAAACGGTTTAGCCACGTCCATTCCTGTACCTCCCACACAATTGTCCCTATCTTAGGTAAAATTAAATCCTTCATAAATTCTATACTGGTGCATGGAATCCACTATGACTTGATATTTGATCATGTTTTTGCAATTGTTTTATAACTGTGGAAGCTAGGACGAAATGCCATGAACCTTCTAGTAGCTTCCACACAAACCATCCGGCCCTATGTAAAATTTAAGTTATTATAACATTCATAGATATGTTCTCTCTATAGCCGACTGACGTTTTCTTACTTGTTAACCAATTATACCTCAACATGTACGTATTTTGCAAAATATTTTTTTGGTTTTTTTTTTGAGCAATGAATTTCAGTACCAAAATTCTTTTTAAGCCCCTCTGTTTGGTGAGGGCCGTGGTACTATTTTTATCCATTTTAATCTGATTGGACCACTTAAATGTACGAATATCTTTGAAAGGGGACTGTAAACACTGAATTTTAGGAATCCAGCTTCAGAATTGTTCTTTTCCGATAAACCACATATTTTGAATGTATATATACATAACGAATTTCACGATTCCAGCTTCAGTCGTGTGATTGATACCATTTTTATCCAATCCCCAAAAAGTACGAATTTTCTAAAAATAGTTTTTGGTCGCGTTCATGCAATAAGTGTCCATACCAAATTTAAAGATTCTAGGACTAGCCTTTTGAATGAGGCGTTGGTACCATTTTTATCTCTTTTAACCCCTTTATTGTACGAATTTCGAAATATCTTTGTTATCTCTGTAAGAGGAATATAAACTCTGAATTTTGTGTTTCTTGCTTCAGCTGTGTTGTTGGTACCATTTTTATCCCCTTTTTATAAATTTTGAAAACACCTTCTTTTTACGATTCTACTTAATTTAATGAACTTACATACCGAATTTCATGATTCCAGCTTCAGACGTTTGATTGGTACCATTTTTATCCCTTTTTACCAAATTTCACCCCAAAAAGTACGAATTTAGCAAACAATTTTTTAGTTAAGAAGAATAATAATACGAATTTTCTAAAAGTAGTTTTTGGTCGCGTTCATGCAATAAGTGTCCATACCAAATTTAAAGATTCTAGGACTAGCCTTTTGAATGAGGCGGTGGTACCATTTTTATCTCTTTTAACCCCTCTATTGTACGAATTTCGAAATATCTTTGTTATCTCTGTAAGAGGAATATAAACTCTGAATTTTGTGTTTCTAGCTTCAGCTGTGTTGTTGGTACCATTTTTGTCCCCTTTTTAAAATTTTGAAAACACCTTCTTTTTACGATTCTACTTAATTTAATAAATTTACATACCGAATTTCATGATTCCAGCTTCAGACGGTTGATTGGTATCATTTTTATCCCTTTTTACCAAAATTCACCCAAAAAGTACGAATTTAGCAAACAATTTTTTAGTTAAGAAGAATAATGGTCAGTAGAAAATTTCATTCTAGGCCCAACCGTTAGTTCAGTCCGTTGGTACCATTTTTATCCCCTTTAAACCATTTGCCGTATTTCGAAAATTACTTTCATATCACACTTATACGCTATAAGGGAAATATACACACCGAATATCATATTTCTAACTTCAGCCGTGTTGTTGGTACTATTTTTAGCCCTTTTTTTCCTCATATACGAATTCAGAAAAATTCCACCATTTTTTGTTTCTACGTATTTTGAAAGATTTACAACGTATTTCTTGATGCGTTTTTTAGTACTTTTTATCCAATTCCAAAAGGTACGAACTTTCCAAAATGTTTTTTAACCCAAAAAGTAGCATTTTTTCAGAAATATTTATTTAGTCGCGTTCATGCTAATGGCCCCAACCTTTGGTCAAAGCTGTGGTACAATTTTTGTCCCTTTTTAACCCAATTTGGTTTCATAAAATCCTTTTGTACTTTACTTCTACGCTGTTACTTATAAATATTACATATTACGCCCCTCATTTTCTGTAACTTTTTGCTTCTTTCATTTTGTAGTTGGGTCGCGATTTGGAGCGACAGCAAAAGCTGCGTGAAGAAATATTGGCTAAGACTACCGATTTTGAAACTGTAATGGATCTACCCTATCTGGATGCATGTATACATGGTAAAAACGTGTTTTATATTTTAATCTAGATCTAAAATCTAAATATTTCAGAAACGATTCGAATGTTCCCTCCTGGTTTCATTTCCAACAAACTTTGCACCGAACAAATTCAACTGACCAACAAGAATGGTCATACACTCACATTGCCCAAAGGTTCAGTAGTTGTTGTGCCGCTGCATGCCATCATGGCAGACGCTCAGTACTATGATAATCCGGATAATTTCGAACCCGAACGTTTTCTAGCGGAAAATGGTGGCCTTAAGAAATACAAAGATATGGGTGCTTATTATGGATTTGGTGATGGACCCAGAATGTGTTTGGGTAAGTGTGGCAGGAGCATCTGCTGATGATATGGAAACTGAAATTGTGTTTTTTTTCAGGCATGCGTTTTGGTTTGACCCAACTTAAAGGTGCCCTATGCGAGATTATTCGTAACTACGAAGTTCGTGTAAATCCAAAGACTCGCAAAGACAATCTATTTGATCCCATATACATTCTTACACGTCTCGATGGTGATATTTGTTTGGATTTTGAGAAAATCTTTTAAATTAATAAAAAATATAAATAAATATTTTTTTTAGTGTTAATGTTCTTTGATTGACTTTTAGGTATTTTTATAAAAATCATTTTTTTTTCTCAAACTTCCCCACTGTGTGGCGATGAAACTTATAAATAGACACAATTGAATATTCTGCAATATCACTGTACTTCACGATGAAATCTCACCGTAATTGATAAATAAATTCATTTAAATAAATATGTAACTTGAAAGCTCACATTTAAGCTTTCATGCTGGTATCAGAACTCAGAGCAATATAACATACTCCCCGATGCGTACACAGTGGCCAGTGAACAGTGAACGGTGAACAACGAATGCAAGCCGCAGTATCGCTCGTAAATTTACACAACACGGAAATAATAATTAAAGTTTGAATGTTATAAATAAGAAAAAAAAACAAAATGATATCGATTGTTTTAGGGGTAATTGCATTTACCCTGCTATCGTTGTATCTGTTCTTGGTGTGGCCTTTCGATTATTGGAAGAAACGCCGTGTCAATGGGCCCAAACCCATACCCTTTGTGGGCAATTATCCCAGTGCATTTACACAGAAACGCAACATGGCCTGTGATTTACAAGATATTTACGAGTATGTCCACCCATCTTAAATTGTATTTATTGATTGTTTTCGATTTATTTTGTAATTGAAATTGATAGAACTTACAAACACTCGGACGATTATGTGGGAATTTACAATTGTCGCACGCCTCAATTGATGATAACAAATGCCGGGTTGATACGCCGCATTTTGGTAACGGATTTCAAGAATTTCCACGACAATGATGCCTCAACAATGGTAAGTACCAGTGCTTATAACACTGTCCGACAGTCAGTATTACACTTGAACCAGATGATATACATCTGAAACTATAGGTGAAATCAGAGCTGTTAAATTTCGATTACGATTAGTAATCAATTACATTACTTTTTAAAAAGAATCGTAATGATTATATAATCCACTATTCAACAATTTCTGATTACTAATTGATTACGATTACAAATAATCAAAAAATAATCAGGATTACTTGCGATTACCGTTACCTTTCGGTTTAAGCTGGCAAAAGAACGAGAACAGAAAAAATCAAAACTGACATATATTGAAAAGTCAAAAGTTTTGACAAACAGACTACTATGACTCTCATACCGATTTCGCGAGAATCAAAAGTAATCACAAAAAATCAAAAGTAATCAAAAGTAATCTAAAATAGTCAAAAGTAATCAAAAGTAATATCATAATCATTTTTGATTATTTTTCAGTAATCGCAAGTAATCCTGATTATTTTTTGATTACTTGTAATCGTAATCAATTACTAATCTATAAAACTGAATGTAATCGTATTGTAATCAATACTTCTACTTAAAAAACAAATAAGGAAAGGCTAAAGTCGGGCGGGCACTCCACTTTCCAGCCGAATACAGTCCAACTCGGTAAAAAAGTGAAAACGGGAAGAATTTTTGTATGTTTCCTAATCATAGGCTAATACGACCTGGTTCGATTTGTCAAATCGATAAGAATATTTGTATCGGGGCTATATCCAAAAAATGGAATAAAGTGACTAACTTTCACAATAAGTTCTTCCAATTCATATATAGCTTGTTATGCTCACTTTGAAGAAATTCGGTGAAAAATCGTGGTGTCTGGGGCGGAAAAAGTCTATCCGGGAGCGAAATTTGTATGGGAGCTATATATAAATCTGAACCGATCTGCCCCATTTTTACCACAGGTGTTTCTAGTTGAAATATAATTTGTTTTGCCAAATCTGAAGACAAAATGATACAATTTGTGGTTTCTAGAGCGGAAAAAGTCAAATCGGGAGCGAATTTTGTATGGGAGCTATATATAAATCTGAACCGATCTGCCCCATTTTTACCACAGGTGTTTCTAGATGAAATATAAGATGTTTTGCCAAATCTGAAGACAATCTGATACAATTTGTGGTTTCTAGAGCGGAAAAAGTCAAATCGGGAGCGAAATTTGTATGGGAGCTATATATAAATCTGAACCGATCTGCCCCATTTTTTGTTGAAATATAAGATGTTTTGCCAATTTTTAAGAAAATCTCTTGTAATATATGGTATCTAGAGTGAAAAGATTAAAATCGGGAGTGAAATTCGTATGGGAGCTATATGTAAATCTGAACCGATCTGACCCATTTTCACTATGGGTGTTTCTAGGACAAATATAATATATTTCGCCAAATTGAATAGGATCTGTTAAAATATGTGGATTCTAGAGCGGAAAAAGTCAAATCGGGAGCGAAATTTGTATGGGAGCTATATATAAATCTGAACCGATCTGACCTATTTTTACCACAGGTGTTTCTAGTTCAAATATAAGATGTTTTGTCAAATCTGAAGACAATCTGATACAATATGTGGTTTCTAGAGCGGAAAAAGTCAAATCGGGAGCGAAATTTGTATGGGAGCTATATATAAATCTGAACCGATCTGCCCCATTTTTACCACAGGTGTTTCTAGTTGAAATATAAGATGTTTTGCCAAATCTGAAGACAAAATGATACAATATGTGGTTTCTAGAGCGGAAAACGTCAAATCGGGAGCGAATTTTGTATGGGAGCTATATATAAATCTGAACCGATCTGCCCCATTTTTACCACAGGTGTTTCTAGATGAAATATAAGATGTTTTGCCAAATCTGAAGACAATCTGATACAATTTGTGGTTTCTAGAGCGGAAAAAGTCAAATCGGGAGCGAAATTTGTATGGGAGCTATATATAAATCTGAACCGATCTGCCCCATTTTTACCACAGGTGTTTCTAGTTGAAATATAAGATGTTTTGCCAATTTTGAAGAAAATCTTTTGTAATATATGGTATCTAGAGTGAAAAGATTAAAATCGGGAGTGAAATTCGTACGGGAGCTATATGTAAATCTGAACCGATCTGACCCATTTTCACTATGGGTGTTTCTAGGACAAATATAATATATTTCGCCTAATTCGTGATTACAAGAATAGATGGACGGACAGACAGACAGACGGACGGACATTGCTAAATCGATTCAAAAAGTGATTCTATGTCGATCGGTATAATTAGCAATGGGTCTATCTCTCTTCCTTTTGGGTGTTACAAACAAATGCACAAAGACATAATACTCTCGTGGAGTGTATAAAAAGTAATCTAATTACTAATGATTACGATTACTAATCATTACTTAACAGCTCTGGGTGAAATAGAATATAGAATAAATGGTGTTTTTAGTTATTCTTTTCCTCTTCCTGTTGCACTTTAAAAAACTATAAAGTTCCAAAGGATACAATTTTTCAAAAATTAATTTAAATACTTATTCGCTCTCTCTCTTACACCGTTATAAATGACAGATTAAAGAAGATCATATGTATGTGCAGTGTAACCATTAAGTTGCAATATTAGAAATATTTCCCAGCAACAAAGGCATTGTGTTAGGATTGGTCGCGGTGAATCTTATAGAAAAATGTGTTTTTTTAATAAGCAAAATATATGTAATTAAAAATTGAGGAGGAATAATTTGAACTTGATTATACATCAATTCTATGTAGCTACAATTAAAGATATGCAGTTTTTTTTTTTTTTTTTTTTTTCCTGAACCAACACTCAGGGGATGTCCCCTATAAATGCAGTGCATTGCGTTGGTGGAAGGAAGATCAGGTATGGGAAGGAGGAAAGAGGGAGTAGTGTCTGTTGACATCTGTTTTGAATCTCTGAATGTCGTAATTGGAGGGAAAGATATTTGCCGGAAGTCGATTCCACATACGGATAGTACGGGCGAAGAACGAATTTATTCTGTAATGTGTGGTGCGGCCGGTTGTCCAATCGACAACAAATGGGTGAGCGTTTCTGGAGAGTCGCGTATCTCTACCGAACGTTCTCACGGGCGGTATGAGATCACGAATTTCCAAAGAACAAAAACCATTAAAGTATCGATAGAACAATGACACACAACCAACATTACGACGGTGTTCAAGGGAGACGATAGAATTGGATATCCTACCATCACCTATCAACACCATCGCCCTCCTTTGTACACGGTCAAGTAGCTCCAGTGATGAAGCTGGAGCACCCGACCATATATGGGAGTTGTATTCCATCTTTGGTCTGATGTAGGTAGTGTAGATATTGAGAAGATCAGAGGGTGTGAAATATTTCTTACATCTTTTTAGAAAGCCTAAACATTTGAAGGCATCTTTCGACACATCAAATACATGTTTTGTCCAACGAACATCACGTTGTATTTTCATGCCGAGAACATCGAGAGCATCTGATTGCTCAATATCTACACCGTTCATTAAAATCGACGACACCATTGGATCAGTGAATCGCTTGTGAGACAACAAGGAGCACTGGGTCTTACGTGCATTAAAATCTACTCTATTCACTCGACCCCATTCAGAAATGGCCAACAAATCCTGGCTAAGTGACTCATCCATCAATCGCCTTTTATCCTCAATTTCTTGACGACTTGGTCTATGATCGAATGAGTATGAGTGACAGAGGTTGCTGTCATCCGCGAATGAGTATATTGGATTCGAAGTCCGATCCAAGAGGTCGTCGATGAAAATAAGAAAAAGGGAGGGGGAAAGGACAGAGCCCTGTGGTACTCCTGCGGTTAACCTATGCTCGTCGGATGAGAACCCATCTACAACAACACGTATAGTGCGATCTCTGAGGAAGCTCGATATAAATCGAGAGAAGTCACTACCAACACCAAAAGCGATAAGCTTCGATATGAGTGCGCCGTGCCAAACTCTATCAAAGGCCTTGGAGATATCTAGAGCAACGACCTTACTCTCACCAAGCTTGTGAATAGATCGATTCCACTTTTCGGATAGCAGTGTCATCAGGTCTCCCGTAGATCGATTCCTACGGAAGCCATACTGTCGATCATTAAGTAAGTCATTAGTTTCTAGATACCTCACAAGATGGTGGTTAACCATACTCTCCATAACCTTCGAGAGCGCTGAGCAAATCGCGATCGGTCGATAGTTAGCAGGGTTATTAGCCTCACCTTTTTTAGGGATGGGCTGGATGTTCGCAATCTTCCAACACGCTGGGAAGATTCCTGCACGGTATGCAAGGTTGAAAAGATTGCGAAGGGGACGGGCAAGCGTCGAAGAGCACTTACATAGGACAAGTGCTGAAATGCCATCCGGGCCTGGAGATTTATTTACGTCAAGATTTGCGAGAACCCTTTTAACTCCACGTGTTCGAAAAAATATCTGAGGCATGGAACTAGATACATTTTCGATCACGGGGAGTGGTTGATTGCTTTCCGGCAAGGATGAATTCCTTGCAAACATTTCAGCCAATAGGTTAGCTTTGTCAACCGGGTCAGTGAATATCTGGTCATCTTTAACAAGAGTTGGGATAGAGGAGGAGTTATCCTTTACTCTTCTCACAAATGACCAAAAGCTCTTACTTCCCCTGGGAGAAGCAAGAACTTTGGCACGAAGACGTTGTTCGTACAGAAACTTTTCACGTCTAAGTACCCTGGCACACATGGTTCTTGTCTGCTTGCGTAGCAGATCAGTTGTGGCATTTTTATTTAAACGCCATTTCCTGAACGCTTCCTCTTTGGATCTGACAGCAGTCTTGCATGTCTGGTTAAACCAACTTTTATTAGATGGTTTATCCGAAATAACTTTAATTGGAATAAATGATTTCATTCCAATCAAGATAATATTTTCAATCATTTCAGCCGCAGCATCTATATCGCTATTTAGAAAACAAAGTTTCCAATTGAAATGCTGGAAAAAGTTGTTGAGCTCGGCCCAACGTGCCTTTTCGTATATATATATTGTCCGCTTTGGGGCTGGGGTCGAAGCGACACGAAGAGCGGAATACGAAAAGGATGCTGAAACAATACAGTGATCCGAATTACCAAGAGGTGCTAGAACGTTAACTTCATACTTTTCAGGGTGTGATGTTAAGAATAGATCAAGAATGTTAGAGTGTTGCCCTTGGACACACGGAATGTGAGTCGGTTCATTCACTAGTTGCGTCAAATCATTATGCGCGGCAAAAAGCTCGGCGTATTGACCCTCCGATGACAATAAGCTGAGGAATACGATGACAATAAGCTGAGGAATTCCTTCCTGAACATGTGACGTCCATGATTTACATGGCCTTGAATCAATTCCAATGTTTTTTCATAAACAATTAATTGTTAATACCTGCAAGACAGACGGATATGGCTCAATCATCTTAGAATGCTGCCACGACCTATAATATATGTACTTTACGGGGTCTCCGATGAATGTAGGTGTTGCGAAGGGAATGACAAAATGAATAGTCTATCTAAGATGACGCATAAAAAAGTGGTACATATCTACATGTTTGAGTTTTGGTTATGAAATTAAAATTGAAAATCAGGCTTCTTTACGTATTTTTCGATTTAAAAGAAAATTAATTTTTTTATTTTTTTATATGTTTTTATGTTTTCTTTGGCATATTTTTACATACCTTTGTCAATATGTATGTCTTTTATAAAAAAGTGTCTTCTTCATAATTAGAATGAACTTGGCCCACCACCCAGTATTTTAGAAGTCGGCCGAAAGTTGACTGCTTTTCGTATTTTTCAATTTAATTTTTTTTTTGTTTTTATGTTTTTTTTTTGACATATTTTTACGTATTTGTTCAAAATGCGAAGAAAAAAATTTATTTTTTTGTATTTCAGATTTTCACGTTTTTCAGATTTTGAAAATTGAAAAATCCTATTTTTATACCCTCCACCTCCAGGATGGGGGTATATTCACTTTGTCATTCCGTTTGTAACACCTTGAAATAATCATCGGAGACCCCATAAAGTATATATATTCTGGGTCGTGGTAAAATAAAGTATATATATTCTGGGTCGTGGTAAAATTCTAAGACGATATAGCCATGTCCGTTTGTCTGTCTGTTGAAAGCACGATAGCGGCCGAACTAAATGAGCTAGGAGGTTCAAATTTTTCCTAAATGTGTCTTATGGTTGTAGATCGGTTGGGATTGAAAGTGGACGAAATCGGCCCAGAGGGAAACATTTTTCCCTCACAAGGACTGAAAATACCCCTAATATTTAGAGTATTTCAGCATGTTTTTTGAACATATTAGCTTGTATTTACTTGATATTTGCAATGCGCATTCCCTTTATAGCATAAAAGGGCACCATAGAGTGTTTTTCATTTGTAGGGGGCGAAATGGGACCAAAAGGGATAAAAATGGTACCTATCAAACGACAACAGATAGAAACACGAAATTCGTGTTTAGGCGTGTACATTCCTCTAACAGAGTAGATACATAATATAAAAGTATTTTTTCTAAATTCGTACTTTTAAGTGGTTAAATGGGGATAGAGGGATAGAAATAGTACCAACCTAACGACTGCACCTAGAATAATGAAATTCGATATATGCATTCCTCTGATTGCGTAGACACGTAAAATAAAATAACTTTCCAAAATTCGTACTTTTTGGGGTTCAAATGGAAAAAGGGGATAAAAATAGTACCTACCAAATGACCGCAGCTAGAATCATGAAATTCGGATTATACATTCCTCTGACTGCGTAGACACGAAAAATAAAACGTTTTTTCCAAATTCTTACTTTCAAGGGATACAATGGCTACAGGGGATAAAAATAGTACCAACTAAACGAATACAGCTAGAATGATGAAATTCAGTATGTACATCCCTATAATTGTGTAGATACGTAAAATAAAGAGATTTTAGATAGTCGTACTCTTGAGGGGACAAAAAGGGAAAAAGGGGTTAAAAATGGTACCAACACAATGGCCGCAGATAGAATCATGGAATTCGGTGTATACATTCCTCTGACTGCATAGCCACGTAAAATATTTTTTTATTTTGTTGCTTTTACGACAAAAAAATGGTAGAATCATGAAGTTGTCTTATACTGCGTACGTGAGAGATAAGGTATTTTCAAAATTTATACTTTTGAAATTAAAATAGGATGGAAATGCAACCAACCAAACGACTGTAGCTGAAAATACACCCTCTATCCCCCAATATTTAGGGTGTTTATGATTGCTCCCTTATATTTACTTTATGAATTGAAGTATTATATCCATTATATATATATAGTATACAAATATTGGTAACCTTGGCTTATTAATTAAATTTCTTATTTTCATACAGTTAAAATTTGTTGCGGACATTCCTCTTGTAGCTTGGAAGCACCACAAAGAAAATAAAAGTTTTAGCGGGCGAAATGAGACAAAAAGGGATAAAATATGGTACCAATGATACGGCAACAGTTAGAATCATGAAATTCGGTGTGTACATCCCTCTAATTGCATAGACACGTAAAATAGAGGGATTTTTCGAAATTCGTACTTTTAAGGGATGTAATTAAAAAGAGGGATAAAAATGGAACCTACCAAACCGCTGAAGTTGAAATCATGAAATTCGGTGTATACATTCTGACTATGAAGACTTGAAGAAGGGTTTTTTTCGAAATTTGTACATTTGGGCGGAGAATGGGGCGAATGGGGATATCTTTAAAATTTATACTTTTCTTATCACTTTGTCTGTATCTGAAAATGCTTCTTTCTAATGGCGACTGACAATCGCCTAATATTTAGGCATGTTCACTTTCACAATTTCAGCATTTTATTTACATATAGTAGTCGATTTTAAACAGTGCGCATTAGTAGTATAGTAATGTGCATAAAAATATCACAATTTTCGTAATATGGTACTGTGCTTCTATGTAAAGTCGACATCCTTTAATCTGCCGGTAATACTGTGGAATGCACTCCGTGATGGAGGGTATATAAGATTCGGCCCGGCCGAATTTAACGCCTTCTTACTGGCTTTTTTTTTGATTTTTTTTGACATCGAAATTAACTCCGATTGTTATAAAATTTAGCATGAGTTTTTACCAAACTCAAAATGTCTACTAGAACAAAAGTTATTGAATTTTGGCCGATGGATTTTGTTTCTGAACCATTGTGCGACGACGAATCGATTAGATTTAATCAAGGAGCTGTTTTGAATAGTATTGTATACCCACTGAAAAGGAATTGCTGTTGTAGTATCTTATACTTGTACTTTTTGGCAAATGTAATTTACATTTACGTTGCCAATGGATCCATCTCTTTGAGGTCGACTACTTATTTAATTATCCTCGTATTCGAAAGATACAACTATCCGAAAGATTAAAACGACTTGAGGTATATAATTTCACGAGCTTATCTACTTTAGTCTATACTAAATGTTTTGATTTAATTTTGCCATTGTTTCGTACGTTATGCCTTGGTGCAAAAGTACTGCCTCCAAACTCTTCTTTCTGGAGTCAACCAATACCAGACATCCTATGATTTGTATGTTTGATTAGATTAGTTTATTCATAACTGTAAACATTTTTAGTAAGGTACATCTATCACGGACTCTATAGCAGGAGTTAGATGGTGTAACTTGAGCCTCTGTGAGCTGAGTACTCTGTGAGTTGAGTACTCTAATTAAACTGTTTCGATTTGGATATTTGACAGATCCAATCTTCGACAAAAATAGCAGTCTGATTATCTACAAATCATTGGTATTCCCAATTGCAAGTGGCGTCAGAAAGAAGTCTCAGCAAATGAACAAGAATTGAATCTTAGATTAGCCAGACCAGACTAGACCAGAAGCATGAAAGTATATAAATAAACTGCCTTTGGAATTAACCTTCTGCCACATCTTCCTTTTTCTAGGTTGATAAAAAATCCGATTTTATATTCGGCAACAATCCATTCATTTTGACGGGCGAAGAATGGAAGGAACGTAGAGCTGAAGTAACACCCGGTTTTACAACAAATAGAGTATGGAAATCAATATTAAATGCGACATTTAGAAACTCATATCTCTGCTCTGATTCTATAGATAAAGACTGTGTTCCCGGTTACAAAAAAGATTTGTAAAACGTTGGTCGACTACATAGACCAACAGTGCAAAATAGGCCCCAAAGATGGAATCGATGGCAAAGATGTAAGACGAAATCCTCACATTTCTATATCCTCCTCTTTATTAAACGAAACTATTCTCCTACAGATCAGTTTGCGTTTCACTTGCGAAGTTGTGACAGATTGTGTTCTAGGCCTTGAGGCTGGCACTTTCAGCAATAAGCCCAGTCCCATCATGGACATGACCATAAAACTCTTCGATCAATCATTTGTTGTCATCATTTATACGCTGTTGGTCGGCATGCTGCCGTGGTTGAAGAAGATCAAGAAGTTGCGTTTTGTACCGATTCCAATTGAAAAGTTTTTTGTGGACTTGATGCAGGACTCGTTAAATTTAAGGAAGACCCAACGGGAGCAGGGTGTTCATGGCGATCGTGTAGATTTCATGAATTACATGCTGCACCTGCAGGAGAAGAAGAATTTAAGTCTGCCGGAGTTGACATCTCACACTATGACATTTTTATTGGATGGCTTTGAGACTACGGCCGGTGTACTATCCCATTGTTTGCTTACGGTTTGTAGCGAAATAATAGAAGTAATTTCGTTATTAATTCAAGTTTTTTAATTTTTCAGCTGGGCCGAGATTTAGAGCGACAAAATATACTGCGAACGGAAATTCTCGAGAAATGGAATGGAAGTGATGAGTTTGACACCATTATGGAGCTGCCCTATCTCGATGCCTGTATTCATGGTAATGCCTGTAAATTCATAGAATTATGTTTTGAGCGAAAATATTTGCTGTGTCGTTTAAGATTCGAAATTGAAAAATGGATTTTAGACATTGATTTGACATTTGAGATTTATACTGATGCAAAAATTTGCATTTTCCTTCCCTTAGAAACCCTTCGGATATTCCCACCCGGTGCCTTTAGCATGAAAATGTGCACGGAGCCAATCGATTTGGTGAATAAGAATGGCGAAACCTTAAAGGTTGCCAAAGGAACACCTATTGTTTTACCATTACATGCAGTTATGTTGGATGAAAATAATTACAATAATCCCAATAGTTTTGAGCCTGAACGTTTTCTGGATGGCGGCCTAAAGAAATACAAAGACGAGGGAGTGTTTTTAGCATTTGGAGACGGGCCGCGAGTGTGTTTAGGTAAGAACATTTCACATCGCTCAACCAAGACCATATCGGATTTTGAATTTTAAATCTAATCTTTCAGGAATGCGCTTTGCCTTAACCCAAATCAAGGCGGCCGTGGTGGAAATTGTGCGTAACTATGTAATTCGCATCAATCCAAAGACACGTAGTGACAACAGACTCGATCCGACCTATTTTATGCAGCGGCTGGATGGTGGCATTTGGCTGGAGTTTGACAAAATCAACTAGATGGATTACCTGCCGTTTTTTACAACTATATAAATGGCGTATTACAACGGAGAATAACTAAAATTTAACTAAATAAAAATACAAATTTTAATAAAAAAGTACTATTTATTACCAACGAATATGCCCATTTATGTTTACTGTTTTAAATAATTTGTGATGTTTTATTATCATTTCAATCCCATTTTGATCATAAAAATATGGATTTCGGAAATCCTCAGTGAGAGATTTCATTATTCTGTTCTCTGGTACATATTAGGTTTTTCAACGTGCTTGATTAAAACTCCAATTTGGTATTGACGTTTTTCTCGCTTAATCAGTGGTGGTTTGTCCAAACTGTCTTATTTAATATTGTGTCCGAGACCTAAAAATTTTGCAAAAATGTGATCATTTTCAAAGGCTCATATCTGGCAAACCGTTTGGAATTTTGATTTACTCTCTGAGACAAAGTTGTAGCTCTTGTCATAAAGAACAAAGATTGTGAACAAATCTTGTAGCGTATACGTGCTGTTGTTGTTAAGGATAATATCACTCATACGCACCGTTGTCGGACTGACCATTAACAGAAATATTTTTCCTACCTAAACGGTCATTTCATTTTTGCAAAAAAGTGATAATATTCTCAGGCTCATATCTTGCAAACCGTTTGGAATTTTGGTTTACTATCTGAGGCAAAGTTGTAGCTCTTGTCATAACAAACAAAAATTGTGATCATATAAAATAAAAAAAACTTCATCTTCAAAATCGCAAATGCCGTCGAACAAATCTTATAGGCTGAGTGTGTGCAGGTAGCGTATACGTGCTGTTGACTAAGGATAATATCACTCATACGCACCATACAATTAACAGAAACAGTCCTCCAAGATATATTTTTTCTACCTAAACGGTGTTAAGAATCATTCCTAAGAAGTTCATATGTTCTAGAAAGTTGTTTATTGAGATCTTAGGTACATTTTTGTAGTTCATTATTTCCTTGAATTTTGAACGGTTTGCTACCTAGGACCTGAACAGGGGAAAAAGGTTTCAAAAACGAATTTTTTAAAGTTTTTTTTTTTTTTGCGATTTTGATCTTGAAGATGAATTTTGTTCTTTATGACAAGAGCTACAACATAGCCTCAGAGAGTAAATCAAAATTCCAAACGGTTTGCAAAATTGACGTCGAAGCCCCAAATCAGTGGGGGCCCATAAAAAAGTGCATGACTTTGGGCAAAACTGGGAGAGACGGGTCTTTTTTGGTCTTTTATCACGTAGTGGTCTCCGTATATTATTATATTTTTTCGTGTTGCACTGTGTGATTCATAAAACCAACAGACAAAAATGTCAACTTTCTTTAAAGTACCTTTATTATTTGTACTCTTAATTTGGAAATATAAATCCAATCACATTCGCTATGTTCAATTAACCGTAATTATGATGGCTACACATATTGCGTATCTCACTTTCGCATAGGGACAGTAGATTAGGAACAGTCTTAAAAAAAGAAACAAGTAAAAAGGAGTTAAATTCAACCGAGCCGAATCTTACATACCCTCCACCATGGAGTGCATTCCTCAGTATTGCTGGAAGATTAGAGGCTGTTGACTTCACGTAGAAGTGCAGTAACATATTAGGAAAATTGTTATATTTTTGCTAATTGTGATATGCCTTAAATAAATTCTGGTTTTTATTATTATAACTTTGAATTGAAATAAAGTTAAAGATCATGTCCACTTATAGGCCTAGGATACAAAATTGATATTATGGCGTGATAGAAAATTTCCAAGTGTAATTTTTACAAAATTATGCATAAATACATATTAACGGTATTTATGCATAATTTTAGAGATTTTTGGCGGTATTTTCATTTGTTGTTAAGGAAGAAATTGTTTACTTTGGACCGATTTCGCCCATTTTCAATTCCAACCTTCCACACAGTCAGAGGAGCCTGCACATCGAATTTCATTCCAGCTACAACCGATTGGTTGGTTCAATTTCTATCCCATTTTTATACAAACAATACGAATTTCGAAAATCTATTATCTTTGAAAATATATTATTTTTACTATTCTACCTACAGCCATGTGCTTGGTACCAGTTTAAATCTACCTGCTGCCGTTTGTTTGGTACCATCTAGGGTATCCAACCGATTAAATTTTATTCCATTAAACGAAGAATTTATTTCAAATATTTGTTCGAATAATTAACAAATCACAGTTTTCGAATAACGAATAATTCGAATAAATTATCCCAAATAATCGATTAATCTACATTATAAGTTTTGCATAAAGATACTGAAATCGGGGTTTGGTTTGCATAATAAATTGCTCCATTTGGCTATAGCATTATGGAACAACAAAACCTCTATTTTTCCCATACCATAATGGTTTCACATTTATATAATTAATCAAATTTTTAGATTCTATACGATTTTTAGTAAATTTTTTGATTTTGTTCCCCAAATGTTAACTTAACTCGAGAACGATTTATAAAATTTTATTGATAAAAATATCAAAAAATTAATTATACCAAAATGTTATTAACATTATTTTAGATCTGATGAACATTTTGGGGAGAATTTAAAATACATTTGCGAAAAAATATTTTTTTTGACAAAATTAAAAGAAAACTAAATTCATGGAAAATCGATAATGGCAAGAAATATTCTGGTTAGAACCGTGCTCGTCAATGAACGAAATTAAACATTTTCGAAGAAAATTGATATATAGCTTTTGATATTATTCTCAATTATATGAAGGATCCTTTTTTTGTCAAGAATTTAAATTATTTTGTCAGCTAGTATTTTTTCGGAGATTATATTTCGAAAAATATGACGGCTATTGGAACGATTTTGGGCATAAATATGAAAAAGTACTGCTTTAGATGGAGTTCTGACTCTCAGTGTTTTATTGAGGTGGAAAATCGTCCGATTAATCGGTTGATCGTATAACTTTTGACACCATTATTCGATTAATTGGAAATTCTTTGTTTTCGAAGAAACGATTAATCGAATAACTTAAAAGTCCGAATAATTGGATACCGTAGTACCATCTTTATCCCCAAGTAAAAATTAAAAAAATCTTTTTATTACGCGTTACACTGCCTTTGGGTCAGTACCAATATTTTCCCTTTTTTCCCATTTTGACCCTAAATGTAAGAATATCAAAATATAGCCTTATTTTTAGAGTCTACGCCGCCAGAACGAGGTATAAAACGATTTCCTCTATTCTATCGGTTCATTGTTACCATTTTTATCCCCTTTCTCCCCTAAAAGTAAGAATTAAAAAAAAAACTTTATTTTAAGTGATTATGCGATTTGTACACCATACTTCACGTTACTAGTTATTGTAGTTCGATATATAGCATTTGTATCTCCTTTTTGCCTCATTTCACCCCCTGCAAGTAGGAATCAAATTAAGTGCGTGTTCTCGCTATAAAAGGAATGAACTTTGCAAATATCAGACTGATACAAGGCAGAAATATTCAACAAATTTCAATCCCAACTGATCTATACCTATTAGATGTATTCTTGGAAAATATGGTCATTCTAGCTCTTTCCGTTTAGATGCTAGTGTAATTTCAGCAGACGGATGTGGCTAGATCGTCTTAGTATATATATACTTTATAGGGTTGCAGGTCGTTATTTCAAGGTGTTACAAACGGAATGACAAACTTGGTATACCTTCATAATCAGTTAACAGTTGTTAGCACGTTTATTCGGATGCCAGTTGACTTCTTCTACACAGAAAATTATTATACCCTACACCACTTCGTGGGCTAGGGTATTATAAGTTAGTTTCGCGTCAAATGTTTGTAACACCAAGAAATAATCGAGCTAGACCCACCTTTAAGTATACCGATCGGCTTAGAATCACCAACTGAGTCGATTTAACGATGTCTTCTGTCCATCCGTCTGTCCGTCTGCTGTCCATCTAAGCTTGTTCTCACTCTACAGGTCGCAATTGTTGTCCGATTGTCATGAAACTTGGCAGAAGTTATTTTTTCTGGCCAAGGACCATCGGAATTGAATTTGGAGGAAATCAATTCAGATTTAGATATAGCCCCCATACAAATGTCGCTCCCGATTTGACATTTTCCGCTCTAGAAACGACATATTGTACCCGATTTTCTTTAAATTTAGCAGAACATCTTATAATCTAACTAAAAACACGTATGCAGCAATTGGGTAAGATCGGTTTAGATTTAGATATAGCCCCCATACAAATGTCGCTCCCGATTTGACATTTTCCGCTCTAGAAACGACATATTGTACCCCATTTTCTTTAAATTTGGCAGAACATCTTTTAATCCAACTAGAAACACGTGTGCAAAAATTGGGTAAGATCGGTTCAGATTTAGATATAGCCCCCATACAAATGTAGATCCCGATTTGACATTGTCCGCTCTAGAAACGACATATTGTACCCGATTTTCTTTAAATTTGGCAGAACATCTTTTAATCCAACTAGAAACACGTGTGCAAAAATTGGGTAAGATCGGTTCAGATTTAGATATAGCCCCCATACAAATGTCGCTCCCGATTTGACATTTTCCGCTCTAGAAACGACATATTGTACCCGATTTTCTTTAAATTTGGCAGAACATCTTTTAATCCAACTAGAAACACGTATGCAGAAATTGGGTAAGATAGGTTCAGATTTAGATATAGCCCCCATACAAATGTCGCTCCCGATTTGACTTTTTCCGCTCTAAAATCCACATATTCTACCCATTTTTCTTTATGGGTCCATATTTTGGTATAACCGCCATACAAATTGGGCCCCCATTCCACTCTATTACATCTCTAGAACCCACATCGTGCATTAGATCTCGATATAATTTTGCATATCATGTCATATTTCAACTAAGAATACCTACTTTGAAAGTGAAGTGAAAGTGAGCTCTGACTAATGGCCCCATTTTAATTTTTACCCCTCAAGAACCCAAATTTTACATCGGATTTTTTTTTCAAATTTTGCAGATTATATTATATTTCAGAATACAAAGTCAAATATATGTGTCCACACTTTGGTATAACCCAATAACCCATTCTACTCTAATACAGCTCTAGAAACTACGTCTTACATCAGATCATGATATATTTCAACTATGAATACCTACAGTGAATGAAAAATATATAGGCCCATGTTTTGAGCCGGTGTTGTTGTAGGCCTCCTTTCAAATGTCGGTCCGATTCATCCTATTACTACTGTATAATTTGTATTTGTCTGCCGGAAAATTGGATCAATTCTTTACAATATTCGTTAAATATGACTAAAGATGAATTTATACTGTAAAATTTATATGAACTACTTAAAATTGATGAAATACCTGGGTTTAGTAATCAAAGAGAGGTAAATACGCAGGGAGTGGTGTAGGGTATTATATAGTCGGCCCCGCCCGACTTTAGCCTTTCCTTACTTGTGTTATATTTACTTTACTCGGAATATCTGCTGGAAAATTGGATCAATTACTTTATTATTTACAATTCTCATTAAATTTGACTAAATATGAATTTATTATAACTTTATAATTTATATGAACAATATAAAATTGCTCCCATGAAATATCTGTGTTTAATAATCAAAGCGAGGTATATGCACAGGGAGTGGTGTAGGGTATTATATAGTCGGCCCGCCCGACTTTAGCCTTTCCTTACTTGTTGTATTATCTAACAAATTTCGGAATGTGAGAAATCCAAATGAAATTGATGATTTACAAAATAGAGTAGAGATCTGAATTAAATTCATAAAATAAAAATATTTGTATATAAAGTATATGTATGAATATCTGTTCTTCCGATCGTAATATTTATTACAATAAATAAGTTTTTTGTTTTCACAAAAATGAATACAGTTCCTAAGAATTTGAAAACAAATTTACACTTGCGTTTTTTATTTATAAACAAGCTGAATTCCCTCTATTTGTTCGATAAATTGTCAGGATTTTTGAATTGTCAAAAAAATGTTTTTGATTTCAAATAAGAGCTACCTAATTATTTAAATAATTTTAGAACAAAAAATATGCCGCTAAAAGCACCACTCTGAATTTTTGACATTTTGTAGAGAATAAAATAAATATTGAAATAAATTTTTATAAGCAGCTAATAGTACTGAAACTATGATGCTTCATAATGGAAATTATTAAAACATTCAAAAAACGCAAATAGGACCAAAAATGTTTCATTTAAATCGGAGAACATAAGTATGGAATGGAATTAGTATATGACAAAATCTGAAAATATATATCCATTGCCAAAATAAAGCCATAAAGTCTAAATTCATGATATGATAGATATGATAATTCTGATAGATATGTTCATCATAAGGAGAAGATTATTAAAATATCTTTCCAAGCCGCGATTCTTTGTGATGAAGTGCTTTTATTTATTTCTATGTGATGAAGTGTTCAAATAAATTCAATTTGAATCTCTGCCGTGACTTTTTTTTCAAATCAAACAATATAAATGATATTAGAATCACTCAAACAATTGTTCAAATAATAAATAAATGACTGAAAGCTCCGTGAAAAGCTTTGCTGATAATCACTTGTATGCTGGTATCAGAACCCAAAGCAAGAAAGATAGCACTCACCACATCCACACAGTCAACAGTAGACCACCAAACCCGCAGTGTCATCATAATCATAAATTTATACGACACGAAAGTACTACATATAAATTAATACAATGATTGTGACTATTTTAGGGGTGATTTGTTTCGTTCTGTTATCATTGTACCTCTTCTTGGTGTGGCCTTTCGATTATTGGAAGAAACGCGGTGTCAATGGGCCCAAGCCGCGGCCGTTTGTGGGCAATTATCCCAGTGCATTTACACAGAAACGTTGTATCGCCTATGATGTACAAGATATTTATGAGTATGTTCGACGGTCTTATCATTGATCTAATTTTTTGAAATCATCCATCCATTTCGTAGAACTTACAAACATTCGGACGATTATGTGGGAATTTACAATTGCCGTACACCTCAGTTGTTGATAACAAATGCCGCCTTGATACGACGTATTTTGGTTACGGATTTCAAAAATTTCCACGATAATGATGCCTCGACGATGGTAAGTGAAATTGGGATTGGTATAACTGGGGACAATTTTGTTCGAATATGATTCCGAATAGTGTTTGCGTACATATAAATAAGGTCATACTTGCTCAGCAAGATAGCATATTAAATAAATTAAATTTAATTAAATTAAAAGTTAATTGAACTAATCACTTAAGTTTGGTCGGACCGAATCTCTGCGATGGAGTTCAGTATCATATTGGGAGGATTACATATGAGTCATTCCATGTCGAGAGGTACGATTTTTGATATCCATCGCTGTCATGTTATATGTTTGAAAAAAAAAACATTTTTTTTACGTGTTATGACCAATTTAACAGTAATCAGAATGAGAATGAGAGAATGAGAATCATTTCTCTTTGTAAAGGGTGATTTTTTAAAAGCTATAGGAAAATTTTCAAAAAAAAAAAAAAAACACATAAAATTCAGAAAAATGCATGAAATCTTTATTTGAATCGATAGTACGGTCCATATAATTTAACGTTTGAAGATTATTTCATGCAAATGTTGACCTTGACTACACCTCAAATGGTTTTGAAAGGCATCACACCTAAATCCTTCCGCAACATTTTCCACGTTGTTGAGTAACAGAGGCCCAATTGCTGCGAACGGCGACGAATCGATAATTGATGGTCATCATTAACACTGGCCGATACAGCTGCGATATTTTCTTCAGTTCGCACTCTACGTAAGCGTGTTGGTGGTTTAATGCCCAACAATGTAAATTTGGTGCGAAATTTAGTCACAATAGCCCGAATAGCCGCTTCAGTGGGTCGATTAAACTGACCATAAAATGGAAGAAGCGAGCGATGAACTTTCTTAACAGAGAAAGCATTTTGATAATAAAATTCAATAATTTGCAAGCGTTGTTCGTTTTTAAGACGATTCATGGTTAAATTATAGACCAAACTGATGATGTTTGACAGTAACACAAAACACGAAACGTGTGTCAGCTGATTAAACCAGTGTTGCCAAAAAGATAATAGCTAAAAAATCACCCTTTAGATGCATCTCAACGAAGAAAAAGGCAGTCTTCAAAAATTTTGATTTTTTTTTCGAAAAAAATCATAAAAAGTAGAAAAAAATCAGAAATAAGTTTTATGTTTTATTTTTAAATAGCTAACATTCTAACTCAAAAAACAATGCTTATACTCTTTGTATACGCAAAAGCACTAAAAAATCATGATTTTTTTAAATAACGTGAAAAGTCCCAATACAGATTACATAAAATAATATATTGTTTTAGTTTGTCATAGCTGACATCTTAAGAAAGAAAACTTGGTATTTTTGAAGAAAATATATAAATAAATGTAGAAGTTATGACCCTTATGCTTTTGCATAAATTGTTAGTCAGGCGTGAAGACGACATGTACTTCTACAAGAAGGACCATAACTTCAACATTTAAACATTGATTTTCTAGGATTTTAACTTTTATGCAAACAAACTTTATTGCAAACTGAACTAAAATATTCTTTCATCTAATTTGTAAAGGGATTTTTCGCGCTATTTAAACAAAAAATCAAAAAAATATAAGTTAAAAAAAATCTTTTGCGTCTACAAAGTATCATAACTTCAACATTTATCACAGAATGCTATTAAAAGAAAAAAAAAAAAAAACAAAATGCTTTTTCCTACTTTTTTTACAATTTTTTCGTGCCAGCAAAAATAGAAAAAAATAATTTTTCCAAAATTTTGGAGGCTGTTCCTAAACCACTTTTTCCAATTGAAAGTGCAATTCGCAATATTTGTAGCCATCATGAGTACCTTTAATTAAATTTCCAAAATGTGAGTTCAAATATTTACCACCACCGAAAATGGGAATTTGAGTAAAAAAACAAGTAAGGAAAGGTGTGGCCGACTTTATGATACACTTTCTATCCTATTACAATTCAAATCGGTAAAAAAGTGAAATCGGGAAGGATTCTTGTATATGCTTTATAGAGCGAAAAAGTCAAATCGGGAGCGACATTTGTATGGGGGTTATATCTAAATCTGAACCGATCTTACCAGCTTTCATTACAAGTCTTTCAAGTTAGATTATAAGGTGTTGTGCCAAATTTGAAGAAAATCGGGTACAATATGGGGTTTCTAGATCGGAAAAAGTCAAATCGGGAGTGACATTTGTATGGGGGTTATATCTAAATCTGAACCGATTTTACTAGCTTTCGGCACAGGCGTTTTTAGTTAGATTATAAGGTATTAACCCAAATTTGAAGAAAATCGGGTACTATCTATGATTTATAGAGCAAAAAATTTCAAATCGGGAGCGACATTTGTATGGGGGTTATATCTAAATCTGAACCGATCTTACTAGCTTTCATCATAGGTATTTCTAGTTAGATTATAAGGAGTTAACCCAAATTTAAAGAAAATCGGGTACAATATGTGGTTTCTAGAGCGGAAAAAGTCAAATCGGGAGCGACATTTGTATGGGGGCTATATCTAAATCTGAACCGATCTAACCCGCTTTCAACACAGGTGTTTCTAGTTAGATTATAAGATGTTGTGGCAAATTTGAAGAAAATCGGGTACTATATATTCTTTATAGAGCGAAAAAAGTCAAATCGGGAGTGACATTTGTATGGGGTTATATCTAAATCTGAACCAATCTTAGTAGCTTTCGCCATAGGTGTTTCTAGTTAGATTATAAGGAGTTAACCCAAATTTGAAGAAAATCGGGTACAATATGGGGCTTCTAGAGCGGAAAAGTCAAATCGGGAGTGGCATTTGTATGGGGGTTATATCTAAATCTGAACCGATCTAACCCGCTTTCAACACAGGTGTTTCTAGTTAGATTATAAGGTGTTGTGCCAAATTTGAAGAAAATCGGGTACAATATGTGGTTTCTAGAGCGGAAAAAGTCAAATCGGGAGTGACATTTGTATGGGGGTTATATCTAAATCTGAACCGATCTTACTAGCTTTCACCATAGGTATTTCTAGTTAGATTATAAGGAGTTAACCCAAATTCGAAGAAAATCGGGTACTATATATGCTTTATAGAGCGAAAAATGTCGAATCGGGAGCGACATTTGTATGGGGATATATCTAAATCTGAACCGATCTTACTAGCTTTCACCATAGGTGTTTCTAGTTGGATTATAAGATGTTGTGCCAAATTTAAAGAAAATCGGGTACTATATGTCGCTTCTAGAGCGGAAAAAGTCAAATTGGAAGCTACATTTGTATGGGGGCTATATCTAAATCTGAACCGGTTTGCTTCAAATTAAATAGCGTTTGTCCTTGGTCCACAAAACTTACTTGTGCCAATTTTCGTTAAGATCGGTCGATAATTGCGACCTGTAATTTGATTACAACAATAGATGGACAGACGGACAGACACACGGACATTGCTAAATCGATTTAAAAAGTGATTCTAAGCCGATCTGTATAATAAACAATGGGTCTGCCTCGCTTCCTTTTGGGTGTTACAAACAAATTCACAAAGACATAATACTCTCGTGGAGTATATAAAAAGAAAATGTTACCATGTCTTTTGGACAAAATTTTTGTGGCTTAGTGATATCGAGAACGTTATCGCATAAATTACAAATATATCATTTCCGTTTGTTACTTAAAAAGTCACAGGAAAAGTCTAATCATGAAGATTTTTATACCCTCCGTCTAGAGGGTGGCGGTATATTAAGTTTATCATTCATTTTCTAACACTTTGAAATATCGACCAGAAACCCTATCGTATAAAATTCTAAGACGATCTAGCCTTGTCCGTCCGCCCGTCTATTGAAAGCACGCTAACATCTAAACGAATGGAGCTAGGACGTTTAAATTTTCCAAGAATACGTTTAATATATGACATTGTTAGGGAAACATTTTTTACACTGGGCCGATTTCTCCCATTTTCAATTACAACCGATCGTACTGAAACTGGGCGAAATCGAACCGATGGAAAAAATGTTCCCTAACAAGAACAGAAAATACTCCTAATATTTCGAGTATTTAAACATGTTTTTTTGAATATTTCTGCTTATATTTACTTGATA
Source organism: Polietes domitor (assembly GCA_947397865.1). Classification (NCBI taxonomy): domain Eukaryota; kingdom Metazoa; phylum Arthropoda; class Insecta; order Diptera; family Muscidae; genus Polietes; species Polietes domitor. Next base: position 117,471,657 of record OX377620.1, read on the forward strand.
TTTTGGTACCAACAAAACGACTGCAGCTAGAATAATGAAATTCGGAGTGTACATCTAATAGCATGTGCACATAAAATAAAGTGATTTTCAAGGGCGGAAATGTGAAAAAAAGGATAAAATTGGTATCGACCGAATGACTGCAGCTAGAATAATGAAATTCGTTATAAACGTTTCTGTGACTGTATAAACGTGCAAAATGAGGGGAATTTTAAAATTTTTTACTTTTGGAAATGGATAAAATTGGTAAAATTAAACAGCTGCAGCTAGAATAATGAAAATCGGTGTATATTTTGCTCAGGCTGCGTATATTCGAAATATAATGCGATGCTCGTACTTTTGAAAGGATTTTTCGGAAATTTGAACTTCTAGGCAAAACGGAGCACAAAAGGGAATTTTATTTTATGCGTGAAGTCGACAGCCTCTAATCTGCCGGTAATTCTGAGAAATTCAATCGATGGTAGAGGAATTTGACGCCTTTTTACTTGTTCGAAACTAAAGTAACCCTTGTGGACATCTTATTTTACACAGTGGGCCTTCTTACCGTCTTATTTACTTGCTTTACTATGCTACATCACAACATTTTTCCCCTTCTAGGTTGACAAAAAATCCGATTTTATATTCGGCAACAATCCATTTCTTTTGACTGGCGAAGAATGGAAGGAACGTAGAGCCGAAGTAACACCGGGCCTTACAATAAACAGAGTATAGAAATCAGCACTAAGTTAAATACTAAAAAATACAACATTTAAATATTATATCTCTGCTCTGCTTCTGTAGATAAAGACTGTGTGTCCGGTTACAAACAAAATCTGTAAAACTTTGGTCGACTACATAGAACAACAGTCCAAGATTGGTCACAAAGGTGGCATCGATGGCAAAGATGTAAGGCGAAGTCCTCATACATATTTCAAGATCTTCTTATTTTACGAACGCAACTCTTCTCATACAGATCAGTTTGCGTTTCACTTGCGAAGTTGTGAGCGATTGTGTTTTGGGTCTAACGGCGAACACCTTCAACAATAAGCCCAGTCCCATCTTGGAAATGACCAAAAAGCTCTTTGATCAATCATTTGTATTTGTCGTTTATACACTGATGGTTGGGATGTTGCCGTGGTTGAAAAAAATCAAAAAGCTGCGTTTTGTGCCCAAACCTATAGAAACGTTTTTTGTGGACTTGATGCAAAACTCGCTGAACCTAAGGAAGGCCCAGAAGGAGCAGGGTGTCAATGGAGACCGTGTCGATTTCATGAATTACATGCTACACCTGCAGGAGAAGAATAATTTGCAGATAAAGGAGTTGACTGCGCATACTATGACATTCTTATTGGATGGCTTCGAAACTACGGCCGCTGTGCTGGCGCACTGCTTGCTCTTGGTATGTGGAGGCTGGGCAAACAAAAATCCATCCGATGTTTAAATAAATCCAGTTTTGTCTTTTTTCAGTTGGGTCGTGATTCAGGCCGGCAAAAAATACTGCGCAATGAAATTCTTCAAGAATTAGGCGACGCTGACAACGATTTTGAGGCTATTACGGATTTGCCGTATCTCGATGCCTGTATACATGGTAATATCGGACCGAACCCACTTTGAAATTATGCCAGATCGGTTGGGCATGGAATGGCTCTTGACTTTTATAGTATTTTTTCTTTTTTCCCTTAGAAACCATTCGGATCTTCTCACCCCTCGGCTTTAGCACGAAAGTGTGCACGAAGCCAATTGATTTGGTGAATAAGAACGGGGAAACTGTGAAAGTTGCCGTTGGAACACCGATTATTTTACCCGTACATGCTGTTATGGTGGATGAGGATAATTATGCTAATCCGCAGAGCTTCGAGCCGGAACGTTTTCTCGATGGCGGCCTAAAGAAATACAAAGACGAGGGTGTATTTCTGGGATTTGGTGATGGTCCGCGAATATGTTTCGGTACGAAGTAGGAGCTAAACAAACATTATAGTGTTTTGCTCCAATTAGGTTTTTTAATTTCACGAATTACTAATGATATCTAATATTTTAGGAATGCGCTTTGCTCTAACCCAAATCAAAACGGCCTTGGTGGAAATTGTTCGTAATTTTGAAATTCGCGTGAATCCGAAAACTCGTAGTGACAATGTATTTGATCCGAGCTATTGGATGATGCGACTCGATGGTGGTATTTGGCTGGAATTTGACAAAATCAAATAGATTTTTTATGTATAACAAGAATTATTACTAAATATTATGTATGTGTATGTATGTTTTTTATTAGAATTGGCTGTTGCGTCATTCATTCAAGCATCTAATTAATATACATAAATCAACCAATATAAACAAACAAGTGTATGAATTTGTATAAAGAACATAATTCTTGGATTTTTATTGTTTTCATACCTTGTACACTGAAAGAAAAACGTACGTAACCGGAACGATATTGTACGTTGTGGCAACGAATTTGTTCATTGAAAGTCAACCAACGTCGGAGTTCGTTGCTGCAACGAACAAAGTTTCGTTGATGCAACGCATCTTGATTTAATGGAAATTATAGTTCTACAACGAATATGTTCGTTGCTGCAACAACTGTTTCGTTGCTGCAACTATGTTTTTTCGTTGCTGCAGCAATGCTGATTTGTTGCTGCAACAATGCTATTTCATTGCTGCAACAACTCCAATTCATTGGTGCAACAACTCTGATTCGTTGCTGCAGCAACGCGGTTTCCTTGCTGAAGCAATATATTTTCGTTGCAGCAACGAAACTTTATCGTTGCAGCAATGAACGCCGATTTAGTTGATTTTCAAAAACAAAATTCGCCTCGGCCTTGAACGTTTTTTTTCAGTATAGATAATTTAGTTCCATAATGACCACCAGCAGTGGACTTCGAAGTGATTATTCGCAACAGCAGTTCAACTACTTAAGGCAGAACTCCAACAACGTGAATGAGAATTACTATCGAATACATCCCTAAAACACACACTAGAAAACCACATAATTTGTGTTACTCCGATTGTTGCACCAACGATAACAGTTTCGTTGCTGCAACGAATGAGTTGTTGAGGCAAAGTGTTCCATCCAAACTCCATTAATTTTAATAATTTTTGACAAAATAATAAGGAATTGTATAAAAAACAATGATTATAATCAGAAATTTATAACTAAAGTCGGGCGGGGCCGACTCTATGATACACTCCACTTTCTATCCGAATACAATTCAATTCGGTGAAAAAGTGAAAACGGGAAGGTTTTTGTATCCTGTAAGTGTATGTGTTTGACAAAAAATGTTAAATCGGAATGGACATTTGTATGAGGATATAATGAAACCTGGAACGAAATAGGTGAAATATAAAATGTATAGTTTGACCAAAATCGGTTAAACTTTTGGGAGCAACATTTGTATTTGGGCTATATTTAAATCTGAACCGCTCTTACCCACTTTCACCATAGTTTTGTTTAGTTGGATAAGATGTTGTTCCAAATTTAAAGAAAATCGAGTACAATATGTGGCTTGTAAAGCGGCAAAAGTCAAATCGAGAGCAACATTTGTATGGGGGCTATATCTAAATCTGAACCGATCTCCCCCAATTTCTGCATAGGTGTTTCTAGTTGTAGTATAAGATGTTGAGCCAAATTTAAAGAAAATCGAGTACAATATGTGGTTTCTAGAGCGGAAAAAGTCAAATCGGGAGCGACATTTGTATGGGGGCTATATCTAAATCTGAACCGATCTTACCCAATTTCAGCATAGGTGTTTCTAGTTGGATTATAAGATGTTGTGCCATATTTAAAGAAAATCGAGTACAATATGTGGTTTCTAGAGCGGAAAATGTCAAATCGGGAGCGTCATTTGTATGGGGCCTATATCTAAATCTGAACCGATCTTACCCAATTTCAGCATAGGTGTTTCTAGTTGGATTATAAGATGTTGTGCCAAATTTAAAGAAAATCGAGTACAATATGTGGCTTGTAAAGCGGCAAAAGTCAAATGGAGAACAACATTTGTATGGGGGCTATATCTAAATCTGAACCGATCTCCCCCAGTTTCTGCATAGGTGTTTCTAGTTGGATTATAAGATGTTGTGCCATATTTAAAGAAAATCGAGTACAATATGTAGTTTCTAGAGCGGAAAATGTCAAATCGGGAGCGACATTTGTATCGGGGCTATATATAAATCTGAACCGATCTTACCCAATTTGAGCATAGGTGTTTCTAGTTCAATTATAAAATTTTGTGCCAATTTTAAAGAAAATCGGATACAGTATGTGGATTTTAGAGCGGAAAAAATCAAATCGGGAGCGACATTTGTATAGGGGCTATATCTAAATCTGAACCGATCTTACCCAATTTCAGCATAGGTGTTTATAGTTCAATTATAAAATGTTGTGCCAATTTTAAAGAAAATTGGATACAGTATGTGGATTTTAGAGCGGAAAAAGTCAAATCGGGAGCGACATTTGTATGGGGATATATCTAAATCTGAACCGATCTTACTAGCTTTCACCATAGGTGTTTCTAGTTGTATTATAAGATGTTGTGCCAAATTTAAAGAAAATCGGGTACAATATGTGGTTTCTAGAGCGGAAAATGTCAAATCGGGAGCGACATTTGTATGGGGGATATATCTAAATCTGAACCGATTTACCTCAAATTAAATAGCGTTCGTCCTTGATCCACAAGACTTAGTTGTGCCAATTTTTGTTAAGATCGGTCTATAATTGCGACCTGTAATTTGATTACAACAATAGATGGACAGACAGACGGACAGAAGGACATTGCTAAATCGACTCAGAAAGTGATTCTATAATAATCGATGGGTCTAACTCGTTTCCTTTTGGGTGTTACAAACAAATGCACAAAGACATAATACTCTCGTGGAGTGTATAATGAAAGAGAATATTTTCGTTGCATCAACGAATATTGAACTGTTGCAGGAACGAAACTACGAAATGTACGAAAAAATCGGTTTCATACCATAAACGTTCACATCGTTGCAGCAACGTTTCGGATTGTTGTGGGAACGAAATAGTTCGTTGACGCAACGAAATGGCAATAACCAATCTGATTCGTTGATGCAACGAACAATTTTTCTTTCAGTGTATTAATAAACGAACGAAGAAATTTTTATTCTGGTAATGTTTCACTGAAATTTTGGTTGACTGTGCAAAAAATATTTTGCAATAAAGATCGTAACCCATCATTTGAACAATTTCAAGCTCACACAGTCGACACCTATGAACATAAGTTTTAAAATCAATTAATATAATCATTTCGAAAATCCAAATAAATTAAATAAAACTGTAAAACTTAAAAAAAACTGATGATATGTTATAACACTTCAATATTTTAGAAGTAATTTTATTTGATAAAATAACTTTGAGCGTATAAAATATATAGGACTTTGCCACGTCTCTTCTAACACCTCTCACACAAATCACTCTAATCTATTTAATTTAAAACTTTTACACGAGTGATCAGATTGACTAAAATAAAACTGATATAACTTCCATAGTGTTATTCGAAATCAGTTGCAATTTGATATTGGAAAATGTTTTTATAATCACTTTAAATGTACAAAATATTTATGCTTTTGCCACGCCCCTTGTAGTAACTCGCAAACAATTCTCCAGGCAATATCACTTAATTTATATCTTCTACATCGGTCCCTGACACACATATTACTTCAAATTTGATCATGTTTTTGCAATTGTTTTATAAATGTACAAGTCTATGTGTCATAAACCTTCTAGTACCTCCCACATAAATAATCCGACACGAACTAAAATTGAAAATTCCATGCAGATACTCTCTGATAGTGCGGGTATATATAAGTCGGTTTAACTTTACTTACTTGGTTTGACTGATATTCGCAAGGTGAGTTGTGGCTCTCATTCGTTTGGAGAGTTATAGACATAAAGGTACCTAGTAATTTGTTGGAAAGTCGCTACGAAGATGGTCGTCACGAGCCAGGATTCACGATGAAGGTAGATTCAGCCAAGAAATAAATGTCACCAAGCATTTTGTAAATAAATTTACATTCTATAAAATATAGATGCAAAATGGTCTTGAACATGGGCAAAAATACAAACTAAATATTGATTACAGATCGAAATAACAAAAAAGAAGTAAAAACTGCGTTAAGTTCGACCGGTCCCAACTTTATATACCCTCCACCATGGATGGCAGAGGCTGTCGATTTTCGTAGAAGTGCAGTAATATTACAGGAAAATATTAATTTTTGTTATTTGTATGTATAGTTGGTCTGTTATGTTGTATGTGTTGTCATTTATTTTGGTTTAAGACCAAAAGTTCTGCTGAAGACTTCAGCAGAACCAAAGTGAGACCTTTATTGCCTTTTTGCTAATTTTGGGTTCTGCTGAAGACTTCAGCACAACCTTTGGTCTTAAACCAAAATAAATGACAACATATACAACATAACAGACCAACAGACCAACAATACATACAAACAACAACAATACACACGAGATACAGTGAAGACAGACCATACCGTACAACAACAACCTTTGTATTGTTGCGAGCGATGCGAGCACATGCATAACATTGAATTGGCAAAGTGTGTCGACTTAGTTCGGTGGAATATTTTGTTTATCAGCGCTTCTCATTTGTCATATGTGAGCGCTGGTACTAATGTGAACCCTGATTTAAGTCGAAGATATACATTCGTTGCGAAAGTTCGAGATGGGGTAGCGCCCATCGAAATTGCGCACTCAATTTTTAGCTGCGACAATAAAGGTCTCACTTTGCCTTTTTGCTAATTTTGGGTTCTGCTGAAGTCTTCAGCACAACTTTTGGTCTTAAACCAAAATAAATGACAAAATATATTTTTTTTTGATATAGCCAAACCAAAACAAATACAAATATTGAAAAAAATAATTTTATAAATAAATATAATATTTTTATTCTTTTAAACCACGCCTTTATGCAAGGCTACCGATACGTTTACACTGTATATATCGAAATAATACTCAATTAAAAAAAAAAAATTTTCTTATATTTATATTTTCAAAATAGTTTAAATACCATAAATATTGGTATATAGTGGGTGCTATAGTTGGTAGTATTTCCATTCTACTTTTATTCTCACGTACACGTGCAAAATAACCTAACTTCTTCAACCAATTTTTGCCGTAAAAGTAAAAAAGTACGAGGAATGTATACACCGAATTCCACGAATATAACTGCGGCCATTTGGTTGGTACCATTTTTATCCCCTTTTCCTATGTTAACGCCAAAAAGTACGAAATTCGAATTATCTCCCCGTCCCTCTTTTTTACCACAATACTGAGAATATATTCCATGGAGGAGGGTATATACGATTCGGTCTAGTTGAACTTGTCACCCCTTTTTACTTGTTTATCTCTACATGTTTATCTCAAGCTGACATTAGTACAAACATATATGACGAAGGTAGACTTTGGGTTTATACAATTGTTTTTAATTAAATAAAATTTAAATGCACTCGTTGGGCTCAACATATATTAAGGGAACTGTGTGTGTTCTCCTTTACTTTTTAAATGCAATACAGTGGGACAATTATATTATATACGAACTATCCAGAATGGGTTAAAGTTGGTCGTGAGAAACTATTATAATCGCAAATTTATAAAACAAATATTATAATTACCTTCGACGAAAATTGGAATTTTAATAAAAACAAGTAAAAACGGCGATAAGTTCGGCCGGGCCGAACTTTATATACCCTCCACCATGGATTGCATTCCACAGAGGTTGTCGGTTTTCGTAGAAGTGCAGTAATATTACAGGAAAATATAATTTTTTAATATAGCCAAACCAAAACAAATACAAATATTGAAAAGTTAATTTTATAAATAAATATAATATTTTAATTATTTCAAACCACGCTTATAAGGTAATGCTGCCAATACGTCAATTCAAAAAATAAATATTCTTATATTTATATTATCAAAAAAATTTTCAAAGCCATAAATATTGGTAGATAGTGGGTGCTACAGTTGGTTGTATTTCTATTCTATTTGAATTCCAAAAGTACAAATTTTGAAAATCCATTATCAGACGTACATAGTGCAAAATAACCTAACTTCATGATTCAACCAATTTTTGCCGGAAAAGAAAAAGTACGAATTTGGAAAAAAAACTTTTTATTTTGCGTGTTTATGCAGTCACAGGAATGTATACACCGAATTCCATGATTCCAGCAGCGCCCATTTGGTTGGTACCATTTTTACCCCCTTGACGTTTCTACGTAATTAGAATTTTATCATTCTAGCTGTGGTCGTTTAGTTGGTACTATTTTTATCCCTCTGTACCATTGTATCCCTTGAAAGTACTAATTTCGAAAAATTCGGCTATTTTCCGTGTCTACGCAGTCAGAGGAATGTATACTCCGAATTTCATGACTCTAGCTGCGGTCATTTGATTGGCACTATTTTTATCCCCTTTTTTCATTTTAACCCTAAAAAGTACGTATTTCGAAAAATCAGTTTATTTTCCGTGTCTACACACTCAGAGGAATGTATACTCCGAATTTCATGCCTCTAGCTGCGAATTTCATGCCTCTAGATTGGTACTATTTTTATCCTCTTTTTTCATTTTAACCCCAAAAAGTGAATTTTGAAAAATCGGTGTATTTTACTTATCTATGTATGTATTATTTTATTATGCATTATTTTATATGAACATTCCTAATAAAGCAAACGAATAAATTTTATTATTTTTATGAAATACATATAGATATAACGTACTTGTATCAACTGAAAGGTTTCAATAAACATATGACAAAAAGCTATTGATTTGAGAACTGGATTTCCTAGTTTCTAAGAAAAGTTTCATACATTTTATGACACTTTTCATTGACATACTTAATGAATCATTTCATGGATTTTATGAACAGGTTATGATAAAATCATAAATATTACATAAATATTTTGTTGAAGCTATTAACCGAGTAACAAACATCGCTCTCCTTTTAATAGAGTAAATTCCATACAAATATAGCCTAATATTATTATGTCCAATCGAACAGACCTAATATTACGTCGCTTTCAATTTACGGACTTGTATACATTATAATTTGATCGTTGTCGTACTCTATTATGTGCGTGGAGTTTTCCCTAAAAATCTTGTACTGATTAACCAACGAACGGTTATGCGGGTTTTCGGTTACAGTTTAGAATACCCTACAGTCTAGGCATCACAAATTCGAATAATTATACTGAGTGAAGTTGTATTAAAATCTCAACATAATTTAAAAACAAAAAACATAGAAATTTTAATTAAATTATTTCAATTGAAAGCGATGATTTAAATGATCCAAAAGCTCCAAGCATAGTTTCAACTCAGATGGATGATTGGTTATTGCTACTGCAGAGCGAACACCAAATGTACACCCTCTCCGCATTCGCATACACAAGTGCGCTAGTGCACCACCTACGGGAACGGGAAGTTTAAATTGACAGTTGCCGGTCTCAACGCACAAGTGTGGTGTGGTTGGATACAAAATGATTGCGACAATATTGTGGTTGATTTGTTTCAATGTGTTACTGTTGTACTTCTTCCTGGTGTGGACTTTCGAATATTGGAAGAAACGCGGCGTCCACGGCCCAAAACCGAGACCGTTTGTGGGCAACTTTGCCAGTGTCTTCACGCAACAACGTCATATAGCCGGTGATATTCAAGATATCTATGAGTACGTCTGTCTGTTTGTGTTTAAAATATTGTAATTGATAATTCTGAATTTAAACTTACATTTTGCAGAGCTTACAAAAGCACAGATAATTTTGTGGGAATATTCAATTGTCGCACACCCCAATTAATGATCACCGATGCCGGTTTGATACGCCGCATTTTGGATGTGGATTTCCAACATTTCCACGACAATGAGGTCTCAACAATGGTAAGTTAAAGAGAAAATTTTATATTTTTGGGGAGGCTCATTTTGTATTTTTAACGGGGATTTTAAAAATCCCACAATTCATAAAACGATGAAAATAAATCCCAAGGCAGAGCAGAAAACAATTGTTATTAGTGACTAAGTTCACGCGTAAAATTCAAGTATTAAATATTTAATCCGTACTTTAGGTATCGAGAATTAGTTCTCTAAATAAATTATTTTTTATGAAAATTTATCATATTAAGATTGGATAAATAAGCTGTGGTAATAAAAACATAAATAAAAGGTGAAATTTTCACTCTATGGAAAAAGCCTTATTACACTGTGTGTAATTTTTTAAGTCATGGAAATATAACCATATACAGACACCACAATGTGATAAAAGACCAAAAAGAACTGGGGGACACGAGTTTCGCCCAAAGTCATCGAGGCCCCAAATCATTTTTGCAAAAAAGTGATCATTTTTTCAGGCTCATATCTTCCAACCTGTTTGGAATTTTGATCTACTATCTGAGGCAATGTTGTAGCTCTTGTCATAACGAACAAAAATTGTGAACATATAAAATCACAAAAACTTCATCTTCAAGGCAAAATCGCAAATGTCGTCGAACAAATCTTATAGACTGTAGTGTGTGTAGGTAGCGTATACGTGCTGTTGATTAAGGATATTATTACTCATACGCACTGTAGTCGGACTGGCCATTAACAGAAACAGTACTGCAATATATATTTTTCCTACCTAAACAGTGTTAAGAATCATTCCTAGGAAGTTCATCTGTTCTAGGTAGTTGTTTATTGAGATCTTATTGAGATCTTAAGTACATTTTTGTAGTTGATTGTTTCCTTGAATTTTGAACGATTAGCTACCTATGGACATGATTAGGTTAGGTTTTTTTGATTTTATATGTTCACAATTTTTGTTAGTAAATCAAAATTCCAAACGGTTTGCAAGATATGAGCCTGAGAGTATGATCACTTTTTGCAAAAATGACACCGTAGTCCCAAATCTTTAGGGGCCAATAAAAAAGTGCATGACTTTGGGCAAAACTGGGAGACACTGGTCCTTTTTTGGTCTTTATCACGTAGTGGTGTCCGTATATGGTTATATTTATTCGTGTTGCACTGTTTATTGCCCATTTATCCATTTCTCAATTCACTTGGGTTTATTTACAGATCGTTTTAGATACATATATGTCTCCCATGGTATGCGGTGCTTCCACTGAGGGAAGCAAATCTTAGTATAATTTTAAAACAACACTTTTTATAAAAATGTTATATCACTTTGGAGACGGAAGAACAGGAACTTTAATACTATGAAAGGTTCAATAAATATCAAGACACTTTCAGTGTTTCATTACATGTAAAACTAAAAATTTCATAAAAATGTATTTTTTAGAAAAAACAATTCATATTGAACACTCGTAAAATGTAATTTTTAAGTCATGTCATATCTTGCAAACCGTTTGGAATTTTTATTTACTCTCTGAGGCAAAGTTGTAGCTATTGTCATTAAGAACAAAAAGCGTCATCTTCAAGGTCAAAATCGCAAATGTCGTCGAACAAATCTTATAGGCTGTAGTGTGTGCAGGTAGCGTATACGTGCTGTTGATTAATGATAATATCACTTATACGCACTTTAGTCGGACTGACCATTAACAGCAACAGTTCAGCAAGATATATTTTTCCTAAACTGTCTTAAGAATCATTCCTAGGAAGTTCATATGTTCTAGAAAGTTGTTTATTGAGATCTTAGGTACATTTTTGTAGTTGATTGGTTCCTTGAATTTTGAACGATCCTATGGATATGAAAAAGGGAAAAAGGTTAAAAAATTATTTTTTCGCAAAAAAGACATTGACATTGAAGATGAAGTTTTTTTAATTTTATATGTTCACAATTTTTGTTATTTTGCCTCAGAGAGTAAATCAAAATTCCAAAAAATGACACCGAGGCCCCAAATCTTTTGGGCAAAACGTAGTGGTGTCTGTATATGGTTATATTTTTTCGTGTTGCACTGTGTTATTGTAGTTATCCATTTGGGTTTGATTCATTTGGGTTTATTAACAGGAATCCCCCTTTCTAAATGTATAAATTAAATATATATATGTATATATATATATTAATGAAGACTGGTGAGGACTATAAAAGACAAATTATGTTGAAATGGAATTCTAACCGTTAAAATTAATTTATAGTCCTAAAAGTCATAATTTTCATTCGATCTTAATGAAATTTGGCTCATTACATATAGTGCACAAATTGAGCAGATTGGTTTAGATACATATATGTCTTCCATGATATGCGGTACTTCCACTGAGGGAAGCAAATCTTAGTATAATTTTAAAGCAGAAAAATGGACTTTTTATAAGAAAAGTTATGCCATTTTGGTAAAGGCCGAACAGGATCTTTAATACTATGAAACGCTCAATAAAAATCAAAACACTTTCAGTGTTTCATTACATGTAAAACTATAAATTTCATAAAAATGTTTTTTTTTGACTAAAGAATAATTTATAGTAACTGCATAATATATATGAACTACATAAAATTGGTCCCATGAAATACCTGAGTTTAGTAATCAAAGCGAGGTATATACGCAGGGAGTGGTGTAGGGTATTATATAGTCGGCCCCGCCCGACTTTAGCCTTTCCTTACTTTTTCTAGTTTAGAAAACCAAAATTCACCAAAAATATTTGTTGTTATTCTGAAAGAATTTTTAAGATTAAAATTTCTCAAATTTGAATACTTCCAATATTTTTAGGTCGATGAAAATACCGATTTAATATTCGCCAATAATCCCTTTGCATTGACGGGTACAAAATGGGAAGAGCGGAGAACTGAAATCACACCCGCTTTGGCAAATGTCAGGGTAAGGAAACACACTTTTATTCCAAATTCCATAATCACTCACCTGTTGGATTTGTAAAATGGTTCCAGATTAAAACTGTCTTTCCGGTAACGAGTAAGGTTTGTAAAAACTTGGTGCACTACATAGAAAAGCAGCTCAAGATGGACTCCAAAAGCGTCTTCGATGCCAATGATGTAAGACCAAAACATGAAAAGCAATAATCGTGGCAGAGTGGCAACAGTAATGATTTACAATTTCAGCTCAGTTTACGATTTACTTGCGATGCCGTCACTGATTGCGTTTTGGGCCATAAAGCCGAGAGTTTAACTAGGAATCCCACACCCATCCTCAACAACACCAAACAAGTCTCGGATCAGTCATATATTTCCATTATCTTCATGGTGCTGTTCGGTCTTGCGCCAGCGCTAAAGAAATATAAAAAAATGCGGCTCATACCAAAATCGGCTGAAAAGTTTTACATGGGCCTAGTTCAAAATTCCCTGGATTCAAAGAAGAAGAAGAAGACGAATCAAATGCGAAGAGGGGTAAATCGCAATCGTACATATCTGCTAGATTATATGGTGCAGCAGCAGGAGAAGAAAGGGTTGAGGGTAGATGCGTTGACAACTCCTACGGCGAATATTTTACTGGATGGGTTGGGGCCAACGGCGGAAGTACTCTCACATTGCTTACTCATGGTAATGTAAAATGGGTCCGAGGAGTTTTCAAATTTACAACTAGAATAAATCATTATTTTTTCAGTTGGGCCGTGACTCTTCCCGACAAGCAATACTCCGCAATGAAATTGCCCATATATTGGGCGGAAGAAATGATTATGATGTCATCTCGGACTTGAAGTATCTCGATGCTTGTATTCATGGTAAATATCTGACTCTATATGTTGTAGATTTAATTTTTTTGTCTTATTGACCACATTCCCGGGTATCCCCTCGTTCCATTGCCGAGACTTATTGATTGCTACTCGCGTTGTAGTGCTGCCAGATTTTTTTGATCCATTTAAGAAAAACAATGCTGGCACGTTATTATTATGTCTCTTAATTTTAAGTACACAATCACACAGGCTTAATATTTTCAAGAAGATTAAATTCGTCTAAAAAGAAATTTATTTTTCCAACTCTATTCTTATTCTTGTTCATTTTTAGAAACCTTGCGAATATTTTCACCTCTCACCTTCATGACGAAAATTTGCACACATCCAATTGATTTGGCGAATAAAAAGGGAGAAAAGCTAAAGGTTGATGTCGGCACACCTGTTATTCTACCAATACATGCTGTCATGAATGATGCTGAACATTATGCTAATCCGGAGAGTTTTGAGCCTGAACGATTTCTTGAGGGCGGCCTAGAGAAATTCAAAGACAAGGGGCTTTATTTGGCATTTGGTTATGGACCCAGAGTTTGCTTAGGTAAGTATTTTAATCAGTCCCGGAGTTCAATTTGTCCCTCAATATCTCAACAGGACGCTATTCATCTGTATCCATTTTTTATTTAGGAATGAATTTTGCTTTAACTCAAATTAAAGCAGCCCTTGTGGAAATCATTCGAAACTATGAAGTCCGTATAAATAGCAGGACGCGCAGTGATAACCGATTTAATCCCACAAATTTGTCATCACAACTTGACGGAGGCATTTGGTTAGAATTTGACAAAATCAATTAGGATGGAATTGGTCATCGTTTTAAGATAGAATGTTATGTTTTTCGAATATGAATTCGAAAGAATTTTCCTTCGTAATATTTATGAAGTGATTATATATATTTTTTATCATAAATTTTTCTAATGTTTCTTCTATATACATATAAGTATGAAAAATTCATAACAAAAATGATTTGTATTATACAATTTTATGAACATGAGTGAATTTTAATTTCATAAGATCAAAGAATAATGTCATTGTATTGAAAAAAAATTCTTAAAAATAATGAAATATGTTAAAATAAATAAAATATTAGAATAATGAAATATTTTCATAAATATAATGAAGGAGAAAACGTTTCATAATTAATAAAGAGATTTTTAGTGTGCCAACTTTATTGGGTCACTAGTAGCAATTCTCAGTTTTCCAATGTTAATTCGGACATAAGAATGTACCATGATTTATGTCAAACGTTCCACTCTAAAGGTTCTCACAATGATGGGGTGGTCAGTCAAACAATTCCCCGCAACCACCAAGGACAGACCATTTTTATACCCTCCACCTTAGGACGCCATGCCATCCCGTTTGCAACAACTTGAAATATTCATTAAAGTATATGGTTCGTGGTAAAATTCTAAGACGATCTAGCCATGTCCGTCTGTCTGTTGAAATCACGCTAGCTTCCGAACGTAATGAGCTAATTTTCCACAAATGTGTCTTATGGTTGGGATTGAAAGTGGGCGTAATTGACCTAGAGCGCGGAAATCCCTAACAAAGACAGAAAGTATACCCTAATTAAGATTATTTAAGCATTTTTTTTGAAAATTTCTGCTTTTTATACAATTGGAATTTTTTGCGTAACGTAAAAACACCAAAAGGTACAAAAAAGATTTAGAGTGTGAAATGGGATACAAGGAGGGATAACAAGTAAAATGGGCGTTAAAAATATTAATATTAAATATTTGAAAAATAATTTTGTAAATAAAGGCAAGGCTACCAATATGTTTATATATGTACATATATCGAAATAATACTTCAAGTCAGTTCAAAAAGTATATAAGGCAGCAATGTTCAAAAAGCTTAAATACCCTAAATATAGTGGATGCATTTTCAGCTACAACCATATGGTTGGTTGTATTTTTATCCTATTTTAATAAAAAAAATGAAAATCAATTATCTATTACGTACACAGTGCACCATAACCTAACTTCATGGCTCTAGCCTCGAGCTCGATACCAGTTGTATCACATTTCCCATTTTTGCAGTAAAAGTAAAAAAAAAATCATTTTATTTTGCGTGTCTATGCAGTCAGAGGAATGTATCCACCGAATTCCATCATTTGGTTGGCACCATTTAAAGTAGGACTTTTGAAAATTCCTTTATTTTACGTGTCTACGTAATTAGAGGGACAACAAATTGCATCATTCTAGCTGTAGCCGTTAAGTGGGTACCACGTTTATCCCTCTGTTACCATTGTATCGCTTGAAAGTACAAGTTTGGAAAAATCTTTTTATTTTTCGTGTCTACGCAGTCAGAGAAATGTATATTCCGAATTTCATGACTTATTTGGTTGCTACAATTGTTATCCCCTTTTTTCACTATAACCCCAAAAATTACGAATTTCGAAAAATTCCTTTATTTTACGTACCTACGCAAACAAACACCGAATTATTTTAGGTGCAGCCATTTCATTGTTACCGTTTTTATCCTTATCTTCCCATTTTACTCCTTACAAGTACGAATTTGGAAAAAATAATTTTATAGTATGTATCTACTAAATTAGTGGAATGTACACCAGCTTCTAGCTCTTGACGTTTTTTTAGGTACCATTTTTATCCCTTTTTGTCCCATTTCACCCCCTACGAATAACTATCATGATACCTCTGCCATAAAGACTCCACTTATTATTCATGATAGCTGCGAGGGCAAGATAGGTGTCTTCGCGGTGGATGTTTAGAATAATACATGGAATTTATAGGGACTTACATTTTGCTTAGGGCCGGATAATTTGTGTGGAAGCTACTTGAAGGTTTGAGATACATGGTCCCACCTTCCACGTTTACAAGACAATTATAAAAACTTGATCGAATATCAAGCCATAGTGGATTCGAGAAGTTATAAAGGACTGTGGGAGGTATTAGAAAAGATGTGGCAAACGCATGAATACTTTTTAGGTTTATAATGATTATAAAAACATTTTCAAATATCAAATCGACAATCCGAATGGTAGTTATATTAGTTTTATTTTGACCAATTTGTATGGGACTACCGCGAATGTAACGTCTATAAAACCATTGCCGAAGGTCAAATTGGTTTTAATTAAATATACGATTATATACCATTTGTGTGGGAAGTACCAGAAGGAGCGTGACAATTTCGCCCATCTTCGAATTTAACTTTAGAAAAATATTACCATGTGCAAAGTTTGAGTAAATTGCTTAACTCATTTTGACAGATAACGTATATACCGTTCAGACGGACGGGCGGACATGGCTCAAACAGCTTAAAAAGTCGTGAAACGGATTTGGTCCAAACATACGTAGGGTTTTAAGTCAATCCTTCTATGCGTTACACCTTTTTCTGTCCCAAATGATAAAAAATCTATCGATAAATGTTGAAGTTATGGCCCTTCTTGTTGAAGTTTATGTCGTCTGCTCGTATGACGACTTTAAATTTATTTTAAGTAAAAACTTTGTAAAACATGTCACACAACTTTTTTTGATTAAATAAACGCGAAGTCACCTTGTCATTTGTAAATAAATTTGCATTCTATAAAATATAAAGGGTGGTTAAATTGTAAGGGCCGACGTTGAACGTGAACCACACCTAGACGTTAAGTTTTTTTTCTGCATTTTATTTGACATTTCTCAATTTCTAATTGAACCATGGAAAAATGCATATCGTACACTTTGTGATTATCTCGGTCAATTTAATGGTCCAAATATGGAAAAATCGTGCAAAAATTGGGCAATCCGGGTCTGTAGGAGATGTGAAAACACCATTACATGCCCGTACAGCTCTGTTCGGGATAGTGTGGCTGAAGAGCCGTCCACCTCAACTCGTCGTCGTGCCCAACAATTGCACCTCTCACGCTCGTCGTTGATGAACATTATGCATAAAGACTTGCATTTACACGCTTACAAGGTGCAATTGACACAATAACTAAAGCCTCCGTTGAACTTCTTTCTTTGGGTTTATTTGAAAGAAATGGTGTACGTCGATAAGCCAGCAACAATTCAAGAGGTAAAGTATGAGATAATTCGGCACAGATCCACAATTATGCCTCAGCATGATCGAAAATTTGGACCATCGGATGGAGGTGTGCCATTGGGCCGATATTTTGTTCCATACATAATTGAACCATACCAATCAATATATTATCATAATATAGGGTCCGCCAAATAACTTTTTTTTGAAAATGCTATAAAAAAAAAAACTACTGAATATTTTCTCAAATTTCTGTTTTTGTTTGAAAGTGCAATCCTTCCGGTTAATTAATTAATTTCATTCAAATGGCTGCCTCGGGCACCCCACAAATAATAGTCCAACGGTTGAATAGTTGAAAAAAAAAAACGTTAGAAGACGGACCCTTTATAAAGAAATGCCAATAATTTCCTAAATAATTTGTGTTTTATTCAAAATCAACATTGGCCCTTAAAATTTAACCACCCTTTAGATACAAAATGGACCCAAATTAAACATAAATTGTATATAAATATAAAAATCCGTACTCAAAAATTAAATATATTTTCACGTACATAAGTTTAAGGATTATTTTTCCAGGGTGCAGATGTTTCCTTCAAGTTGACGTCTCCAAATGAAGAAATTCAATGAATGAATAATATGGAATTATCCTAAAATAAAAATGTGGTTACAATGTCTAGCGGCGCCTTTTTTAACGTAGTACGCTGTAGTAGAATATTTATTTGTTGTAATATACATACATCCCTGTGCGAACTCGAAGTTCTAAAGTTTTTTTTACTTCAAGTCGAATATTTTCACAACAAAACTAAATAATGTATTTCGTATAAACACTAAAAATGTGAAATTCAACTCAAATTGATTCGAAATCCAAAAATACGCCACCAGCCAAGCGCACCAGAAAGTCTGTCGGATCGAAAGTGTAGACGCTGCGGGTTTAACACGGAATTTCGTGAGGATTTCAACTAAAGCCGCCTTGATTTGTACTAAGCCAAAAGTGATGCCTACGAAGGAAGTAAATATACTCAATTATCATTGAATAGTCTAACATATGTACATACCTACATACAAATTCGGGGGCCATCGCCGTAGCCCCAATAGGCACCCATTTCGAAATACTTTTTGAGGCCACCATTATCTTCCAAAAAATGTTGCGGACGAAATTCCGCAGCATCCACATAGAACTCATCGTCCATCATTATGGGATATTGGGGTATAATGACTATCATACCCTTGGGAACTTTAAAAGTTTTGCCATTTTTATGTGTAAGCTCAATGGACTCCGTACACAATTTGCGCGAGTAAAATGCCACCGGGAAGATACGCAGAGATTCTGGTACATTGAGAAAAAAGTAATATTTTAAATTTTAATAAAAATAAAAAAATGGAAATATTTATGACAAGAATTATTTTGATGAAATTTTAATCAAAAATAGTTGAATTGTTGACGAGGTTAAGCTCTTCGATAGGACCTCCAGGTGCAGCCGCGGAGCTGCTTGGGAAAATGTTTCTTTATTGTGCTGAGAAATATAAATTTGTTCAATGACTGCTTCAGAAAGTGGTTTCCTATAAATCTGTGCGTCATTCATAATTATAATTCCAGTTTTCCCTCCACGGACATTGGGATACTCACCATGTATACAGGCATTCAGATAGGGCAATTGGTGAATGACATCAAAATCCCGACTGGAGATCAGTTTTTCTTCTATTGCACTTCAGGATATCGAGCCAACTGGAAACATTTTTAAAACCCATTTAAATTCATTCCTAAATAACAATATATTGCACTTTTACCATTAACAAGGTGTGAGCCAAAACCGACGACACCGTTTCAAAGCCATCCAACAAGAAGGTAATCGAATGGGCTGCTATGTCCATGGTTGTCAGATTTTTCTTTTACTGCAATTGCAGCAAATAGTTGAGAAAATCGGCTCTATCCTCGCCTGCCCGTAGAGATGTTCTCATTTCGATTGCCTGCTCCATGAGTCCCATGGAATAGTTCTTCAATTGTTACGTTATAAAGCGCCGTTTTTTTAAATTTACTTATAGACGGCAGGAGACCTATTAGGGTGGCGTGGAAAAATGAATGTTTGAACATTTTACTTTGCATAGCCAGCAGTGGAGAGTTCGAGTCCTTAAAGGTGTCACCGTGTAGGCCCATAACGTTTACAAATTGTCAAAGTTATCGGGAACATGGCCTTGATCTGAAATCATATGCATACATACATATATAAGATATGGTATTTTGGAATATATAGGATGATTGTTTCATCATATTTACTCAATTCGATAACTTACTCGTGCTATGGAAATTCCTGGCATTTATTTCAGGCCTCTTTACCTTCCATTTCTCTCTCCTTCTAGTAAATAGGTTTTCTCGTCAATCTAATAAATTGCAATGGTAGTCTAATTAAATTAGTTGTTTTCACGATGTAGAAGATGAAACCTATTTTAGATAAAATAGCCTCTGCAAAAAAAAAAAATTTCACATTCCCATAACATCAGTTTGCTAGGGCCGAAAATGGCACGGAAACATGGAATTCGTTTCGTAAAGGGTGATTTTTTAAGAGCTTGATAACTTTTTTTTAAAAAAAAACGCATAAAATTTGCAAAATCTCATCGGTTCTTTATTTGAAACGTTAGATTGGTCCATGACATTTACTTTTTGAAGATAATTTCATTTAAATGTTGACCGCGGCTGCGTCTTAGGTGGTCCATTCGGAAAGTCCAATTTTGGGCAACTTTTTCGAGCATTTCGGCCGGAATAGCCCGAATTTCTTCGGAAATGTTGTCTTCCAAAGCTGGAATAGTTGCTGGTTTATTTCTGTAGACTTTAGACTTGACGTAGCCCCACAAAAAATAGTCTAAAGGCGTCAAATCGCATGGTCTTGGTGGCCAACTTACCGGTCCATTTCTTGAGATGAATTGTTCTCCGAAGTTTTCCCTCAAAATGGCCATAGAATCGCGAGCTGTGTGGCATGTAGCGCCATCTTGTTGAAACCACATGTCAACCAAGTTCAGTTCTTCCATTTTTGGCAACAAAAAGTTTGTTAGCATCGAACGATAGCGATCGCCATTCACCGTAACGTTGCGTCCAACAGCATCTTTGAAAAAATACGGTCCAATGATTCCACCAGCGTACAAACCACACCAAACAGTGCATTTTTCGGGATGCATGGGCAGTTCTTGAACGGCTTCTGGTTGCTCTTCACTCCAAATGCGGCAATTTTGTTTATTTACGTAGCCATTCAACCAGAAATGAGCCTCATCGCTGAACAAAATTTGTCGATAAAAAAGCGCGAAACACATTTCGAACCGAACACTGATTTTGGTAATAAAATTCAATGATTTGCAAGCGTTGCTCGTTAGTAAGTCTATTCATGATGAAATGTCAAAGCATACTGAGCATCTTTCTCTTTGACACTATGTCTGAAATCCCACGTGATCTGTCAAATACTAATGCATGAAAATCCTAACCTCAAAAAAATCACTCTTTATATATGTATGTACCTCTAATTGTGTAGATTTGTAAAAAAGGATTTTTTCGAAATTCATATTTTAAGGGGTAGAATGTGGAAAAGGGTCATGAAATTCCTCTGACAGCGTATATAACAAGGAATTTCCTACTATAACGGAATAACTGGACGAAAGGGGATAAACAATGCACCAACCAAAAGCTGGAATAATGAAATTCGTCGCTCTGACTGCGTAGACGTAAGAGGATATTCCAAGATGAGAAAAAGGAATAAAATTGGTACCGATCACATGGCTGCAGATATATTTACAAAATTCGGCGTGTACATTGCTTTGAATGTGTAGACAACATAACATAATGGGATTTGTTGAAACTTGTACTTTAGGGGAAATGCTTACATTCATCAGAATGACAACTGAAAATATCACTAATATTGAGAGAAAGTTTTCCAAGATTTCGGACTGTTGTATTATTATATTTATATCGAAAATTACTACTTTATTTTGCTATACATGAAAATATTTGTCGCATCCGAATTCGCGTTGTACCTAATTAGAAAAATTTAATACCCAGGGAAATTTGACCACTCGTGACGAAAACAACCGTGCAAAAAATTAATTATCTGGCTCAACGGTTTGAGGTGCCTCAAGAGAGCTTAAGTTTTCGCAGCATCTAGCACTGACCATCAATACAATTCTGACGCTTATTGGGCTTGAACAAAACCATATGCATATGAAAGTAGAGATCATATGTACAGTAGAGCGTACCAGGTTACAAGTAAAAAAAAAAAAGTTCGCCGTACACCTTCGAATATGAAGTATTATTGAAAGGTAGTTTCAAAAAAATTTTTTTTTATTTTTTTATGCCGAACGTAGGGGTCGCGCTTTTACATTTTTCTATATAACTTCTGCATTTATAAACGGATTTTAAAGTGTGATACATCGATGTTTTTGTCCGATTTTTTTGTCTTTGAAGTCATTGAGCTCAAACATGATTCATGATTTTATGCGAGCTTTAATTTTCGATTATTAGAGTGGTACATTAGGGTAGTAGCAACTGAGAAATGATGGGTAAGTACCAGAAGGGGGTGCTTGAGCTCAATGACTTCAAAGACAAAAAAATCGGCCTCGTCGAGACAAAAACATCGATGTATCACACTTTAAAATCCGTTTATAAATACAAGTTATATAGAAAAATGTAAAAGCGCGACCCCTACGTTCGGCATAAAAAAATAAAAATTTTTTTTTTGAAACTACCTTTCAATAATACTTCATATTCGAAGGTGTACGGCGAACTTTTTTTTTGAGGTACGCCCTAATGTACAGGGTTATCCAACAAGAGGTGCTATTTTGGTATTCAAAGAAAAGCGTCATTTTATGAGATAAATGATCGGATGTTCATTTCATATTAAAGAGGAATAAATATTAAAGAATAATAACGGCATACCGTTAAAATTAAAAACAACATTAGCCAAATGGCCACCACAACCACGCTTATAGGACCATATCCTTTTCATGAAATTTTCCATAAGCAAATCGACAAAGTGGCTGCCCTATGTCATCGATAGCCTCACGAGTTCTTTCTTTGAGGTCTTGAATCGACGCTGGGCTTTTGGCGTAGACTTTATCTTTCACGTGACCCCAAAGGAAGAAGTCACAAGGTGTTAAATCACAAGATCTCGTTGGCCAATTGTGATCACCTCTTCGAGAGATAACACGGTCCGGAAACTTTTCCCGTTGAAGAGCAATGGTTTCGTTGCCTGTGTGGCACGTAGCGCCGTCTTGTTGAACGTAAAGGTTGTCCAGATCAATACCATCCAACTCCGACCATAAAAAATCATTAATCATCTCTCGATTGCGCAATCCATTGATCCAACCTCATTTTCGAAAAAGTAAGGTCCAATTACCCCGCCGGACCATAAACCGCACCAAACATTCACACGATGAGGATGGAGAGGCTTTTCAACAATAACTCTTGGGTTTTCCGAGCCCCAGATGCGACAATTTTGCGGTCCGACAAGGTGCTTCACGACGACCCAAAAATGCTTTAGTTTTGCGAACTGTGACTGCAAGATTTTCACCATTTTTGTAGTGAATTTTAATAATTTCAATGCGTTGTTGAAGCGTGTATCGTTCCTTTTTTTAGTAATGACGTAGTGTCTACTTGCCAAACCGTGGAAAACCCTGTAGAAAAACTGTGTACTCAGTTTTTCATTTGGTGATATTTTTTTTGTTTTTGCAGGACCTGAAAGGATATACAAATTTCCAAAAATGTATTTAAATATTTCTACCCATCACTTTATGTCAAAATAGGTGTTAAATGAAAGTGGTCAATCTTTAGAAACGGAAAACATTTTTTGTTTCAATATCTCAGGACGTAAAATTGAAAATAACACTCTAACCTTTACTCTAGAGTTGGGCGCGTGAGTGATTTTTGACTCACGTTCACGCACACTCACGAAGGAATAAAATTGAATTGAATCACGCACGAATTTTTCTCTACTCACGTTCACGCACGCTCACGTGAGTAAAAATAATTTTGCTCACGATCACGCGTGATTCACGCGCGAATCCCGTGATTCACGCAAATAATTTCCATAAAGGATATAATATATGCCTATATATATACCCAGTAAAAAGAGAGCACTCAAAGAAGTGAAACAGATGTTCATCATAGTGAAAATTGGAATCTTCACCAATGAATTTAACATGGAGTTGTCATAGGAGGGATGTCCTTTATTTTGAAAGACTTAAAAGCTATTTTAAAGTAATTGCAAAGGAACCACTTTTTCATTAGTTTCCATTTCTATTTAAAAAAATTCGCCTCCACCGGGAGTGGAACATTGGCCCTCCTTGTTGCTACTACGGCCCTCTAACCATCTCAGCTATCCTCTGATGTGAGTTCTGAATAACTAAAGCAAACCATTGTTTTCGTTAAAACTGACAACAGGAAACTCAACGAAATATTTATTTAGAATGAATTAATATATAATGCAAATTAATAATAAATTAAATTAGTATTAAATAAATTAACACTACTTAATTTTACTAATATTATGTAGTATTACTATTAATAAATTATTATGTAGTATTAATTTTAATACTAATAAATAAAATGAAATATTTGAAGTACATTAATAAAGCAATAAATCTGTATTTTTTAAAGCAAACATATTTAAATAGTTAAAATTTACAAAATTAAACATTGTTTATTTAAACAAGTAATAAAAAAATAACAAAAAAGTCTTTTTCCCGAGCCACGAATCGAACCCGAGACCTTCTGGGTGCAAAGCGGACACCTTACCTCTGTGTCCCCATACTAAAAATTCATTCCTATTCACTTGTGAAAATACTATTCGTAAAATCTTACGGTATATTAACATATTATCAACTTTTTTGGACGTTGTTTAAAATAACTTCCTGAAAAGCGGGAAAGGATGCGCATTTGGATTTTGAGATTCTATTAAAATGTGCTTCCTGTAGAAGTACTTCCATTTTTTTTGCTGGGTACATAGATATTTAAAAAATATATAAATATTCACAAAGTTGCCATTCCACGAAAAAGTATTTAATTTGACTTTGTTCGCAAATCTAATAGAAAGTATCTAACAATGAAAATATATTAGGGTAAAGACGGACGAAATAAATAATAAAATGAGAGAATAATAATAATAAAACGCCCAAAGGAGAAAATATTTTATCCAAAAACGCAAAAACCCATTACAATGCGCAGCCGTCTTTGGACATACACCATAGGAGTAATTGTCTAATCTCGGCCGAAGGCCGGCAACGTGGCCGACTTTAGACATACCCCATAGGCCGAAGGCCGGCAACACATAAAGTCTTTACTTTGCGTAGCCGTAGACTTTGGACATACCCCATAGGAGAAAATCTTTAATCCCGGCCGAAGGCCGGCAGCGCAACAACACTTTTACGATGCGTAGCCATCTTTGGACAACCCATTATAGGAGAAAATCTCTAAGCCCGGCCGAAGGCCGGTAACGCAGAAAACTTTTACTTTGCGTAGCCGGTTTTGGACATACCCCATAAGACCAAAATTTTAATTCCCAAGAATTCTTTACTTTTCGTAGCCGACTTTGGACTAGTGAATGGTAATCGAGGACAAGAATCGATTCTCGATTCCCGATCAACTATTTTTGAATCCGATTCTTAGAATCGAAGAATAGGTCCTGAGAATCGATTCTTAATCGGAATCGGTAGAAATGTTTAACCATAAACTCGAGACGTATAATTTTAACTAACTAGTACAGAAAATGCCCACAATAACAAAGTTAGGGTACTTAAGAACGATATACACACTGTCCAAATGTTTTGATAGCCTCTCCCTACAAGCGAGAGTGGACTTTAAATTTATTTAAATTTGAATAAAAATATCTCTAATCCATGGTTGAGAGTATATAAGAATCGCCATGGCAGAACTTTACGCCGTTTTAATTGTTTTACACTAAGGTGCTCTTCCTTAATCGACTATTCTGAATAATATATAATATATATAGTTTTTGGAAAACGTTTTTCTTATAGATTTTTTCCGATCTATTGAATGATACCATCGCAAAAATATATAATTTAATGTTCACCTTTACTTTTAGGAATTAAAAATAAATTTAACATTTCGAAATCTGCGGACACTTCTATTTTTTAATATTTTTAGAAGAAAGTTGTCTATAAGTTTATCAAATTTCAAACTATGGCTTTTCTTCGTTTTTGAGATATTGAATTTTAAAGTTTTTTGACATTTGTCATTTATTTTGATGTCTTTTAAGTACTGATGAATTCGATCAAGTTTTGTGTAATATTTCATCAAAACTAACACTTTCTAATTAACACTAACATGAAAACAACTATAAAAAGTTGTTCTAATGATAGTTTCATTAGTCAAATGCGAATTTATCGACGACCGATGTGGTATGAATATATCAGATTTTCTCGAAGATCTTGATATTAAAATGTAAATTATATCCAAAAGTTCAGGAAATTGTATTGTTGGTCGTGAGCAATGATAAAGAAAATTCGACTGAACTAATTCACCGTATTTTCAGTATATGTTAGATTTTTTATTGGTGTTACTAACCATTCGTGTTTATTTCACGAAATATAAAAAATATTATAATAGAAAACTATCTTGGTTTACGTGGCCGCTCTAACCATTTTGAATAAAACTTTCTACATGGATCAATTCTGTATAAATAATATTTCCACAAGCACTTAAAAATACTTTTCCATCGGCAGTTTTATTTATGCATATTTTGTATAATATGTTAAATCATTATCGTCTACTACTTTATCCGATATTTTCATTACAAGCGATCTATCTAGCATTGGGATTTATTTTTACGCAATAATTTATTTTTTCCAAATGCTTGGACTGTTTGGAGGTGCGAAAACCCCAGTGTTTGGTACATATTAAGCTCCTAACCTTTATACCACTGTCAATTTTTATATCAATTCCACACTTAGTGTCATTTCCTTTTGTTTAATTAATAAAATTACAGCTTTTAAATTTCACAACTTGTTACCACCAAAAGTACGTACAAAGTTAGTACATACTTTTTGGGTGTTTTTCACTAAATTAAATTTCGATTCCCAAGCATCGATAATCGATTCCAGTATAAAGTTGGACACATGTAATCGATTCCAAAAGAATCGTTTTTAAGCCCTCAGAATCGATTCTCGATTAGAATCGGAATCGATTTACCATTCACTACTTTGGACATACCCCATAGGAGAAAATCTTGAATTTTATGAAAATGCCATAAAGCCCAAAAGAAGGCCATAAAGTCCAAACTTTGCGTCATAAGGCCCAATGAAGTTTGATGGGCTTTCTGACATTTTAATTGGGCGTTGTGACGTTGTTATAGCCCAATTTGGGCGAATTGCCGATTATTGGGCCTTGTAATTTCGATTGTGTATAAATTAGAAATGTTCAAAAAGTGTTTTTAAATACTCCAAAAACTAGGTTCAGTCATTTTTAAGGTAAAATATTTCCTCTAGTCCGATTTTCTTTATCTGAAACCATCAGACATATTTGTATCAAACCCGTAGCTCATTTTGTTCGCTAGATAGCATGCTTTCAACAGCCTGCAGACGGACATAGGGATGAAGGGACATGTATAATGTTAAATCAAAATTAAAGAATAATCTTCAGTCTCCAGAAAATGAAAATAAATAAAACATAATATGTAACAACGTTTGTAGAATTCTGTGGCATAGTGTACATACTTTATGGGTGCTCCAATAAATATTTAGGGGTCACTCCATTCTACGATGGAGGGTATAAAAAAGTAAAATCGGTATTAAAAATTGTATGGAGACTATATCTAAATCTGATTAAAAAAATTAATGAAATTCAATAGCGTCCGTCGATTACAAGTGTAGATGTATGGACGGACAGACAAACGGACATGGCTAAATCGATGTTGAAAGTGATTATATGTCGATCGGTATAATGAACGGTTATAAACAGAAGCAGAAAACCATAAATACAAAATTATGACTTAACATTACATTACTTTCGTTATCATGGAAATATTTGAAATCTGCAACATAAATTCGTTTTGCCAATTTTGGGTTAAGTATCAACAGCTCCGGAGTGCGATTCTTAAAAATGCCCACAAAATCTGCCGTGTGCTTGTAAATTGTGATAAATTACGATTAATTTACAAAATAACAAAAGTGTACATACACTAAGGAACATAAGTATTGGCGTAATGATAAATTGTAATTTATATAACACAGTGAAACACGAAAAAATATAACCATATACGGAAACCACTACGTGATAAAAGACAAAAAAAAAAGATCCATGTCTCCCAGTTTTGCCCAAACTCATACAGTTTTTTATGGACCCCCAAAGATTTGGGGCATCGGTGTCATTTTTGCAAAAAGTGATCATTTTTTTCAGGCTCATATCTTGCAAACAGCTGGGAATTTTGATTTACTCTCTGAGGCAAATTTGTAGCTCTTATCATAAAGAACAATAATTGTGAACATATAAATTCAAAAAAAAAAATCATCTTCAAGGTCAAAATGACAAACAAAATTCAATTTTTTAACCTTTTCCGCCGTTCGGTTCCATAGGTAGCAAATCGTTCCAAATTCAAGGAAACAATCAACAACAAAAATATTCCTAAGATCTTTATAAACAACTTTCATGATCATATGAAATTCCTAGGGATGATTCTTAACATCGTTCGGAAATTATATATTGCAGGACTGTTTCTGTTAATTGCCAGTTCGACTACAGTGCATATGAGTAATATTATCCTTAATCAACAGCACGTATACGCAACCTACACACACAACAGCCTATAAGTTTGTTCGGCGACATTTACGATTTTGACCTTGAAGATGAAGAAGAAATCTATATAATAAAAATGAAATGATGTTCGTTGGTAATCGCATCACTTAAGCACGACTGAATAGATTTGGCTGATCTTTGTTAAAAACTGTTCGTGGTAGTCCGAACTGGGTTTTAAGATCTAAAAACTATTGAATAGTTGACCGCAAAATAGGAATGTTTTTAAAAAAATGAAAGTACCTTTTCTATTCCCATTTCTATTGGCGCCGCAAAATGGTGTTCCGAAAAAATAATGTTCAAAAAATGTAACTTACCGAAACTATTCCCATGCAATTTGCTACAAATATTTTGAAAAAAAGCCTGAGTCGCCAGGTAAAAGTCCGGGGAAAGAATCCCAAAAATTTTGATTTCTGGATTCTTTCAAGATGTATAAAAGATGTATAGTACACTACTTTTCGATTGTGTGACGTTCGGAAAAAATCATGAGCCAAAAAATAGGGTAGCTGGCGCTCATCGAGGTCAAATGTGAGGGAAAAGGGGTAACAAATACTCAAAAAGCTGCCTCGGAGTTGTCCCCAGAGGTGTTAAATGTAAGATCAGGCCCTTAATTTTCCCTCCCCAAAATTTTTTTTGAACACACATACCCCCTATCACCACACGTTATGGGGGGGATACTAAAATTATTTTTTATAAAATTTGTTCCCACCGGTCTTACTGGCCCAAGTATGACCGATCCCCAATATTTTGTTCAACTCCCCAACATTTTTCCCGAACAAACTTACCCCCATCCTCACTCCTTAATGGTGCTCCGATACAAAAACTAATTTTTATAAAATTTGCTCCCACCACTCTAACTGCCCCAAGGAGGCCCCTAGTGGATTCAAATGTATGACCAACCCTCAATATTTTCTCAGAATGTACCTACCCTCTATCTTCAACCCTTAAGGTGGTCCCCACACACCCCAGAGGGAAGGCATGTAAGTCTGGCCACCCTTAATTTTCTCTCCCCAATATTTTTCCCAAACGTGCCTGTCCCCTATCTCCACTCCATAATGGGGCTCACATACAAGAACTACATGTTTATAAAATTTGCTTCCACCACTCTAACTGCTCCAAGGAGTCAAATATATGAATAACCCCCAACATTTTTTCGGTCCCAATATTTTCTCAGAACACACT
This sequence comes from Polietes domitor, assembly GCA_947397865.1. Taxonomy (NCBI): domain Eukaryota; kingdom Metazoa; phylum Arthropoda; class Insecta; order Diptera; family Muscidae; genus Polietes; species Polietes domitor. The sequence goes on from OX377620.1 coordinate 117,501,190, forward strand.
TACCCTCCAACTACAACCCTTAAGGTGGCCCCCATACATTTGCCTACTTTTTATATTTTTTTAGAGGGGAGAATTAATTTTCCCTCCTCCACATTTTCCTCGAACATACCTACCCCCTATCACCACTCCTTAAGGGAAAATTTGATATACTTCCTATAATGTTTAATATGCAGGTATAGTTACCCAGCAATACTTCTGCCGTACGATTTTTTTGTTATACCCTACACCACTTCGTGGTCTTGGGTATTATAAGTTATTTTCGCGCCAAATGTTTGTAACACCAAGAAATAATCGAGCTAGATCCACCTTTAAGTATACCGATCGGCTTAGAATCACCAGCTGAGTCGATTTAACGATGTCTGTCTGTCCGTCTGTCCGTCCGTCCGTCCGTCCGTCTGCTGTCCATCTAAGCTTGTTCGCACTCTACAGGTCGCAATTGTTGTCCGATTGTCATGAAACTTGGCATTGAATTTGGAGGAAATCGGTTCAGATTTAGATATAGTCCCCATACAAATGTCGCTCCCGATTTGACATTTTCCGCTCTAGAAACGACATATTGTACCCGATTTTCTTTAAATTTTGCTGAACATCTTATAATCGAACTAGAAACACGTATGCAAAAATTGGGTAAGATCGGTTCAGATTTAGATATAGCCCCCATACAAATGTCGCTCCCGATTTGACATTTTCCGCTCTAGAAACGACATATTGTACCCGATTTTCTTTAAATTTTGCACAACAACTTATAATCCAACTAGAAACACCTATGCAAAAATTGGGTAAGATCGGTTCAGATTTAGATATAGCCCCCATACAAATGTCGCTCCCGATTTGACATTTTCCGATCTAGAAACGACATATTATACTCGATTTTCTTTAAATTTGGCACAACATCTTATAATCCAACTAGAAACACATATGCAGAAATTAGATAAGATCGGTTCAGAATTAGATATAGCCCCCATACAAATGTCGCTCCCGATTTGACATTTTTCGCTGTAGAAACAACATATTGTACCCGATTTTCTTTAAGTTTTGCAGAACATCTTATAATCCAACTAGAAACACGTATGCAAAAATTGGGTAAGATCAGTTCAGATTTAGATATAGCCCCCATACAAATGTCGCTCCCGATTTGACTTTTTCCGCTCTAAAATCCACATATTGTACCCGTTTTTCTTTAAAATTGGCACAACATTTTATAATCCAACAAAAAACCTATGGTGAAAGTGGGTAAGATAGGTTCAGATTTAGATATAGCCCTCATACAAATGCTGCTCCCGAATGTTTAACCGATTTTGGTCAAATTTTACATATTATATTTCACCAATAAACAGACATGGTGAAAGCGGGTCACATCATTCCAGGTTTCAATATTCCCCCATACAAATGTCCTTTCCGATTTAACATTTTTTGTCAAACACATATATTTACAGGATGCAAAAAGAATTGCAATGAGAATTGTTTGAGTGATGTCCATATGTCCATACTTTGGTATGACTTTGGTATACTACTGTATAATTTGTATTTGTCTATCGGACAATTGGATCAATTAAGATATTATTTACCATATTCGTTAAATTTGACTAAAGTTGAATTTATAGCATATAAAATATATGAATATAATTTATATAATTTGTATGAACTACATAAAATTGTTCCCATGAAATACGTGGGTTTAGTAATCAAAGCGAGGTACATACGCAGGGAGTGGTGTAGGGTATTATATAGTCGGCCCCGCCCGACTTTAGCCTTTCCTTACTTTTTTTTTTTTTCGTTTGTTTTTTTTGGTCTGTAATCAATATTTGATTTGAACTGAAATATAGTCTTGGCTCAAGACCATTTTTCTTCTATATTTTATAGAATGTAAATTTAACTACTATCAACGGTCTGTAATAATATTTGTTTTGAACTAGGGCATTGTCTTAGAATGCAAATTTATTTACAAATGGCGTGGTGACATTTATTAATTGGCTGCACACTACCACTATCATGATTTCCGGCCCATGACGAACAAAATACCCGCGCTCTTTAACAATATCTCAGTTGAAATCAAATAAAAATATTTTTTTAAGATTTGATAATTTTCAGCAAAACTAGAAGCAATTTTGGCAAAAAATTTTATCTCATACCACGTAGACTTACAAATTAAAAAATACTTTATTTTCAATCCAACCATTTTTTACAATTTCATATTTTTTGAAAATCGTGAAAATCGCAATATAGAAATTACATCAAAATCGAAAACAAGAGCCAAAATTTGCTTGATCGCTTCCATTGGAATTCCTTTTTCGTTTTCACTTTTTCTTTTCTTTAATTAGAGTAAGTACTCAAAATATCATTTCCTTTCAAGGTACTGGTCTTTATTCATAAACAAGGAGTAATGGAAAATTCACAGGGAACAACTTAATTAAGCGGTTCAAAGTCCAACCAAACACCACCATCCAAGGTGGCAATAAATTCATTCTTGTCCAACAAATTGTCACTGCGAGTTTTAGGATTTACTTTCAGCTGGAAATTGCGCACCAATTCAACAATGGCCGCTTTACCTTGAGTCAAAGCGAAACGCATACCTGCAAAATAATAATAAAAAAAAAAACAAGTAAGGAAAGGATAAAGTCGGGCGGGGCCGACTATATAATACCCTACACCACTCCCTGCGTATATACCTCGCTTTTATTACTAAAGCCAGGTGTTTCATGGGAGCAATTTTATGTAGTAAATTGTACAGTATTTAACGAATATGGTAAATAATAATAGGATGAATCGGACCGACATTTGAAAGGGGGCATATAACAACATGGAGTAATAGAGTAGAATGGGGCCCCATTTGGGCACATATATTTGGGTTTCATAGTATGAAAAGTTGAAATATAATATGATCTGCAAAATTTGAAAAAAATCCGATATAAAATTTGTGTTATTGAGGGGTAAAAATTAAAATGGCATCATTTGTACATTAAAAAGTGGTTCCATATAGATCACTTTCAAAGTAGGTATACTTAGTTGAAATATAACATGATATGCAAAATTGTATCGAGGTCCAACGCGCGATATGGGTCTGGAACTGTATTAGAGTAGAATGGGGGCCTAATTTGTATGGGGGTTACACCAAAATATGGACCCATATATTTGACTTTCATAGTATGTATTCTTAGTTGAAATATAATATAATCTGCAAAATTTGAAAACTTCCGATGTAAAATGTGGGTCCTAGAGAGGTAATAATTAAAATGGGGGCCCATTTGTAAGGGCGCTACATAAAAAAATGGGCCCATATAGATCACTTTTAAAGTAGGTATTCTTAGTATGAAATATAAATATAATATAATTTGAAAAACTTCCGTCGGTCCGGTAAAAAAGTGAAATCGGGAAGGATTTTTCAATCCTGTAAATTTATGTATTTCACAAAAAATGTTAAATCGGAAAGGTCATTTGTATGAGGGTATATTGATACCTGGAACGCTGTGACACCCTTTCACCATGTATGTTTATTGGTGAAATATAATATGTAAAGTTTGGCCAAAATCGGTTAAACATTCGGGAGCAACATTTGTATGAGGGCTATATCTAAATCTGAACCGATCTTACCCACTTTCAACATAGGTTTTTTAGTTGTATTTTTAGATGTTTTGTCAATTTTAAAGAAAATCGGGTACAATATGTGGTTTCTAAAGCGGAAAAAGTGAAATCGAGAGCGACATTTGTATGGGGGCTATATCTAAATCTGAACCGATCATACCCACTTTCAGCATAGGTGTTTCTATTTCGATTATAAACTGTTGTGTCAATTTTATAGAAAATCGGGTACAATATGTTGTTTCTAGAGCGTCAAAAAGTCAAATCGGGAGCGACATTTGTATGGGGGCTATATCTAAATCTGAACCGATCTTACCGAAATTCTGCATAGGTGTTTTTAATTGGATTATATGATGTTGTGTCAAATTTAAAGAAAATCGGGTACAATATGTCTTTTTAGAGCGGAAAATGTCAAATCGGGAGCGACATTTGTATGGGGGATATATCTAAATCTGAACCGATCCTACCTAATTTCTGCATATGTGTTTCTAGTTGGATTATAAGACGTTGTGCTAAATTTAAAGAAAATCAAGTACAATATGTGGTTTCTAGAGCGGAAAATGTCAAATCGGGAGCGAGATTTGTATGGGGGCTATATCTAAATCTGAACCGATCTTACCCAATTTTTGCATAGTTTTTTCTAGTTGGATTATAAGATGTTGTGCCAAATTTAAAGACAATCGGGTACAATATGTGGTTTCTAGAGCGGAAAAAGTCAAATCGGGAGCGACATTTGTATGGGGGCTATATCTAAATCTGAACCGATCTTACCGAATTTCTGCACAGGTGTTTCTAGTTGGATTATATGATGTTGAGCTAAATTTAAAGAAAATCGAGTACAATATGGAGTTTCTAGGGCGGAAAATGTCAAATCGGGAGCGACATTTGTATGGGGGCTATATCTAAATCTGAACCGATTTCCTCCAAATTCAATACCAATCGTCCTTGGTCCAAAAAAATAACTTCTTCCAAATTTCATGACAATCGGACCACATTTGGAGAGTGCGAACAAACTTAGATGGACAGCAGGCGGACGGACGGACGGACGGACGGACGGACGGACGGACGGACGGACAGACGGACAGACGGACAGACAGACATAATTAAATCGATTCAGCTGGTGATTCTAAGCCGATCCGTATACTTAAAGGTGGGTCTAGCTCAATTATTTCTTGGTGTTACAAACATTTGGCGTGAAACTAACTTATAATACCCTAGTCCACGAAGTGGTGTAGGGTATAAAAACAAAATGATATTCTTCAGATCACAATTTATGCAAAAAACTTACCCAAACATGTCCGTGGGCCATCTCCGAAACCCAAAAATTTACCTTCATCTCGATAGCGTTTAACACCTCCATTCTCGGGCAGAAATCTTTCCGGCTTAAATTCTTCGGGATTTTCGAAAAATCGTTCGTCATGATTTAGGCTGTAGTGCGAGACGAGGACAACTTCGTTCTTTTTCATTTCAAATGATTTGCCACTTTTATTGACAAATTCATAGGGCTGCGTGCACAATTTGGTGACAAACAACAGCGGCGGGAATAGACGCAAGGATTCTGAAACACAAATGACTCTTTCCATATAGCTCGAGAAAATGCACCCAAAATGCGCACATACCATTGAAACAAGCATCCAAATAGGGCATCTCGGAAAGCGTTTCAAATGCCACTGAACCTTCACTATTCGTATTCTTTGAAATTTCCTCGCGGAGTTTCTGCTGGGCTTCCAAGTTTCTGGCCAGCTGTAAATATTCACAACAACAACAAAGATAGACAACCAACTGTGGAAAACTGACTCCACCACACTTACCCCCAACAAACAGTGACCAATAGCATGTGAGGTTGTTACGAATCCTTCGGTTAAGAATGTCATAATATGTGCAGCCATAATATTTGTGGGCATATCCTTTTCGTCCTGCAGTTGCAGCAGGTAATTCAGAAAATCCACACGTCCCGCATCGCCTTGTTTACGCCTGAGTTCAATTGCGTAGGCCATCAGACCAAAGAAATACTTTTCGGATGATTTCGAGAATATCTTCACTTTATAGATATACTTGAGGCTGGGCAGTAGACCAACCAGGATCTGATACAACAGAAACCAGATGGATTCTTTGAGAAGATTGTGGATTTCTTTTAAGAGCTGCGACGGTGCATTCGTTAGTGTTGCTGCCTCAATTCCCAAAACACAATCGCTGACTGCTTCAGCGGTGTAGCGTAAGCATATCTGCCGAAAGTAAAAACATATTAGGTGTTTATAAATATATGTATTTTATTTGCCACAAGCGGATTTCCCCCACATTTTTTGGAAATATTTTGAGGATTGTTGAATTTTCAAAAACAGTTTCGCTTTAATTAATTATACCTGCAATTTTTAATTACCATCTCTAGAAATTTATTAATTTAGAACATCTGCCTAAAATTCATTAAAAAAAACAAGTAAGGAAAGGCTAAAGTCGGGCGGGGCCGACTATATAATACCCTACACCACTCCCTGCGTATATACCTCGCTTTTATTACTAAAGCCAGGTGTTTCATGGGAGCAATTTTATGTAGTTCATATAAATTATACAGTTACTATAAATTCATCTTTAGTCATATTTAACGAATATGGTTAATAATATGGTAACTGATCTAATTATCCGACAGACAAATAGTAGTAATAGGATGAATCGGACCGACATTTCAAAAGGGGGCCTATAACAAAATTTTGGGCCTGGTCCAAATCATGGGCCTATATATTTCTCATTCACGGTAGGTATTCATAGTTGAAAAAATATCATGATCTACAACATTTTATGAAGATACGATGTAAGATGTAGTTTCTAGAGCTGAAATAGATCAGAATGGGGCCCCATTTGGGTTATACCAAAGTATGGACATATGGCCATCTCCCAAACAAGTAAGGAAAGGCTAAAGACGGACGGACTTTCTATCTCATTACAATTCGGTAAAAAAGTGAAATTGGGAAGGATTTTTGCATCCTGAACCGATCTTACCCACTTTCAGCATAGGTGTTTCTAATTCGATTATAAAATTTTGTGCCAATTTTAAAGAAAATCGGGTACAATATGTGGTTTCTAAAGCGGAAAAAGTGAAATAGGGAGCGACATTTGTATGGGGGCTATATCTAAATCTGAACCGATCTTACACAAATTCTGCATAGGTTTTTCTAGTTGGATTATAGGATGTTGTGCCAAATTTAAAGAAAATCGGGTACAATATGTGGTTTCTAGAGCGGAAAAAGTCACATCGGGAGCGACATTTGTATGGGGACTATATCTAAATCTGAACCGATTTCCTCCAAATTCAATACCGATGGTCCTTGGCCAGAAAAAATAACTTCTGCCAAGTTTCATGACAATCGGACAACAATTGCGACCTGTAGAGTGCGAACAAGCTTAGATGGACAGCAGACGGACAGACGGACAGACATCGTTAAATCGACTCAGCTGGTGATTCTAAGCCGATCCATATACTTAAAGGTGGGTCTAGCTCGATTAGTTCTTGATGTTACAAACATTTGGCGCAAAACTAACTTATAATACCCTAGCCCACGAAGTGGTGTAGGGTATAACTAGAAATACCTGTGGCGAAAGCGGGTTAGATCGGCTTAGATTTAGATATAGCCCCCATACAAATGTCGCTCCCGATTTCACTTTTTCCGCTTCAGAAACCACATATTGTACCCGATTTTCTTTAAAATTGGCACAAAATTTTATAATCGAATTAGAAACACCTATGCTGAAAGTGGGTAAGATCGGTTCAGATTTAGATATAGTCCGCATACAAATGTCGCTCCCGATGTAACTTTTTCTGCTCTAGAAACCACATATTGTACCCGATTCTCTTTAAAATTGGCACAACATCTTATAATCCAACTAAAAAGACCTATGGTGAAAGTGGGTATGATCGGTTCAGATTTAGATATACCCCCCATACAAATGTCGCTCCCGAGTTGACTTTTTCCGCTCTAAAATCCACATATTGTACCCGTTTTTCTTTAAATTGTGCCAATTTTATAATCCTTATAATCCAACTAAAAAACCTATGGTGAAAGTGGGTAAAATCGGTTCAGTTTTAGATATAGCCCTCATACAAATGTTGCTCCCGAATGTTTAACCGATTTTGGCCAAACTTTACATATTATATTTCACCAATAAACATACATGGTGAAAACGGGTCACATCGTTCCAGGTTTCATTATATCCTCATAAAATGTCCTTTCCGATTTAAAATTTTTTATCAAACACATACATTTACAGGATTCAAAAATCCTTCCCGATTTCACTTTTTTACCGAATTGAATTGTAATGATAATAGTTTGGGTGATGCCCATATGTCCACATTTTGGTATAACCCAAATGGGGCACTTTCTGATCTATTACAGCTCTAGAATCTACATCTTACATCGGATCTTCATCAAATTTTGCAGATCATGATATTTTTTCAACTAGGAATGCCTACAGTGAATGAGAAAATTATAGGCCCATCTTTTGGACGAGTCCCAGAATGTTGTTATTGGCCCCCTTTTGAAATGTAGGTCCTATTACTACTGTACAATTTGTTTTTGTCTGTCGGATAATTGGATCAATTACCATATTATTAACCATATACGTTAAATATGGCTAAAGATGAATTTATTGTAGCTGTATAATTTATATGAACTACATAAAATTGCTCCCATGAAATACCTGGGTTTAGTAATCAAAGCGAGGTACATACACAGGGAGTGGTGTAGGGTATTATATAGTCCTTCTTACTTTATTGTTTTTCCTTACTTGTTTTTTTTTTTTTTTAATTCGTTCTTTCAAGGGATACAATGGGTACAGAGGGATAAAAATAGTATCAACTAAACGGCTATAGCTAGAATGATGAAATTTGGTGTGTACATTACTTCAATTGCCTAGACGCGTAAAATAAAGAGATTTTACAAACTCGTACTCATAAGGGGATAAAATTGGAAAAAGGGGATACAAATGGTACCAACCAAATGGTCGCAGCTAGAATCATGGAATTTGATGTGTACATTCCTCATTTTCCAAATTCGTACTTTTTACTTTTACGGCGATGGTTAAATCATGAAGTTAGGTTATTTTGCACTATGTACGTGAGATAATGGATTTTCAAAATGTGTACTTTTGTAATTAAAATTGAATGGAAATACAACCAACTGTAGCACCCACTTTCTACCAATATTTGTGGTATTTAAGCTTTTTGAAAATATATATTTATATTTTAAGAATATTTATTTTTTTGGAATTGAAGTATTATTTCGATATATAAAAAACTGCCCTGGATTCGCCCCTAGCTGTGTTAAGTGTAAGACAGACCTCCACTAATTTTCCCTACCTACTCTAACTGCCCCAAGAAAGCGCCTAGTGGAGTCAAATGTATGACTAACCCCCAATAATTTTCAGCTCCAATATTTTCTCAGAACACACCTACTCTCCAACTGCAACCCTTAAGATGGTCCCTATTTTTGCCTTAAGGGCCTATTTTTTATAGAGAGAAAGAAATACCCAAAACTGTCCCGCAGTAGACCCTAGAGGGGAGAAGTGTAAGACTTACCCCCACTAATTCCCCCCCCCAGACATACCTACCCCCTATCACCACTCCTTAAGGGAAAGTTGATATACTTCCTATAATGCTTAAGGGGGCTTCCATACAAAAGCAATATTTTTAGAAAATTTGCTCCCACCACTCTAGAGGAGTCAAATGTACCAAATGTTACGGCACAGCAAATTGTTATAGTTATCTATTAATGCCACGGCACTTTCGGTAGCGTCGTAACTTTTTATTAATTTATTATTTACTTTTTGATCCCTGCAGCAAGAAATAAAAAAAAAACGTAATAATGTTGTCTCCTTTTTGTGAAAAAAAAAAACGATAAAAATTTCACCTTTTTGTTATTTTATAACTTCTAATTGAATTAACACTTTTTCACTAGTTTATTTCTTTATTCTATAAGAAACCTTTAAATTTTAAAAATTTAAAATTCGGACTAATAATAAGCTCTCAACGTTGAAAATACGAAACCAAATTCACCAAAAAATTATGTAATTCAAATATCTCTTTAAGTAACAAACATGGGAGCACATTTTTGTAGGTATTCATAAGCACTAATCTATATTTATAAAAGAGAATGCCGTCCGTGTGAACACGCAAAACTTTATAACGGATCGTCTGATTTTCACGATTTTGGGCTTGATGAATTCGTGTTGGCCCAAGGAAGGACATAGGATGTAAAATTGGTACATAAATATTACTGACCACGAGAATGATAAATATGATGCCGAAATTTGGATTTTCATTTTATGTGTGTGGCAATAGTGTTTTTTTGAGCCAGAAGGCTGCAAATTGGAACGTATATATTACTGACCACAAGAAAGATAAATATGATGCTGGAGTTTGAATTTTCGTTTGGTGGGTAGTTGGGGCGTGGCAAAAGTGTCTTTTAGCTAGAAGGCTGAAAATTGGAACGTATATATTACTGACCACGATAATATCAATATGATAAGATCAATATGAAACCTGATTTCAATTTTACCATTTGTGTTTTTGCCTGGCGAAGCGGGCGGGGTTCAGCTAGTAATACATAATTGTACGTTTGACAATAATTTCAAAATTTGACGTGGCCGATGTAACTAACTTTGGAGAGTCACCCAGTAGTCCTCATACCCATTAGGGATCCAAAATTGAAAATCTTTTGAAAAACACTTGTGAAATTTCGCCAATATATTTTTTTCCATTCAAAATTTTATAAAATTAATTCCAAAAACAAAACTATGAGGAACCACTGTCATCCCTCAGTCACCTACAATTTGAACCAATTAACTCTTTAAGTGCAAAGCACAAAGTGGTAGCATTGTCCTCTGTCCAGAATTATTGAATATTTCATAATTTGTCTATTCACACTTCCAATCTTCCCTACTAAGCCTCAAAATAAGAGTGGAAATATCCTCTTTTTACATATGTTTGTATTTTGCTGTGTTCTAAACCTACCTCGTGTGCATCCAAACCACCGCCTATCGAAGACATTTTCGTTTGATCTTTTACGAAGTTCGTCAAACGTTTGCAGACCTCCATGGTAACTGAATAAGCATGTTTTATCTGAATTTTTTATTTAAAAAAATTATTGATCGCTCGTCAATCCTAAAGTTATGAGTACTCACCCGATTGGGAGACATGCCTGGTGAAATTTCACCACGACGTTCCTTCCATACATCACCCTTCAATGCCAGTGGGTTGTTGGACAAAATCATATCGGATTTCTCATCTACCTGTTCAGATGTAGAAAATCATAAATGCATCTATTGTGAATCTAGCTGGAAGCACTTACGAAATCGGCAAATTCATTATCGTGAAAACTTTTAAAATCATTAACGTAAATTTTGTGCACCAATTCCGGATCCGTTATTAAAAGTTGCGGAGCACGGCACTGATAGACGCCCACAAAGTTATGAGAGTTTTTGTATTTTCTGAAATAGCAGAAATGTTGGGGTTTTATCGGAATCCAGATTATTTTGGAATATGAAATGATCTTTGTTTAGAGTTTAGCTTAGACTTTTAACATGACCTAGGATATATGTATACCTTATAGGGCTCCAATGAATATTTCAAGGAAAGCCAACATCTTATGGCGGAGAGCATACAAATAATAATTAAACTTACCCTATATTTTGATCATTGTGATCAGAGTTTCAAGCCGAACCAAAATTATCGGCGGCGGCGGCGCTACCCAAAATTTGCCGGCTCGTTCTGTCATTCGATCATCCTTATTACGATTTTTTTTAGGAAAAGGTAAGGAACAATTTGTTTTGTATTGGTTTTTAAAACTTTTTCTTTTATTTTTTGGCAAGTTGTTCAATATTCGTTAATATTAGCCAATGTTCCACTTATCCCATACAATTATTTTTTGGGAGTGGGAATCCATTCTCATAATTCACGATAATAATAAGGTTCATGCTCCAATCATTCTAATTACTCTAGACGTCATCATATAGTGGAATACCAAATTCAAAGGAAGATCCATATATTTCATAGTAGTAGGTTGTCTAAGTCGAAAGTTGTATTTATACACTCCACGAGAGTATTATGTCTTTGTGAATTTGTTTGTAACACCCAAAATGAAACGAGATAGACCCCTTGTTAATTATACCGATCGACTTAGAATCACTTTTTGAGTCGATTTAGCAATGTCCGTCTGTCCATCTATTGTTGTAATCACGATACAGGTCGCAATTGTAGACATAACTAAATTAAACTTAGCACAATGAAGTTTTTCGGGACAAGGACGAACGCTATTTAATTTGAAGAAAATCGGTACAGATTTAGATATAGGCCCCATACAAATTTCACTCCCGATTTGACTCTTTTCACTCTAGATACCACATATTACAACAGATTTGCTTTAAAACTGGCAAAACATCTTATATTTCAACTAGAAATACCTGTGGTAAAAATGGGTCAGATCGGTTCAGATTTAGATATAGTCCCCATACAAATGTCCCTCCCGATTTGACATTTTCCGCTCTAGAAACCACATATTGTACCCGATTTTCTTTAAAATAGACACAATATCTTATAGTCTAACTAAACAAAATTATGGTGAAAGTGGGTAAGATCGGTTCAGATTTAGATATAGCCCCCATACAAATATCGCTCCCGATTTGATTCTTTTCACTCTAGATACCACATATTACAACAGATTTGCTTTAAAATTGGCAAAACATCATATATTTCAACTAGAAATACCTGTGGTAAAAATGTGTTAGATCGGTTCAGATTTAGATATAGCACCCATATAAATGTCGCTCCCGATTTGACATTTTCCGCTCTAGAAACCACATATTGTACCCGATTTTCTTTAAATTTGGGACAACATCTTATAATCCAACTAGAAACACCTATGCAGAAATTGGGTAAGATCGGTTCAGATTTAGATATAGCCCCCATACAAATGACGCTCCCGATTTGACATTTTCCGCTCTAGAAACCACATATTGTACTCGATTTTCTTTAAATTTGGCACAACATCTTATAATCTTACTAGAAACACCTATGCTGATGTTGGGTAAGATCGGTTCAGATTTAGATATAGCCCCCATATAAATGTCGCTCCCGATTTGACATTTTCCGCTATAGAAACCACATATTGTACCCAATTTTCTTTAAAATTGGCACAACATCTTATCCAACTAAACAAAACTATGGTGAAAGTGGGTAAGAGCGGTTCAGATATTCACGTTTTCACTTTTTTCACCGAATTGAATTGTATTCGGGTAGAAAGTGGAGTGTATCATAAAGTCGGCCCCGCCAGACTTTAACCTTTCCTTACTTGTTTCTTTTGTAATTTTAAGTGGGTTGTCTGGTAGTAAGATTTGACGAAGTTTGAACTCCGCCAGCGGCGTGATTGAAGTCGATATGAGCCGATGAAATGGGTGGCGGCGCGGCTCGTGCAGAAACAATCGGCGGCGGCGGTTTGTCAGCTGCAAATCGGTCGGCTTGTATCTCTGATTGTGATATTGTTTTCACGCATTTCTTAGGTTTTTGTTAAATGGCATCATTCACTGGAGCTATGATCTTCTGTCTGGTCGACTTTGAATGCACGATATCACAGTAATGCTCACAACCGCCTCCACTTCGTAGCTTTTACGAAAAAATTTTGTTCTTCGTTAGGGCCTATTGTATGGTTTTGTGTTTACTTAACTATAGAAACATTCAATTGAAATACGATACGCAAATTGAACCAAATTAAACATCTCACGCCAAAGAGTATTAGTATTTTAATATTAAATATATATTTATTTAACGAACGATATATTCAAGCCTTTTTTATTGCTTCCATTCCGCCACCTACCTATACACATCATCCATATCATAAATCAAGTGACGGTTTCGTCTAAATGCCGATGGAAATGTTCCCATTCCCAGATAGGTCTTGGCTTCCCGCACACCTCGTTTCCTCCAGCTGTCATAGTTCCAAATCAAAAATGCGTAAAACAAGCCCAAAACAGCAATCAACAGTGCAACAGATATAAACCAATAATCCATTTTTGTCTGAACAGCAATATGTATTCTCTTCTATTCAAACAATCCGTTCCGTTGTGTTATTCGTACGACTCTTAGTGGGAGACTAAAAATTAACTTTTCAAAATTGAACAATTAAATGTCTCACAAACACTCTCCCATGCACTGAGAAAAAAATTAGATTTTCTTATGCTTCACAGTAGACTAGAGACTGTCGGCATCAGACAATGAGCAGAATAATCGTTTAAATGTCTGAAAGGATTTTCGGCTGAAACTTATGAAAAATTATTAACTAGTCGGCTAGATCTTCAAATGTCAGATGCCATCTCGCTTTCGTCGTCAGTGTGAAAAGGTTCGTAGAATTTTATGGGAATCAAAAATATGTACTCTCTAGGTTCTAAGAAACCATTTTTCGCCGTGTAAATTTGTTATCTCCGACATTATCTCTCCATCTTGCCTTATCTTTTGACCACATGTGAATAGGGAACATCTTTGGGATAGTCGTCGATAGTCGATTTGTATTGAATGAAAACGCGACCAGTGTTTGTTAAAATGTATCACTTGCAATGGAACAGTGGGGGAAATTAGAACAAGATTGTCAGTAATGGTCAAATTTTAGAAGGAAAAAATATAAAGAAGAAAATTACAACAATAATTGCAAACGTCAAAGGAGGATAAAATATCTATAACTTATTTTTATATATATTTTTCTAGCTTAATAGTCCATAACAAATTAAATAAATTAAATCCATTAGAAATCAATATGTTTCCAACATCCATTTTAGTAGTGCTTGTATATATAGTATGGGATTTATTCTTACATTTTCTCAGGCGGAGGAAGTTGGCAACGACATTTTCGAAATTTTGAAAATTGGCCGATATATTTCGAAAAATCAAAAAAAAAAAGGAAACGAACACCGCCATTTTATTTTTATAGCCTCCACCATAGGATGGGTGTCATACCTTGAAATATCGAGCTGAGACCTTGATATTCGATATGCGGATTTGTAGGGGGTGAAATGGGTCAAAAAGGGATGTAAATGGTACCTAGTGTATGAATTTGTCTGAAAAGCAGAAAATTTTTTAAAACTATTGATAATTTATTAAAACTATTAATAATTTATTAAAACTATTGATAATTTATTAAAACTACACTGAAAAAAAGTACACTTGATTATTTCAACGAAAAAAGTTGTTACAGTAAAACAAAACTATTCGAACAAACATTTATTTGAATTGTTGAAAAGTGTAGTCAAAATTAGAAACCGCTGAAAGAGCACTCAATTAAAATATTTGGCTAACACTTTAGCCTAGAACGTTTAATGTACCGATTACCGGACGGTAAAAGTTTCCATTTTTCCTGAAAACTACAAATAAAAAATTTGAAGCCGATGAGAAACGCTAAGGTCAGCCCAAAGTAAATTGAAATAAGTAAGTAAGTTTCAGGCGGATAAACCGACTTATATATACCCTCATTCTCAGAATCAAAATTCCAAGAATTTGTTTGGGATTTTAAAGAACTCTTACAAATGGAATTCAAAAATCGGTAGAGAAGTTATAAAGGATTTAATTTTACATAGGATAGGGACAATTGTGTGGGAGGTACTAGAAGGGGCGTGGCAAAAGCATAAATGCATTTATGCATCTGATTTCGGCTATCCTAATAGAAAATGTGGCAATTTTATTTTAACCATAGCTTATGATAATTTGTGTGGGAAGTACCAGAAGGGGTCTGACAATATCGTCCATATTCCGGATGGCTATAACGACTATAAAAACATTGTCAAATATCAAATTATAGAGTACTAGCAAATTCCCACTACTTCGTACGCGGTGTAAAGATATTTATTTCAAGGTAAATCGCTTGAAAAACGTTTTATGTTGCGCAACTACGTATTCACACCAAATTCTCCATTCCAGATCCAACGTAGCTGGAGGAATATATATATACCGAATTGGTTTTTGCCCCCTTAAACAAAAATAATTTATATTGTACCATCAATTTGTACGTAGTCAATAGATTAATTTAAGTAGGCACACAAATTGAAACAATTTTCTTATTATCATATAAAGTAGAAAATTATTTGCCCGTTTCTTCCTGGGATAATTATACCCTCACTCTACGGAATAGATATATAAGCATTTGAGATAGAAAGAAGTAAGACGGCGTTAAGTTGGGCCGGGCCGAATCGTATATACCCTCCACCACGGAGTGCATTCCACAGTATTACCAGCAGATTAAAGGATGTCCACGTTACATAGAAGTACAGTACCATATTACAAAAATTGGGTTTTTACTAGGGTTTGGGGTTTCCCGGGCTTTTTTCATTTCCCGGGAAAATGGGAATGAAAATTATCATTCCTGGGAAAAACTAATTTATTTATAGGTATGTCCAATATGGTTTAAAATATCAATATTTAATAAATGGTGTGTTTTTTCAATACTGTCATATTACAAATTAAAAACGAATGTTATTGTCAAAATATGCTACAAATTATTTTTCATTTCACAAATATTTTACTCTACACCTTTTCATGATTATATACGGAACATACAACTGTATGTTAAATTCATAATAGGAGCACTGTAAATTCGTAATGTGAAATGTAAATTCATATTAGGAACATATAAATTCATAATGTGTAATGTAAACTTATAATAAGAACATGTTAATTCATAATGAGAAATAAAAATTCTCAATGAGAATTGTTAATTTATATTGAGAACAATTAATTCATAATGGGAACATACCATTTCATAATGAAATATACAAGTTTGTAATCAGAAAATCCAAATTCATAATCATAAAATGCGTTTTCATATTCAGAAAATATGAATTCATAATGAGAAAATATAAAATCATTTTGAGAAAATGTAAATTTATAATGAGAACATTGATAAAATATGTGTTTCTACGAAAATATCCGTAGAAAAACGTGCATACATAGCTTCGATTATAAATTTTACAGTTCCCGAATATGAATTTATATTTTATGAATATACATTCCTGAATAAGAATTTATATTTTCTCATTATCAATTTGGATTTTCTCATTTTGTATTTATATATCTCATTATCAATTTGTATGTTATTATTATGATTTTATATTTATCAATATGAATTTACATTTCACATTACGAATTAACAGTGCTGATTGTGAATTAGCATGAATTTACATTTCTCATCATGAACTTACATATTCTGATTATAAATTACATTTTCTCATTATAAACTTGGAAAGGTGTAGACTAATCGTCAGAATTGGACATTTATATCGCCGGTAGAAGTGACTGACACCTACACTAGATTCAAAATTGAAAACGATTAAGGAAACAAATAACTCATATGACGGAGAATGTTATGACACATTTAATTTAGAATATTCATTCATCTGGAGACAAAAATATTTTATAGAAACAGGGGGGAATAATCTAAAGTGTAAAAACAATAGAAACATAAAAATAATATTAATTTAATAAATTCATTAAAAATATTGAAATAGTCCAGTCATTAATTCTTACAAATGGCCATTGAAATACGCCGTAGCATATATTTATATTCCTATTTATCTTGAAAGTTTCCAGGCGAACAATTTTTATTGTATTCCTATTTCCTAGGCTACATCTGTAAAGTAAATTGTTCTTGAAGAATATGTTCACCTCGATTCTTCTAGGAAAACAAGAAAATTTACATTATGTAAGCCATGGCATTGTCGGCATGATATTTTTATTTCACAATAAAGATCCTGCAAATAGCCTCACAAAAAGTTTTTAGTCCCCTAACTGGGTTTCACATAAAATGGCTATTGAGCGAATTTAAAAAGTTTTGTTTGTAGTAATATAATATAAACAAATACTCATTATTGTCAGTAATGTAAATACATATATGAATTTGAAATACATCTAAAAATTCCAATTTATATAGTAACATTAAATTATTGATCAAAATAATAAATAAATTATTATACCCTCCACCTCCAGGATGGGGGTATACTAACTTTGTCATTCCGTTTGTAACACCTTGAAATATCGACCTGAGACCCTATAAAGTATACATATGTTTGATCGTAAAATAAAATAAAATGCTAAGACGATCTAGTCATGTCCGTCCGTCTGTTGAAAGCACGCTAGCATCTAAACGAAAGGAGCTAGAACGTTCAAATTTTCCATAAATACGTCTTATAGTCGTAGATCGGTTGGGATCACAAGGACTAAAAATACCCATAATAATCCCTAATATTTTAGCGTATTTAAGCATGTTTTTTGAATATGCCTTTTTGTATTAGCTTGATATTTGGTATGCGCATTCCCCTTATAGCAAAAACGTGCACCATAAAGTGATTCTTATTTGTGTGGGTGAAATGGGGCAAAAAAGGATACAAATGGTACATATTAAACGACAACAGCTAGAAACATGAAATTCGGTGTGTACATTCCTCTAATTGAGTAGATACATAATATAAAAGTATTTCTTCCAAATTCGTACTTTTAAGGGGTAAAATGGGAATAGAGGGATAAAAATGGTACCAACCAAACGGCTGTACCTAGAATAATGAAATTCGGTGTATACATTCCTCTGATTGCATAGACAAGTAAAATACACGGATTTTTCAAAATTCGTACTTTTTGGGGTTAAAGTGAAAAAAGGGAATAAGAATAGTACCAATCAAATGACCGCAGCTAGAGTCATGAATTTCGGAGTATACTTTCCTCTAACTGTGTAGACACGGAAAATAAACAGATTTTTCGAATATCGTACTTTTTGGGGTCAAAATAGAAAAAGGGGATAAAAATAGTACCAACAAAATGACCGCAGCTAGAGTCATGAAATTCGGAGTATACATTCCTTTGACTACGTAGACATGAAAAATAAAAGTTTTTTTCCAAATTAGTACTTTCAAGGGATACAATGGGTACGGAGGGATAAAAATGGTACCAGCAAAACGGCTGTATCTAGAATAATGAAATTCGATGCGTACATTCCCCTGATTGCATAGACAAGTAAAATACACGGATTTTTCAAAATTCGTACTGTTTGGGGTTAAAATGAAAAAAGGGGATAAAAATAGTACCAATCAAATGACCGCAGCTAGAGTCATTAGGGGTTAAAATGGAAAAAGGGGATACAAATAGTACCAACCAAATGACCGCAGCTAGAGTCATGCAATTCGGAGTATACATTCCTCTGACTGCGTAGACACGGAAAATAAACGCATTTTTCGAAATAGTACCAACTAAATGACTACAACTAGAATGATGAAATACTAATTGCGTAGAAACGTGAAGGGGGTAAAAATGGTACCAACCAAATGGGCACAGCTGGAATCATGGAATTCGGTGTATACATTCCTCTGACTGTATAGACACGCAAAATAACAAGTTTTTTCCAAATTCGTAATTTTTCTTTTACGGCAAAAATTGGTTGAATTATGAAGTTAGGTTATTTTGCACTATATACGTCTGATAATGGATTTTCAAATTTTGTACTTTTGGAATTAAAATATAATGGAAATACAACCAACTGTAGTAGCACACACTATCTACCAATATTTATGGCATTTAGGCTTATTGAAAATATATATATATAAGAATATTTATTTTTTGATTTGAAATAACTAATGGTGTGAAATAATTAAAATATTATATTTATTTATAAAATTATTTTTTCAATATTGTATTTGTTTTGGTTTGGCTATATTAAAAAATGTATATTTGCCTGTAATATTACTGCACTTCTACGAAAACCGACAACCTCTGTGGAATGCAATCCATGGTGGAGGGTATATAAAGTTCGGTCGGCCGAACTTAACGCCATTTTTACTTGTTTTCCCAGGAAATTTGAACGGTTCGGGAATTCCCGGACCCCAAACCCTACCTTTTACCCAACTTCGCCCACAAAAAGTACGAATTTTGAAAAATATTTTATTGGGTTCGTTGAAGTTATAAGAGGAATTTGCGTACCAAATTTCAAGATTCTAGGCCCAACCGTTGTTGCACATAAGAATATATTTTATGTCGTCGTCCACATAAGAAAGGGTCCGCTTAATGGAGATTCATTATAATGAAGATTTTGATTGATTTTTTAAAAAGTATCCAATTATAAGACATGTCCGCTTTTGGTGGTGTGTCTGCCCGTGAGAGGGCATCAAACGTTGGCCCAAAGAAAAATATATTAAAACGAAGTTATGTCAAATCGATTTTAAAGTATTAATAAATTTCCTTATGGTGGATGAAAGCAGGAACATTTTCGTTTTTTTTTATTTTTGAGTTCATCATGATGTTAGTTTTTTCATCAGGAAAATGGACAGTACATAGATGTAAATACGTATAGTGGTAGATGGTACAGCGCTTAATTCAGTAATGAAAGTAATTCGAAGAATGAAACAATCATAATTTATTCTTCGTTGTGTGATAGAGACATTTTCAAAATAATACCAAATGTACACAATTCGGAAAAATCGATAACTCTTTACACAGAGTATGTGGCAGGATATTTTTCTTAAATAATTCACAGATTTAAAATGATGATTCTAGTTTTAAAGCCGTCGCAGAACAAAATTTTCAATTTTCAAAATTTCGAAACACTTTTTACGCCACAAATCCGCACAATTCTAATAGTCTTTTCAGACTGCCGGCGAGGCGAAATCGATCTTAATTAGATTTTTACTGACAAATTTTTATGGGATCTGAGATCGATTACAGCTCGATGTCAGATGCAGTCTGAAGAAGCTATAACACAATTCAGCACAACGCTCCTTTTTTCGAAATTCAACAATGGCGCTGCTAATTTCCTCCACATCATTTATGATTTATGTTTTGTTGTTGTTTATCAAGCCATCAAACACGGAGATAACAATAAACTACACTTGAATTTGGAAGTAGTGTATAGCATATGCCAAAGTGCTAGTATGAAACAAAATATGAAGTGCCTAAAAGCATGCTCACAATTCGGTGAAATAATTTGTTTCGAACTACAGTGATAAAACCGGTGCAAAATTAAAAAAATCGGATCAACCGGATTGTTTCAACTGTTTCGGGTTTCACACAAAAAAATGATCCAATGATTCCCCATAAACTTCGCCAATCACTGACTTTTTCTGAATACAATAGTGGATTACTATCCCACCAACTGAGATATTTCTAAATCGGGCGATTGCTTATATTTTAGAAAATAATACAAAGTTGTTTGGATTTTAAAGAAATTACGAAAATATCATATGATTGATCTCATTTAGTAGAAAAATGAATTATTATTTACATCAATTGAAAATTACTAATTTATCGACTCAAAATCTAACCACACCCCTCCATCCAAACAGGAGATAAATTGACTTTTATCCAATAAATTGTCACTGCGTGTTTTGGGATTTACTTTCAACTGGAAATTGCGCACCAACTCAGCAATGACCGCCTTACCTTGAGTCAAAGCAAAACGCATACCTGTGGAAGAGATATATCAATCACCTACTTCTGAGAAAAAATTTCAAAAAATACAAAACTTACCCATGCATGTGCGAGGACCATCACCAAAACCCAAATATTTGCCTTCGTCACGATATTTCTTAACGCCACCATTTTCGGGTAGAAAGCGTTCCGGCTTAAATTCTTCGGGATCTTCATAGAAGCGTTCGTCATGATGTAAACTGTAGTGGGACAGCATGACAACCTCGCCCTTCTTCATTTTAAGAGATTTGCCATCCGCGTTGACAAATTCATAGGGTTGTGTGCAGAGCTTGGTGAGAACGATCAGAGGTGGGAATAGACGTAAAGCCTCTGCAAAAGTAAAAAAGTTTCTAAAGTATAGGTATATTTTTATATTTGGTTTTCTAATGGTTGCAGATACATAATGCACAGTTTATCACATATTTTAACAGATTTTCATCAAAATTGGCTGAACATCTTATATTTCGACTAGAAACACATATGGAAATGTATTAGATCGCTTCAGATTTGTAGATAGCTCCCATACAAATTTCATTCCCGATTTGACTTTTTCCGCTCTAGAAACCACATATTTTAACAGATCTTCTTCAATATTGGCAAATATCTTATATTACACCTAGAAAAACCTATGATAAAAATGGGTCAGATCGGTTTAGATTTATCCAGATCGGTTTAGATTTATATATAGCTGTCATACAAATTTTGCCGCCAATTTGATTTTTTCCATATATTTTGACAGATTTTCTTTAAGAACTTCGGATGATCGGCGGTCGTTTAATTTTGAACAACTGCGGTGTCCATATTTCAAAAGAAATTTGGAGTTCTCAAAAATTCCCAAAATATTTTTTTATTTCTTTTCTATGTACAATATCTTCAACTATCGCAATAATTCATTCAATTATGTAACAAAAAAATCCGAAAGACAGTCTATAATTAGAGTGACCAAAAACACGGGTTTCCAGCAATGTCGGGTTTTCAGGTTTTCGAAAACCGTGATTTCAAAAAACCCGGTTGCCCAGTTTTCTTGAAACAGTAAAAAAATGGGGAAATTATTAATTATAATGTAATCCCGCAAAATTTTGACCCATTGTGCATACTCATTCTTGGGAATAAGACAATTCGTAATGGGTGAATAGGGCAAAAAGGGATAAAGTAGTACCTATCAAACGACAAGATCTAGAAACATGAAATTCGGTGTGTAATTGAGTGTATACATAATATAAAATCATTTTTTCCAAATTCGTACTTTTAAGGGGTAAAATGGGAATATAGGGATAAAAATGGTGCCAACCAAACGGCTTCACCTAGAATAATGAAATTCGGTGTTCACATTCCTCTGTTTGCGTAGACACGCAAAATAAAGGGATTTTTCGAAATTCGTACTTTTTGAGGTTAAAATGGAAAAAGGGGATAAAAATGGTACCAACTAAACGACTGCAGCTAGAATGATGAAATTCGGTGTGTACATCCTTTTAATTGCGTAGACACGTCAAATAAAGAGATTTTAGAAAGTCGTACTCTTGAGGAGCTAACATAGGAAAAATGGTACCAACCAAATGTCCGCAGCTAGAATCATGGAATTCGGTGCATACATTCCTCACTCAAAATAAAAAGATTTTTCCAAATTCTTGGCACAGTGTTCGTAAGACAATGGATTTTCAAAATTTTTACTTTTGGAATTAAAATAAAATGGAAATACAACTAACTGTAGTAGCCGCTATCTAACAATATTTATGGTATTTAAGGTTTTTTGAAGATTGTTTTTTATACAATCAACGAGAGTATTACGTCTTTGTGCATTTGTTTGTAACACCCAAATGGAAGCGAGATAGACCCATTGTCAATTATACCGATCGACTTAGAATCACTTTTTGAATCGATTTAACAATGTCCGTCTGTCCATCTATTGTTGTAATCAAATTACAGATCGGAATTATAGTCCGATCTTATCAAAAATTGGCACAAGTAAGTTTTGTGGATCAAGGACGAATGATATTTAATTTGAGTCATATCGGTTCAGATTTAGATATAGCCCCCATACAAATGTCGCTCCAGATTTGACATTTTCCGCTTTAGAAACCACATAGTGTACCCGATTTTCTTCAAATTTGGCTTAACACTTTATAATCTAACTAGAAACAGCTATGCTGAAAGTGGGTAATATCGGTTCAAATTTAGATATAGCCCCCATACAAATGTCGCTCTCGATTTGACTTTTGTCGCTCTAGAAACCAGATATTGTACCCGATTTTCTTCAAATTTGGCTTAACACCTTATAACCTAACCAGAAACAGCTATAGTCAAAGTGGGTAAGATCGGTTCAGATTTAGATATAGCCCCAATAGATATGTTGCTCCCAAATGTTTGTTGCTTTTCCTTACTTGCTTATATTTACTTTTTGAATTGACTTGAAATATTATTTCGATATATAGTATGAACGTATTTGTAGTCTTGGCTTATAAGCGTGGTTTGAAATAATATAAATATTATATTTTTCTTATAAAATTATTTTTCCAATATTGATATTTTCTAAATTTGATATTTTCCTGTAATTTTACTGCACTTCTACGAAAATCGACAGCCTCTGTGGAATGCAATCCATAGTGGAGGTGATATAAAGTACGGACCGGGCGAACTTAACGCCGTTTTTACTTGTTTCATTTATCATAGTACTAGAAATTGAATGAATATTTTTCAAAATTTTCTTGACCGGAGCAATATCGATTATAACTATAATAAAATCTACGAATTTGACGATTTTCGCTAATTAAAAATTATTCAAAAATGTTTTCTGTGTACCACACCATTTCCAAAAAAAATCCATTTGAAATTAAGATTTACCATTTCAAAATGAGAAGGTTCCAATTGTAATTCAGAATTTCCATTTCATAATGAGAAAATTCCAATTGAAATTGAGAATTTTCATTTTCAATTGAGAAATTTTCAAATGAAAATGAGAATTTACATATCAAATTGAGACAATTCCAAATGAAAATGAGAATTTACATTTCAAATTGAGAAAATTTCAAATGAAATTAAGAAATTCCATTTGATATTGAGAATATTTCTGCTTTGGTATAAATCATATGTGTTGTGACCATACGTGATGATATATTGAATGTACATAATTAAATCAATTGTGCCACAGAAAAAAGGCTCATTCAGAGTGTTCCTTCTACATGTATCTATCGAACATGTAATAACAGCTACTGGAATTATTATACTGAATAGAAGAATCGGTTCATTCAAAACACGTTGAACAAAAGAATGAATTCTGAGGAGATGAGTAATTTTAATGAACTTATTTTGGTATACAAAACCGCTTAATGCCACAGCTGACTGGAACAAGTCTTAGGAAACTGCCACTTGATAATGATATCGTAGTTATTTGATCCACGTTTAAGGGGGATCTCAAATCGCCAAATGTAAGACCACAGAGAATTCCTTCATTTGAAACTTTTTATTGCAGAAGACAATTCAACAATCTTTTTCCTGGGTGAAAATAGAATTCTGAATTTTCTCAATTTCAATAAGAATTTTTTCAATTCAAATGAAAATTCCACAATTTCAATTGGAATTTTCGCAATTTGAAAATGGAAATTCTCAATTTCAATTGGAATTTTCTCAAAATGAAATGGAAAATCTCAATTTCAAATGGAATTTTCCCAATTTCAATTGGAATTTTCCCAATTTCAATTGGAAAGGTGTAGTTCACATATAAATAATATTACAACCTTTAGATTTTTTAGTAAATTTCTAATGAACAAAGTTGTATTTTTCTACCTACCATGGAAACAAGCATTCAAGTACGGCATCTCAGAAATACTCTCGTAGTTCAGCATACCATCCTTGTCAAGATTATTCAAAATTTCCCCTCGCAGTATTTCCTGAGCCTCTTGATTTCTGGCCAACTATAATATAGAAAAGAGTAAATGTAATTATACTAACCTATTTCGATCGAACACTTACCCCCAACAAACAATGGCCAATACTATGGGCGGTTGTGACAAAGCCATCGGTTAAGAATGTCATTATATTTGCAGCCATTACATGGTTCGGCAACTGCTTCTTCTCCTGCAACTGCAGCAAATAGTTCAAGAAGTCCACACGACTGTTGTCGCCCTGTTTACGCCTCATTTCAATGGCATCCGACATGAGGTCGAAGAAATATTTTACTGTTGCCTTGGGAAAAAAGCTCATTTTATAAATTGTTTTGAGGCTGGGCAAAAGCGCTACAACGAGCTGTTGGAGTATTATGGCAAAACTTGGCTGGAATAGATTTTGGATCATAGTCAGCAGATGTGAAGGTTTGTCGGTTATCGTGTCGACGTGGATGCCCAAAACACAATCGCTGACCACTTCAGTGGTGTAGCGGAGGCAGAGCTGCAAGAGGTGATAGTGAATGTGATGTTCATTATTTATTATTAAACATAATTATTATTTCAATTCATATAATAGTGTATTTAAGCGTCATTACAGAATTGTATCCTTTTCAATTTAGGTATTCCAATTGTTTTGGTAAGTACATGTATTACTTTTCTGCGATTTTTTAAAGGCAAATTCTGCAAGTGAGTTGTGCTCGTTCGTTTGTGAGAATCATCTCCTTATAGAGGCCGGGTTTGATGTTGAAAAGTCGCTACGAAGCCAATTGAAAAGACTTTTGACATGTTCGAATCATGTTCGTGGTAGTCTGCAGCCAAGTAATAAATGTCACCATGCCATTTGTAAATAAATTTGCATTCTATAAAATATAGATGCTAAATGGTCTTGAGCCAGGACAATATCCCAGTTCAAATTAAATATAAAAAAACATTTAAAATATAAAAACAAGTAAAAAAAGGGTTAAGTTCGGCCGGGCCGAACTTTATATTCCCACCACTATGGATTGCATTCCACAGGGGCTGTCGGTTTTCGTAGAAGTGCAGTAATATTACAGGAAAATATAATTTTTTTAATATGGCCAAACCAAAACAAATACAAATATTGAAAATCTAATTTTATAAATAAATATAATATTTTAATTATTTCAAACCACGCTTATAAGGTAATGCTACCAATACGTCAATTCAAAAAATAAATATTCTTATATTTATATTTTCAAAAATATTTTCAAAGCCATAAATATTGGTAGATAGTGGGTGCTACAGTTGGTTGTATTTCCATTCTATTTCAATTCCAAAAGTACAAATTTTGAAAATCCATTATCAGACGTACAACTAACCTAACCTAACTTCATGATTCAACCAATTTTTGCCATAAAAGAAAAAGTATGAATTTTGAAAAAACTTTTTATTTTGCGTGTCTATGCAGTCAGACCCCAAAAAGTACGAATTTTGAAAAATCCGTGTATTTTACTTATCTATGCAATCAGAGGAATGTATACCCCGAATTTCATTATTCTAGGTACAGACGTTTGGTTGGTACCATTTTTATCCCTCTATTCTTATTTTACCCCTTAAAAGTACGAATTTGGAAAAAATACTTTTATATTATGTATCTACTCAATTAGAGGAATGTACACACCGAATTTCGTGTTTCTATGCTGTTGTCGTTTAATATGTACCATTTTTATCCCTTTTTTGTCCCATTTCACCCCCTACAAATAAGAATCGCTTTATGGTGCACGTTTTTGCTATAAGGGGAATGCGCATACCAAATATCATGCATATATAAACAGACATATTCAAAAAACATGATTAAATACGCTAAAATATTAGGGGTTATTATGGTTATTTTTAGTCCTATTGAGGGAAAAATTTTTCCCTTTGAGCCGATTTCGCCCCATTTCAATCCCAACCGATCTACGACTATAAGACGCATTTATGGAAAATTTGAACGTTCTAGCTCCTTTCGTTTAGATGCTAGCGTGCTTTCCACATCGTCTTAGAATTTTACGACGATCAAGAATATATATACTTTATAGGGTCTCAGGTCGATATTTCAAGGTGTTACAAACGGAATGACAAAGTTAGTATACCCCCATCCTGGAGGTGGAGGGTATAATAACTAATTAAGATTCCGACTTGTAGTTTTGACCATAGACCCAATTTATTCTGAGGTGACGTAGATATGTGCATTAGACTGTGTCACGGGCCATACAAATGGAAAACAATTTCCAGTCACCCCACGAAAATAATGTTTGGATTGTTTAATGATGATCTGGAAAATATTTTGTCACTGGGTCAAGCCATCTATGAGCTAAACGCTCCTGAAAATACATCGAAAAATTTTATTTTTTATTTTTTTCTGAAATAATGGACCATCGGAAGCACTTTAAATATTAATTGTAATTCTTGGTTTAGACAAACTTATTGGTCGAATTATTGCACGTTTATAGCAATTTTTTCGTTTTTTTATAGTGACAACTGAAAGCTTATTCGTATTTGGGGTCAGTATTTTATAAAAAATAAATAGCTGCAGTCAATACCGTTCGAATGATCTTTATATGATGAACATCGGGAAGACATTGACGCCGCAGCGCTCATATTTGTAAAACGAGTTTGACATTTTTGTCTCTGAAAATCCACAGAAAATCAATATAAACGTCCAATAATACGACAAATTAGTTATTCTAAGACAAGAAGAAAATATTTTATTTGAAGTGCTTCCAAGGGTCAGGGTTAATTCAGAAAAAAATTGGACAAAAATCCACCATAAAAAAATTACACGGGAAAAACATGATTTTTAGAGGTGTTTTTAGGAGCGTTTAGCTCACAGATGGCTTAGTCCAGTGACGAAATATTTGCAGATCATCATTAAACTATCCAATCTTCATTTGTGCAATTTATGCTGCAATTTATTTTAGTGACCCATCCTAATATACAGATGATTATAAGACGCACTGTTATTCGTTAACTTTGATAATCTGGCTTTAGCTGAGTACTATTGCAATTAATATCACCATACTTACCTCCATAGTTTCCATTCCATCCTTTGATGGTACTTTAGATTTTTCTCTAATGAAATCCACCAAGCGCTTACACACACCCAGTGTAACAGGATACGCATTTTTAATCTGCAATCGGAAAAATGTTAATTTTAATCTTTATTCAAATCAAAGTACTTTCAATTCAAATAAAAGTTTACCCGATTAGGCGACATGCCCGGTACAATTTCCAGGCGTCGTTCTTTCCACAATTCACCCTTTAGAATAAACGGATTATTGGCCAAAATAAGGTCGGACTTTTCATCAACCTGTGGATGACATGATTTTATTGTAAATACGCGATAACAATATCTCTAATGTCACTTACGTAGTCACCTAGTTCGTTGTCGTGGAAATTCTTGAAATCATTTACATAAATTTTATGAATTAACTCCGGGTCTGTGACCAATAGTTGAGGAGCACGACCGCTGTAGACTCCCACAAATTTGTGCGAATTTCTGTATTGTCTGCATGCGAGAAAAACAAGAACATAATTCGATTCAAATGTTAATAAATAATTTTGTTAACGAATTTTAAGAAAAAGGTTTTTAAAATTTATTTGAACACAAATATCCTCTCTGAATCTACATAATTCTAATAAATATTAAAATTAAAAATTATTTAAACAAGTAAAAACGGCGTTAAGTTCGGCCGGGCCGAACTTTATATACCCTCCACCTTGGATTGCATTCCACAGAGGATGTCGATTTTCGTAGAAAAGCAGTAATATTACAGGAAAATATATTTTTTTTAATATAACCAAACCAGAACAAATACAAATATGGAAAAAATAATTTTATAAATAAATATAATATTTTCAAAAAGCTTAAATACCAGAAATATTGGTAGATAGGTGCTACAGTTGGTTGTATTTCCATTCTATTTTAATTCCAAAAGTACAAATTTTGAAAATCCATTATCAGACGTACTTAGTGCAAAATAACCTAACTTCATGATTCAACCAATTTTTGCAGAAAAAGAAAAATTAAGAATTTGAAAAAAAAACTTTTTATTTTGCGTGTCTATGCAGTCAGAGGAATGTATACTCCGAATTTCATGACTCTAGCTGCGGTCATTTGATTGGTACTATTTTATCCCTTTTTTCATTTTATCCCCAAAAAGTACGATTTTTTAAAAATCTTACACGGATTACTTGTCTACGCAATTAGAGGAATGTATACACCGACTTTCATTATTCTAGGTACAACCGTTTGGTTGGTACCATTTTTATCCCTCCATTCCCATTTTACCCCTTAAAAGTACGAATTTGGAAAATATACTTTTATATTATGTATCTACTCAATTAGAGGAATGTACACACCGAATTTCATGTTTCTAGCTGTTGTAGTTTAATATGTACCATTTTTATCCTTTTTTTGCCCCATTTCACCCCCACAAATAAGAATCACTTTATGGTGCACGTTTTTGCTATAAGGGGAATGCGCGTACCAAATATCAAGCAAATATGAACAGACATATTCAGAAAACATGATTAAATACGCTAAAATATTAGGGATTATTATGGGTATTTTTAGTCCTTGAGAGGGAAAAATTTTTCCCTTTTAGGCCGATTTCGCCCCATTTCAATTCCAACCGATCTACGACTATAAGACGCATTTATGGAAAATTTGAACGTTCTAGCTCCTTTCGTTTAGATGCCAGCGTGCTTTCAACAGACGGACGGACATGGCTAGATCGTCTTAGAATTTTATGACGATCAAGAATATATATACTTTATAGGGTCTCAGGTCGATATTTCAAGGTGTTACAAACGGAATGACACCATCCTGGAGGTGGAGGGTATAAAAAATCGAAATTGCGTTCTTACATATTCTGATAGAAAACATATCACAAAAATTGACAGTTACGCGCTTTGGAATTAAGGTAATGATTTCATGGAATAAAAATTTATTGGGATATAAAATGCCGATTGTTTTTCGAGATTTGTCGACGCGAAATTCCCGGAAAATCAGTCAAGAAAAATTCGACGCTTTTAGTATTATTGAATAATGTTGTTTGTCAATTTTTTATTTCATCTTCATTGATTTGCGTTTATACATATTTACAATTTATTTTAGGAGATTTTTTCACAAATTTTCTTGTAACATGAACATGACTTGCATATGTTGGTTTGAAAATGTAAATATGTGTAAACAAAAGATTATCAAATATATAGCCTATCATAAACATAAAATTCTAATAATTACTAAGTGGTTCATTGCGTTATAACTATGTAACTATGTTGGTACCATACAAGACCTTATCAATTGATAAGAGGAACTTTCTATTTTACAATATTACAACAATTTTTTTCATAACCTGACTCTACAGGTATTTGAGGCGTTGAATATCTCCAGTGTTTAAAGTTTATAACTTTTAAACATTTGTTTTGAATATCACTATACAATACAAATTTTTCCCGAAGTCTCCTATGTATAACTTTTTATACACTCCACGAGAGTGGAAGGAAGCGAGATAGACCCATTGTTAAGTATACCGATCGACTTAGAATCACTTTTTGAGTCGATTTTGCAATGTCCGCCTGTCCGTCTGTCTGTCCATCTATTGTTGTAATTAAATTACAGGTCGCAATTATAGTCCGATCTTAACAAAAATTGGCACAAATAAGTTTTATGGACCAAGGTCGAACGCTATTTAATTTGAGGCAAATCGGTTCAGATTTAGATACAGCCCTCATACAAATGTCGCTACCGATTTGACATTTTCCGCTCTAGAAACGACATATTGTACCCGATTTTCTTTAAATTTGACACAGCATCTTATAATCCAACTAGAAACACCTATGCAGAAATTCGGTAAGATCGGTTCAGATTTAGATATAGCCCCTATACAAATGTCGCTCCCGATTTGACTTTTGCCGCTTTAGAAACGACATATTGTACCAGATTTTCTTTAAATTTGACACAAAAACACCTGTGCATAAATTGGGTAAGATGTACCTCCGATTTACACTATTATTGCTCTAGAATACACATTTTACATCAGATCTTGATCAAATTTTCCACACCATGTTATATTTAGATGAGAAACACCAACTTTGAAAGTATATGGGTCCATGTTTTGGTATAGCCCCTTACAACTGGGCCCCAAGTTATCGCTCTATAACCCACACCTTACATTGGATCCTGATAAAACTTTGCAGATCATCTTATATTTCAACTAAGAATTCCTACTGTGAAAGTAATCTATAAGGGACCACTTTTTAATGTAGCTCCCTTACACATGGGCCCCAATTTTTATTACTACAGCCCTAGAACACACACATTCCATTGGATCCTGATAATATTTTGCAGATCATCAAATAAGAATAGTTACTTTGAAAGTGATATATAAGGTTCCACTTTTTAATATAACGCCCTTACAAATGGGCCCGCATTTTCTATTTTTACCACTCCAGAATCCATAGTTTACATCAGACGTTTATCAAATTTTGCAGATCATTTTATATTTCAACTTGAAACAGCTACTATGAAAGTCAGATATATGGGGACCATATGTGGGTATATCCCCATACAAATGGGGCCCCGTTTTACTCTATTACCGATCTAGAACTTTCACCTCACATCGGGTTTTGATCAAATGTTGCAGGTCATGATATATTTCAACTAGGAATACCTACCGTGAATTAGAACTATGACCTGTGCCATGTTTTTGGCACAGGCCCCAAATTTTGTGATAGACCTGCCGCCAATTTTCAATAAAATCTTTCCAGCAAAAAAACCTTCCCATACTAAAAATTCCCATTCACTTGCGAAATTACGGGATATTAACATATTTTAGCCTTTTGTGGAAGTTTTTAATGAACTTCCTCAAAAGCGGGGAGAAATGCACATTTGGATTTTGAGATGCGATTAAAATGTGATACCAACGGAACTTCCATTTTTTTGGTGGATTCATATTACCATGGACCATATAAGTGGACCATTATGTAAATATATTGTCACCGCTCATATGCACCTTCAGATTTATTGATAACACTTTGGATTCACTTATTGCAGCCAATCTTGATGAAAATAATTGTTATATTTTTCACTAGGCGCAGCGAGATGGCATGACACCGATTTTGTTTGTATTTGGACCCATCATATGAATGAGTAACATAATGTAAATTATTTTCATCAATTTTACCATATTCGTTAAATTTGACTAAAGATGAATTTACAATAGATTAATTGTATAATTTATATGAACTACATAAAATTGCTCCCATGAAACACCTGGGTTTAGTAATAAAAGCGAGGAACGTACGCAGGGAGTGGTGTAGGGTATTATATAGTCGGCCCCGTCCAACTTTAGCCTTTCCTTACTTGTGTATATATTAATTGTTAAGCGAGAATAAGTTAATTTTACATTTTGTGGGTACATTTGTGACATCATTAGTATTTTCAAAACATAACATCATCATTCATCAAAAACATAACATCATCATTCATTGGCGTGGCAATATATTTGTGCTGGGGAGGGCTAAGCCTCCCACAGTTTTTTCATTCAAAAGAACAAAACATATACATATTTGTTAATTTTATGAGATGACAATGACATGCTAGAAATTAATTTATTTTGAAGTAAGAATTATTACAACCTTTATATGATAAATAAGGAATATAAAAATATCAGAATGGAATAGAAATAAATAAGAATTATTTATTAATTCTTTACATATAGCTCGCATAAAAATTTCGCTCCCGTATTGACTTTTTCCGCCCCAGAAACCACATATCGAATTTCTTCAAATTGATTGTGAAAGTTAGTCACTTCATTCCATGTTTGGATATAGCCCCGATACAAATATTCTACTCGATTTGACAAATTGGACCAGGTCATATTAGTCTGTGATTAGGAAACATACAAAAATTCTTCACTTTTCACAGAATTGAATTGTATTCCGATAGAAAGTGGAGTGTATCATATAGTCGGCCACGCCCGACTTTAGCCTTTTCTTACTTGTTTACGATCTTCTTTGCAAAACCAGCCATAATTTCAGTGGAAAATTGTCAAAATGATATGTTTTTCATTAGTTTATTAACACAAGGTATAAAAACAATTATTTAAAATAAATTTTTAATTTAAACCTGAAGTTGTTTCCATTATATCTCTATGCAAAAACTTACAAAAAAGAATTATTCTAATTACACTGTACAACAAAAAAGAAAAGTTTTGTGCCCAAGACGAAAAAAAAATATTTTTTGTGTGCATTGAGGCATGCTGATTAATAAATCAACATACAAACATTTTATAGTAAAATTAATAAAAACAAGTAAAAACGGCGTTAAGTTCGGCCGGGCCGAACTTTATATATGCCCTCCACCATGGATTGCATTCCACAGAGGATGTCGATTTTCGTAGAAGAGCAGTAATATTACAGGAAAATATAAATTTTTTAATATAGCCAAACCAAAACAAATACAAATAGTGAAAAAATAATTTTATAAATAAATATAATATTTTAATTATTTTAAACCACGCTTATAAGGCAAGGCTACCAATACGTCAATTCAAAAAATAAATGTTCTTATATTTATATTTTCAAAAAGCTTAAATACCATAAATATTGGTAGATAGTGGGTGCTACAGTTGGTTGTATTTCCATTCTATTTTAATTCCAAAAGTACAAATCCATTATCAGACGTACATAGTGCAAAATAACCTAACTTCATGATTCAACCAATTTTTGCCGTAAAAGAAAAAGTACGAATTTGGAAAAAACTTTTTATTTTGCGTGTCTATGCTGCCAGAGGAATGTATAGACCGAATTCCATGATTCCAGCTGTGCCCATTCGGTTGGTACCATT
Source organism: Polietes domitor (assembly GCA_947397865.1). Classification (NCBI taxonomy): domain Eukaryota; kingdom Metazoa; phylum Arthropoda; class Insecta; order Diptera; family Muscidae; genus Polietes; species Polietes domitor. The sequence goes on from OX377620.1 coordinate 117,534,980, forward strand.
TTTACCCCTTGACGTTTCTACGAAATTAGAATTTCATCTTCTAGCTGTAGTCGTTTAGTTGGTACTATTTTTATCCCTCTGTACCATTGTATCCCTTGAAAGAACGAATTTCGAAAAATCCGTTTATTTTCCGTGTCTACGCAGTCAGAGCAATGTATAATTGCATGACTCTAGCTGCAGTCATTTGGTTGGTCCTATTTGTATCCCCTTTTTCCATTTTAACCCCAAAAAGTACGAATTTCGAAAAATGCGTCTATTTTCCGTGTCTTCGCAGTCAGAGGAATGTATACTCCGAATTTCATGACTCTAGCTGCAGTCATTTGATTGGTACTATTTGTATGCTCTTTTTCATTTTAACCCCAAAAAGTACGACTTTCGAAAAATCTGTTTATTTTAAGTGTCTACGCAATCAGAGGAATGTATACACCGAATTTCATTATTCTAGGTGTAGCCGGTTGGTTGGTACCATTTTTATCCCTCCGTACCCATTGTATGCCTTGAAAGTACGAATTTGGAAAAAATCTTTTATTTTTCATGTCTACGTAGTCAAAGGAATGTATACTCCGAATTTCATGACTCTAGCTGCGGTCATTTGGTTGGTACTATTTTTATCCCTTTTTCTATTTTGGCCTCAAAAAGTACGAATTTTGAAAAATCCGTGTATTTTGTGTGTCTATGCAATCAGAGGAATGTATACACCGAATTTCATTATTCTAGGTACAGCCGTTTGGTTGGTACCAATATTATCCCTTTATTCCCATTTTACCCCTTAAAAGTACGAATTTGGAAAAAGTACTTTTATATTATGTATCTACTCAATTAGAGGAATTTCGTGTTTCTAGCTGTTGTCGTTTAATATGTACCATTTTAATCCCTTTTTTGCCCCATTTCACCCCCTACAAATAAGAATCACTTTATGGTGCATGTTTTTGATATAAAGGGAATGCGCATACCAAATATCAAGCAAATATAAATATATATTCAATAAACATACTTAAATACGCTAAAATATTAGCGATTGTTATGGGTATTTTTAGTCCTTGTGAAGGAAAAATTTTTCCTTTTGGTCCGATTTCGCCCCGTTTCAATCCCAACCGATCTACGACTATAAGACGCATTTATGGAAAATTTGAACGTTCTAGCTCCTTTCGTTAAATGCTAGCGTGCTTTCAACAGACGGACGGACGGACATGGCTAGATCGTCTTAGAATTTTATGACGATCAAGAATATATATACTTTATAAGGTCTCAGGTCGATATTTCAAGGTGTTACAAACGGAATGACAAAGTTAGTATACCCCCATCCTGGAGGTGGAGGGTATAAAAATGTTAAAATGTTCGTCCTAGGTACCTTTAATCTTTGTAATCTCATTTTGGATATATTGGTGCGATTGCACACGCTTTTGCGTCTACAAGGAGTAATAAAACTTCTACATTTATCAATAGATTTTTATATTTAAACGTCGTTTTTTGCTTTAGAATGTTGGCTATTAAAAAATAAAACAAAATACTTTTTTCCGAATTTTTTCTATTTTTTATAATTTTTTTCGAAAAAAAAATATTTTTCCCAAAATTATGAACACTGTTCCTAAACTACTGTTTCTATTTGAAAGTGAAATTCGCATTCTATAGTCATCATGAGTACCTTTAATTTAATATATAACCGGGAGTTGTCGGTCTTATATTATCAAAATGAAGGTGCAAATATTTTAGGTAGCTTCGCCGAATATTGGAATTTTAGTAAAAAAAAATCCATAATTTTTTAAATATCGTTTACTAGTGTAGAATGCCAAAATACATCAAAAAATGTTATACATGACAAAACATGACTTCGACAAAAATTTTGTTGCATAGTTTTATTCGTTATTTCCACAATCATGATTTTTTCATTATTCCAACAATAAATTTGAATAAAATTATTCGGAAAAAAGTTAATATATCTAATCACTATACTCAAAACCCACTGTACCTATACACTTCATCCACATCATAGGCCACATGCCGCTTTTGAGTAAATGCAGCAGGAAATGATCCAATACCGGGATATGATTTAGCTTCAGGAACACCCCGTTTCTTCCATTCACCGAAACTCGAAATTAAAAAGGCATATAATAAACCCAGAGCGCCCACAATTAACGCGCATGTGATAAGCCAAGTGTCCATAATGACACCAAAACAGCGAAATCTTTTAATTAATTAAAATTAAATGTTTGTTCTACAACTCGAAGCACACACTAACTACGAACACTACGAACGAATTGTAGCCGGCAGACTGAAAATGCGCTGTGAAAAAATTGTGCATTTAAATGTCTCCCAGACACCAAGTCTCACGGGGAATGCGCCTTGGCAAGCTAGCCGCTCTTATCTATACCATGTAGGGTTGCCATTTTTGTGTTTGACAACAAAAGTTCCCAAAATCGCCAAGTTTGATTAGTAATAACACACCTGAGAGCCCTGTTATCGTGTATGTCTTATCTCCTGAAGAACTTTTATGGAAAAACGCTATATCTATAATCTCAAACCACCGAATGTACATTGGTGTGTCCCGTAAACAGCGAAAATTGAATCTACTAATTACGGGATTTGGATATCCATTAAAGTAACTTAACCGATTTTCTTCAAATTTGGTATTTCAACTTGAAACATCTATAGAGAAAAGAGACATTTTGCTCACAATTTAAACTTTTCAGAGAACATGTCTATGGGAGGCCTTAAATATTACTTAGCGCTTGATAATTGTAAAAACATGATCAAATATGAAGTCATAGTAGATTTCATGCACGTTATAGAAGTTATAATTTAATTTTACCCAAGATTGAGAAAATTGTGTGGGAGGGACTAGAAGGGGCGTGGATAAAGCATTAATATTTGTATACCCTACACAACTTCGTGGTGCTTCGCGCCAAATGTTTGTAACACCAAGAAATAATAGAGCTAGACCCACCTTTAAGTATACGGATCGGTTTAGAATCACCAGCTGAATCGATTTACCGATGTCTGTCTGTCCGTCCGTCTGTCCGTCTGCTGACCATCTAAGCTTGTTCGCACTCTACAGGTCGCAATTGCTGTCGGATTATCATGAAATTTGGCAGAAGTTACTTTTACGCCTGCGGTGAAAGTGGGTAAGATCGGTTCAGATTTAGATATAGCCTCCATACAAATGGCGCTCCCGATTTCACTTTTTTCGCTTTAGAAACCGCATATTGTTCCCGATTTTCTTTAAAATTGGCACAACATTCTATAATTGAACTAGAAACACCTGTGCTGAAAGTGGGTAAGATCGGTTCAGATTTAGATATAGGCCCCATACAAATGTCGCTCCCGATTTGACTTTTTCCGCTCTAGAAACCACATATTGTACCCGATTTTCGTTAAAATTGGCGCAACATCTTATAATCCAACTAAAAACACCTATGGTGAAAGTGGGTAAGATCGGTTCAGATTTAGATATAGCCTCCATACAAATGTCGCTCCCCATTTGACTTTTTCCGTTCTAGAAACCACATATTGTACCCGATTTTCGTTAAAATTGGCACAACATCTTATAATCCAACTAAAAACATCTATGGTGAAAGTGGGTAAGATCGGTTCAGATTTAGATATAGCCCCAATATAGCCCTAATATATAGCCCAATGTTGCTCCCGAATCTTTAACCGATTTTGGCCAAACTTTACATATTAGATTTCACCAATAAACACACATTGTGAAAGCAGGTCACATCGTTCCATGTTTCAATATACCCCCATACAGATGTCATTTCCGATTTAACATTTTTTTTGTCAAACACATACATTTATAGGATTCAAAAATCCTTCCCAATTTCACTTTTTTACCGAATTGAATTTTAATGAGATAAATAGTGGGGTGTACCATATAGTGGCTCCGTCCGTCTTTAGCCTTTCCAACCTTGATGGGGGGATGCCCATATGTCCATACTTTGGTATAACCCAAATGGGGCGTATTCTGCTCTATTACAGCTCTAGAAACTACACCTTCATCAAATTTTGCAGATAATTATATGTTTCAACTAGGAATACCTACCGTGAATGAGAAATATATAGGCGTATGTTTTGGTACAGGCCTCAAGTGTTTTTATAGGCCCCTTCAAATGTCCGTCCCATGAAATACCTGGGTTTAGTAATTAAAGCGAGGTATGTACGCAGGGAGTGGTGTAGGGTATTATATAGTCGGCCCCGCCCGACTTTAGCCTTTCCTTACGTGTTTAATGTTGAAAGTGATTTTCAAATATCAAATTGCAACAGGTTTTGACTATCCGTATGCCGTTATATCAATTTCAATATAACCAAAACTATGTGGGAGGCACCGGAAAGGGTGTGACAATATCGCCCATAGTCCAGGTGAATTTAATATCTATAAAATCATTACCAAAGGTCAACTTTCAGAGTATGCGTATTTGTATATAAATTATAGCAGCTTTACTTTTAGGTAGGTAATGGTTATATATGGGGAAAGTACTAGAAGGGGCGTGGCAAAACCATATTTTGCATAAAAAAAAACTTATAAAAACTTTACCATATACCACATACTCAGTATATTCGCTGTGGTTGCTCTCTCGTCATTCAAACAGTAGCGTTTGGAAATAATCTCCGCGATATATTGAAAGAAACATCCTAATATATATATTAGGGCTGTTTTTCTTTAAGCCGGGATAACAAGCTGCGATAACAAAAACGTTAATAAAAATTTAATTTTTTGCTCAAAATAAAAAATTCTTTTTTTAAAATTGTAGCCAAAAGCAGTATCAATGTGTGTGTGTGAAAACAGATTTTCCAAAAAATATTTTGTGTTGACTTTATTGGACTTAGCCTCGATAACCATCATTTTGACTTACATTGGATAATTATCCGGGCTAAGTCAAAAATTTTTAACACAAAATTATTTTTCCAAAATTTGTTTTCACACACACATTGTTATTGCTTTTGGCGATAATTTTAAAAAAGAATTTTTTATTTTCAGTGAAAATTTAACATTTTATTTAGATTTTTGTTATCGCAGCTTAGCTATCCAGTCTTAAAGAAAAACAGCCTTATTATAATGAACATATATGGGCCACTCCATAGCCAGTATATTCGTAGTAGCCTATGTAAATAATAGTAATATCCAACATTTGCATCCTCTTTCAAATGTCGAATATAACTTTTCGCAAACAGAGAAACCGAAAAGTTGTACTTGTCAAAATTGTTTAAAAGAGACAATACTGAAACCAACTCCGCAAACGTCATGGTTATTGGAGTCGTAATTACTCCTCTAATTTACTCCTCGTCCCCGCCAGAGAGAATGTGCTACGTATCTGCAATGAAATTGTATCATTTCGTTGCTTCAATTCATTCAATAACAACTATCATTGATATAATTTCATGCTATACACTCCATTCGCCCTTCCTCTAGCATGGAAAGCCCCATTCGATTATTTGCAGATAAAAATGGCTCACGCAATAGCAGCAAACCATTTCGAATGCAAAACACATAATAAATAAAACAATTTAATCAGCAATTAAAAAATTTAACAACCTTAAATATTCGCTGCGAAGTACAGTGGTTTTCATGCTACAAAATTCAAAATAAGCGGATTCCAGGCGAAAGTTTTCGCAATTATGATGGCTACAAAACATTTGAAGAAGCGGGGGTCCAAAAATTAAAAAAATAGGTAGCAGTACAAAATATTGAAGAATACAATGTCTACATGTAAATATTTATGGATAAGTGTAGAAGCTATGACACTTTTTGTTGACGCAAAAGAATATTTTAAATTCTTTTGATTTGATTTCTGATGATTTTTTTTAATTTTTGTTTAAGTAGCGGGGCAAACGCCATTACATATTAGATAACAGAATAATAACCTGAATCCAAACGAAGACAACAAGGCCTATTGATTGAAGAAAATTTATAGACGCATGAAGAAGTTATGATCCTTATTGTAGAAGTGTGTTTCGTGTTTTTGCCTAAAGCATTGGGCACACTGAGGTGTGCGTTTTGACATAGAATCATAGAGATTATGAATTCGATACAATTTCAGGACGCTGCGGTTGACGCCGGCGCCATTTTACGCTGTGATATGTACTTCTACAATATGGGCCATAACTTCTACATTTACTCATAGTTTTTCTTCCAAATGGCCGTATTTACTTCGCCAGCTAATCAGAAATAATATATTTTGTTATCTAATTTGTAAAGGTGTTTTCCGGCTATTTATATAAAAAAATAAAAATCAAGATTTTCTGAAAAAATTATTTTGAATCTACAAAGAGTGTCATAATTTGTACATTTACCCATAGATCTCTGACATATATACATTGTTTTTTCGTGCCAGATTTTTTATCTAAAATTTTTGGAGACTCTTCCCAAAACCACTGTTTCTGTGTGAAAGTGAATTTCGCAACATGTGTAGCCATCATAAGCAACTTTATCGGACTTATCGGGTGTTATCAGGCTAATATTTCTAGAATGAGTGAAAAAATATTAAAGATACCTTCGAAAATTGGAATTTTAGTAAAAAAATAAAAAAAAACAAGTAAGAAGGCGTTAAGTTCGGCCGGGCCGAATCTTATATACCCTCCACCACGAAGTGCATTCCACAGTATTACCAGCAGATTAAAGGATGCCGACATAGACATAGAAGTACAGAACCATATTGCGAAAATTGTGATATTTTTATGCACATTACTATATTTGATTACTATTTCAAACTGTAGTGTATACTTATGCGCACTGTTTAAAATCTACTATTATAAATAAATACAATGCTGTAATTGTGAAAGTGAACATGCCGAAAATATTAGGCGATTGTCAGTCGCCATTAGGGAGAAGCATTTTCAGATACAGACAAAGTGACTGCATTATTTTGATAAGAAAAGTACAAATTTTAAATATATGCCCATTCGCCCCATTCTCCGCCCAAATGTACAAATTTGGCAAGTCAGACCACCGAACACACACCGAATATATACACCGAATTGCATGCTATCAACTTCAGAGGTTTGGAAGGTCCCATTTTATCCCTCTTTTTCAATTATATCCCTTAAACGTACGAATTTCGAAAAATCCCTCTATTTTACGTGTCTATGCAATTAGAGGGATATACACACCGAGTTTCATGATTCTAGCAGTTGTCGTATCATTGGTACCATACTTTATCAATTTTTGTCCCATTTCACCCGCTAAAACATTTATTTTCTTTGTGGTGCTTCCAAGCTACAAGAGGAATGTCCGCAACAAATTTCAAATGTATGAAAATCAGAAATTTAATTAATTAACCAAGGCTACCAATATTTTTATACTATGTATTTATATAATGGATATAATACTTCAATTCATAAAGTAAATATAAGGCAGCAATCATAAATACCCTAAATATAGGGGGACAGAGAGTGTATTTTCAGCTACAGTCTTTTGGGTGGTTGTATTTCCATCCTATTTTAATGTCAAAAGTATAATTTTAAAAATATCTTATCTCTCACATACGCAGTATAAGACAACTTCATAATTCTACCATTTTTTTTCGTAAAAGCAACAAGATAAAGTACGAATTTGGAAAAAAAAAATATTTTACGTGGCTATACACTCAGAGGAATGTATATACCCAATTCCATGATACTATCTGCGGCCATTTTGTTGGTACAATTTTTATCCCCTTTTTTCGCATTTTACACCTTAAAAGTACGACTTTGGAAAATTTCATCATTCTAGCTGTAGCCTTTTAGTTGGTACCATTTTTATCCCTCTGCTCCCATTGAATCCCTTGAAAGTACGAATTTGGAAAAACTTTTTTTTCGTGTCACTCACTCAGAGGAATGTATACCGCGAATTTCATGGTTCTAGCTGCATCCATTTGTTTGGTACAATTTTTACCCCCTTTTTCCATTTTACACCCTAAAAGTACGAATTTCGAATTTTATGTGTGTACGCAATCAGAGGAATATATACACCGAATATCATTATTCTAGGTGCAGCCGTTTGGTTGGTACTATTTTGATCCCTCTATCACCATTTAACCCCTTAAAAGTACAAATTTAGAAAAAAATACTTGTATATTATGTATCTACTCTATTAGAGGTATGTACACGCCAAATTTCGTGTTTCTATCTGTTGTCCTTTGATAGGTACTATTTTTATCCCTTTTCGTCCCATTTCAGCCCCTACAAATAAAAATCATTCTATGGTGCCCTTTTATGCTATAAAGGGAATGAATTGCAAATATCAAGTAAATACAAGCTATTATGTTCAAAAAACATGCTGAAATACTCTAAATATTAGGGGCATTTTCAGTCCTTGTGAGGGAATTTTTTTTTTTTTTTTGTATACATAGAAATTTGGCATTTTTACCCTCACTCTACAGAGTAGGGAACATTTGGAACAGAAAACCAGGTATTTCATGGGAGCAATTTTATGTAGTTCATATAAATTATACAGTTACTATAAATTCATCTTTAGTCAAATTTAATGAATATGGAAAATAATAACGTAATTGATCCAACTTTCCAGCAGATATTCCGAGTAAAGTAAATATAACATGATCTGGAAAAATTGATCAAGATCCAATGATAAATACAGATTATACAGCGGTAATAAGATGAATTGGACGTACATTTGAAAGGGCCTGTAACAACACTGTTCCAAAATTTGGCCCTGCATAGTTTTCATTCACGGTATGTATTTCTAGTTGAAACATAGAATGACCTCCAAAATTTGATGAAGATCCGATGTAAGATGTAGTTTCTAGAGCTGTAATAAAGCAGAATGGGGTCCCATTTGGGTTATTCCAATGTATGGACATATGGGCATCTCCCAAACAAGTAAGGAAAGGCTAAAGTCGGACGGAGCCGACTATATGATACACCCCACTTTCAATCTCATTACAATTCAATTCGGTAAAAAAGTGAAATCGGAAAGGATTTTTGCATCCTGTAAATGTATGTGTTTGACAAAAAATGTTAAATCGGAAAGGATATTTGTATGGGGGTATTTTGAAACCTGTAATGATATGACCCGCTTTCACCATGTATGTTTATTGTGTAAAATATAATAAGTAAAGTTTGCCCAAAATCGGTTAAACATTCCGGAGCCACATTTGTATGGGGACTATATCTAAATCTGAACCGATCTTACCCACTTTCACCATAGGCGTTTTTAGATGGATTATAAGATGTTGTGCCAAATTTAAAGAAAATCGGGTTCAATATGTGGTTTTTAGACCGGAAGAAGTCAAATCGGGAGCGACATTTGTATGGAGGCTATATCTAAATCTGAACCGATCATACCCACTTTCAGCATAGGTGTTCCTATTTCAATTATAAAATGTTGTGCCAATTTTAAAGAAAATCGGGTACAATATGTGGATTCTAGAGCGGAAAAAGTGAAATCGCGAGCAACATTTGTATTGGGGCTATAGCTAAATCTGAACCGATCTTACCCACTTACACCATAGGTGTTTTTAGTTGGGTTATAAGATGATGTCCCAATTTTAAAGAAAATCGGATTCAATATGTGGCTTCTAGAGCGGAAAAAGTGAAATCGGGAGCGACATTTGTATTGGGGCTATAGCTAAATCTGAACCGATCTTTCCACCCACTTTCAGCATATGTCTTTCTAGTTCGATTATAAAATGTTGTGCCAATTTTAAAATCCGTTACAATATGTGGTTTCTAAAGCGAAAAAAGTGAAATCGAGAGCGACATTTGTATGGAGACTATATCTTAATCTGAACCGATCTAACCCGCTTTCATCACAGGTATTTCTAGTTAGATTATAAGGTGTTATGCAAACTTTGAAGAAAATCGGGTACTAAAGTGTGATTTTTTAAGAGCTTGATAACTTTTTTTTTAAAAAAAACGCATAAAATTTGCAAAATCTCATCGGTTCTTTATTTGAAACGTTAGATTGGTCCATGACATTTACTTTTTGAAGATAATTTCATTTAAATGTTGACCGCGGCTGCGTCTTAGGTGGTCCATTCGGAAAGTCCAATTTTGGGCAACTTTTTCGAGCATTTCGGCCGGAATAGCCCGAATTTCTTCGGAAATGTTGTCTTCCAAAGCTGGAATAGTTGCTGGCTTATTTCTGTAGACTTTAGACTTGACGTAGCCCCACAAAAAATAGTCTAAAGGCGTCAAATCGCATGATCTTGGTGGCCAACTTACCGGTCCATTTCTTGAGATGAATTGTTCTCCGAAGTTTTCCCTCAAAATGGCCATAGAATCGCGAGCTGTGTGGCATGTAGCGCCATCTTGTTGAAACCACATGTCAACCAAGTTCAGTTCTTCCATTTTTGGCAACAAAAAGTTTGTTAGCATCGAACGATAGCGATCGCCATTCACCGTAACGTTGCGTCCAACAGCATCTTTGAAAAAATACGGTCCAATGATTCCACCAGCGTACAAACCACACCAAACAGTGCATTTTTCGGGATGCAGTTCTTGAACGGCTTCTGGTTGCTCTTCACTCCAAATGCGGCAATTTTGTTTATTTACGTAGCCATTCAACCAGAAATGAGCCTCATCGCTGAACAAAATTTGTCGATAAAAAATTTCGAACCGAACACTGATTTTGGTAATAAAATTCAATGATTTGCAAGCGTTGCTCGTTAGTAAGTCTATTCATGATGAAATGTCAAAGCATACTGAGCATCTTTCTCTTTGACACCATGTCTGAAATCCCACGTGATCTGTCAAATACTAATGCATGAAAATCCTAACCTCAAAAAAATCACTCTTTATATGTGCTTTATAGGGCGGAAAAAGTCAAATCGGGAGCTACATTTGTATGGGGGCTATATCTAAATCTGAACCGATTTTCTCCAAATTCAATACCGATCGTCCTTGGTCAAAAAAAGTAACTTCTGCCAAATTTCATGATAATCGGACAGCAATTGCGACCTGTAGAGTGCGAACAAGCTTAGATGGACAGCAGACGGACAGACAGACATCGTTAAATCGATTCAGCTGGTGATTATAAGCCGATCCGTATACTTAAAGGTGGGTCTAGCTCAATTATTTCTTGGTGTTATAAACATTTAGTGCGAAACTAACTTATAATACCCTAGTCCACGAAGTGGTGTAGGGTATAAAAATTGCAACGCATTGAAGGAGTGACTTAAGTCCCCAAGTATGTTTGGACAAATCCGTTTCACAACTTTTTAAGTTGTTTGAGCCATGTCCCTCTGGCTGAGATCTGGGGATTAAATCCACTATGACTTGATATTTGATCATGTTTTTGGTAAATGTTTTATATTTTTATATGGGGAAGCTGGGACCATGTAGTACCTTTCACACAAATTATCCTGCACTATTATATTTATATTTAGTTATTATATTTAATTATTATATTTAATTCCTTATAACTTATATATAAGTCGGTTTAGCCAACTGACGCTTACTTACTTGTTATTTTTATTTTCAGCTTAATATTTGACATTTGCAAAATGGAACGTTATACGCTCGAATAAAAAATGGGAAAAATTAAAAACTTACTTTCAAAGTAGTGAGTCTATAACGCAAACTGTAAGAAATCTACGTGGAAAATTTTCGAGAAGAGATCGACCTTCAGTTCAGCCTTCGTCGAGCTCATTTTCATCTCGGTGGCTATGTCAATAAGCAAAATTGCCCCATAGAGAACCCACACGTGACTATTGAGAAGCAAATGCATCCACAACGAGTCACTGTTTGGTGTGGATTTTGGGATGTATTGAAAAATTGTGTTATTGGGATGTGGTATGCCGAGCCGGTCGGGGTAGTCTTATGAATGATACTAGCAGTACCCGCTGCTTCGCACGCGAAAAAGCCAGTTATTTCTTAATTTTATTCGTCTTTGTTTTTAGATAGTATTTATTTAATTTTCTTTTGGTGGATATAGATAAATCTAAAATAGTAATTTGGAAACCTCCTATTAGCTAGCACTCACACACAGTCAAAGGAATGTGCTTGTCGATATGCACTATTTTAGCTGAACTACTTCGTATGTATCATTTTTATGATTGTCTACCAAGTTTTGAACAAAATATCCTCAATCTCATGTTTCTAGATTCAGCCAGCCAGTTTATAACTTTTTGCACTTCTTTCCCAAAAAGTATACATTTTAAAAAATCACAATAGGTAAAATGTGTTTTTGTTTCCCCTAAAAATATGTACTTTATTTGGTAATATTTGTTGTCCCGTATCCCCCTTTTAAGTACAAATTTTGAAATATCCATTTATTTCCGCGCATACGTAATTAAATGATTGTACAGCATTTGTATCCCCTTTTCGTTCCGCACAAATTCCGAAAAATCAAACTACTGCGCTTCTATATGGCCAGTGGAATTTACGCACTAAATTTCACGATTCTAGCTGTAATACTAAAGTTGGTAACATTTTTATCCCTTTTTGTCCCGCTCGCAACTTAAAAGTACAAATTTCGAGAAATCCATTTATGTTGCAAGTGTACGTTGTCAGAGAAATTTAAACACAAAATTTCACGACTATAGCTGAACTATTTTAGTTGGTACTATTTTTATCCCGCTCATTGTTTATAAGTACAAAAATAGAAAAATTCGTTCTCGTTGTCAGTGGAACGTACACACCACATTTCACGACTATAGCTCCAATACTTTAGTTGGTACTACTTTTATCCCTTGTTGTTCACCCTCTATAAGAAAATTTCGGAAAATTCCATTTAGATTGCGCTTTGCACACAGTTTACACTCCAAATTTCCCGACTTTAGCTACAATTTTTAAATTGGAACCCTTTTTGTCCCGCCTATCCCCTAAAAAGTACAAATTTCGAACAATCCAATTATACTGCGCTTCTACATGGTCAGAGGAATTTACATACCAAATTTCACGATTCTAGCTGTAATACTTAAATTGGTACAACTTTTATCCCTTTTTGCCCCTCTCATCCCTTAAATGTACAAATTTCGAAAAATCCATTTATGTTGCGCGCCTACATGGTCGGAGAAATCTACACGCCGAACTTCACGATTCTAACTACAATAATTTAGTTGCTACAATTTGTATCCCTTTTTGTCTCGCACACCCATAATAAGTAAAAATTTCGAAAAATTTATTTAGATTTGCACTTCTACTTTTACCCCTTTTTTCCCGCGCACCCCCTAAAAGTACAAATTTCGAAAAATCCAATTTTACTTCGTTTCTATATAGTCAGAGGAATTTACATACCAAATTACACGATTCTAGCTGTAATACTTTAGTTGGTACCATTTTCATCCCTTTTTGTCCCGCTCACCCCTTAAAAGTACAAATTTCGAAAAAATCTAATTTTACTTTGTTTTGTTTCGAAAAATCCAATCTTACTTCATTTATATATTGTCAGAGGAATTTACATACCAAATTTCACGATTCTAGTTGTAATACATTAGTTGGTACCATTTTTATCCCTTTTTGTCCCGCTCTTCCCTTAAAAGTACAAATTTCGAAAAAATCAAATTTGACTTTGTTTCTATATGGTGAGAGGAATTTACATACCAAATTTCACGATTCTAGCTGTAATACTTTAGTTGGTACCATTTTTATCCCTTTTTGTCCCGCTCGCCCCTTAAAAGTACAAATTTCGAAAAAATATAATTTTACTTTGTTTTGTTTCGAAAAATCCAATTTTACTTCGTTTCTATATGGTCAGAGGAATTTACATACAAAATTTCACGTTTTTAGCTGTAATGCTTTAGTTGGTACCATTTTTATCCCTTTTTGTCCCGCTCGCCCCTTAAAAGTACAAATTTCGAAAAATCCAATTTTATTCGTTTCAATTCAATTTACATACCAAATTTTACGATTCTAGTTGTAATACATTAGTTGGTACCATTTTTATCCCTTTTTGTCCCGCTTGCCCCCCTAAAAATATAAATTTCGAAAAAATCTAAAAGTACAAAATTAGCAAAAATCCCTATTTTTGCTCGTCTGCATGGTCATTGCAAGGAACTCACATATTTCATATTTAAAGCTACTGCCGTTTAGTCAGGACGAAGGTTCGATGTTTATCCCTTTTACCCCCTAAAAGCACGAATTTCGTAAAACCGAAAATCGACGTCTACGTCATATTTGGGAACTACCCTGAAAATTTCATGACCCTGGCTTCAGCCGTTTGGTCTGGGGGCTGGTCAATGATAAGTCAGTCAGTCAGTAACGCAATTCTTTTATAAATATTTATATATAGATTGTGTTCCATTATTAAATGGCAAAGTTAAACCTTTCCAATAAAACCAGAAATTTGAGAAAAAGCAAAGAAATTTGAGAAGAAGCAATTTTCGTGAACAATAATCTCCTGCCAGAAATAGTTACGAATATTTTAAAATTACCTTATGACAAAACTCCTGATTTTCGATCCAACCTAGTGTTTATAATTTTTTGAAAATCGGTAAATGAGGTTTTATTTCTGTCATTAAAACCCGAGAATTTAAGGAAAATTTCTGCTCCGTTTCACATGAAATTAGTTCAATATAACTTCCACAGGGATATTCGAAATCAGTTATATTTTGATATTTGAAAAAGTTTTTATAATAACTTTGAGCTTACAAAATATGGAGGAGTTTGGAAATTTTCAGAAAAATTCGAATCTTGTGAATATTTTGCTGACATGGAATGAGTCATATGTTAAATTTTGATTCAATGCCCATTTCTTTGGAACGGAAAACACCAAACATTTTGGACTTTTCATATTCTATTTTAGCCCAAAATTGCGTGACCCACAAATTTGTTGGCCAATCTCGTTTCGGGCGTTCTTTTGAACAACCGTTAAAAGCCAGTTACCTGATGCAATCCAACGTTTAACTTTCGAGACTTAAGGTTCAATAAATTATACAACTTTCCAGTTCCAACCACTTTCAATGGTTTACAACCGTTTTATTTCTATTAATTATATACACCAAGTATTTCATCACTATCACTATCTTGCTTACCAGGCTTTTGCTCAATATTGATGTGTGCTTTTATGGTGCCCCATCATAAATATTACTTCTTTTATGAATTGTGAAAACATTATGTTTAATCATTTGGAATATTTAAAGTCATAATATTTCGAACAACACTTGTATCTGGACAAACTCTGCGATAAATACTGGCAGGTAGCTAGACAGGGAGCTAGAGAGGAGGAGTCATTCTTTTGCCACAACCCGTGTCAACAAAATATTGTCGGACAAATTGCTTTGTCACTTGAGGCTATCATATTTAATAGAGGTGATCTATCATTCCCCATACCCCCCTTCACTCAATAGATATTATCAAATTCAAGCGTTCACTTTATTACAGAGATTGAAATCGTTATATAAGCACGCAATTTGATGAACGTGAGAAAAAGTTTGTGTCTTGACTACCCTACAACATGCTAGGGTATAAAAGGTTTTTGCTGGCAACAAGTTGTTTTTTGTTTTTGTTGTCGATGAAACATAAAGCTACACTTTCAATTTGTCTTAAATATTGCGTTAGGTTAGTTTTTTTTTCTAATGACAACTGTATATTAGATGCGTTTAATTTATTAATTCAAATCTGTCATATTTCAACTCAATTAACTTGTTATTCACAAAGATGGAGTGGATTTTGCGAGTTTTTTTTGCATATTAATGATGATTAAAATTGTAAACGAGACTAATTAGCTTGAAATTAGTACCAACCATGATGTAGTGAAAGAAAAAGCTTCATTCGCTCAATGAAAGCTTACATTGCGTCATTGAAAAGTGTCATTGTTTTCGGGCCAATGTAGAACTTTATTGGTACAATGTAAAGTTTATCATTAAATTAAAAATGGAAAGTGGCTACACTGCAATTAGGGTTTGCATCCCGGGATTCGCACATTTTTCATTTCTCGTATCCCGGGAAATTCGTACGGGAATCCCACGAGAATTCAGTAGAAAATTTTACATATTTCTTCGCATATTTTTTCCCTCATTTCCACAACGAAATTAAAAATGTTGTATACAAATGTAGATCACATAGCTTTTAATCATGTATGTATGTCAAATATTGCAGTTGGATGTCAAAATATTTTTAAGCTGCGTTCGGATGTAGACTCAAAATCCACTTTTTCGGATTTTTCCTGTCAAGCTACATATGAAAAAAATTAAAATTCGGGGAAAATAGATTTTGGGCGTGTATCCGAACGCCAAAAATAAAGAATTTAAAGTTTTCGAAGCGACATGATAAAACACAACATTTCATTTAATGCTCTACTCACTATTAATGTGAACGATCGTTCTCCCTCGCGTCCATACTTTCCAATAAAATAAGAAATATCTGATCTTTAATTAATTTTGAAACTTGTTTTCAAATTCTTTATATTGTTCGATTTCTTACCAAATTCTACATAAACTATAGAAAAGACAGATGTAAATTTAATAAAAAGCTATGCGCATCTAAAACCAAAACTTCCAAAAGAGGTAATATTTTTATCGTTTCCCCCAAAAAGGCGACGGCTTTATTTCGCTTGTAAATTTTTCGTTTCTTCTTGCAGGTGCAAATTTCTTTCATTTTTCGTGAAGAAGGCATAATTTAGATTCATGAATATTTTTGGTTAAAGGGCCCCCCAGCTCTCTTCAAAATTGCTATTTTTTCAATACAAAAAGATGATCAAATCACAAAGCCCTGATTGGAAAATGTTTATTATATTTTTAAACCCCAGATTTGACTTTTTATTCAAAAAGATTTACCACATCTTTGCGGTAAATAAAGTAAAAAATCCCAATTTGGGTACTTTGTTGGAAACAAATACAATTTTTTTTAGCCATTATTTTCGGAGACATTTTCTCTAAATAATTGCAAAATTTCGTTGGATATCTCAATTTTTGAAAATTTTACGCAATTTTGATTTTTATAAAAAAAAATCAATTGATTTTCACGTTTAATGAAGCACATATTGACTATTACATATTATTAAAACGTTTTTTATATCCTCCCTAAAATTGGCAATACGTATTTTTATAAAAGATTTATATTCTGTTTCATAATTATAATAGGATTTGCCTCCCCCTGTGAAAACACAGCAAAATACCATGGAAAACACTTATGTTGGCTTATTGGCTATTTCAAAATCAGAACAGATCTTCCCAAATTTTGCACCAACTACTTAGAGTACAAAAAGGTGATATGTGTCAAATTTTATTAAGATGAATAAAAAATTTGGTAATACATTTATTTTAATGGTAAGATTTCCAGATTTTTGTCTTTTATCCTTGTCCTTACCTACCTTCGTTAAGATATATTTACTAAGTTTATACATTTTGGAAAGAGGGCTTCACGTACATAAAAGCAAAAGAATAAGGAAATGGATAACAAAAATAATTCGCTCAGCCGGATCACTAGAATATAACCAATTCTCATAAAAAATAATTTATTTAGAAAATAAATTTCGAAACCCACAGCACCAATTTCAAAAGTAAAAATTGAATTTTATATTTGAATATTTTTTTCTTCTGATATATGTTCACAGAAGAAATGCAATTTTTACTTCAGAAATCAGTACTTTGGGTTTCGAGAATTAATTTTATAAATAGTACGGTAAACTTACAAAATAATGTGTAAAAACATCCCAAAAAATCACAAATTCTAGTATTATGAAATGTGGCATTTTTTATGTCCGTTCATATGTTGAAAACACGCAAGCATCTAAACGAAAAGAGCTAGGACGTCCAAATTTTCCATAAATGCGTAGATAGTCGTAGATCGGTTGGCATTGAAACTGGGCGAAATCGGCCAAAAGGGAGAAAAATTTTCCTCACAAGGACTTAAAATACCCATAATAACCCCTAATATTTTAGAATATTAAGCTTATTTTTGAATATGTCTGTCTGTACTTACTTGATATTGGGTATGCGCATTCCCTATAACAAAAACGTGCACCATAAAGTGATTTTTATTCGTAGGGGGTGAAATGGGGCAAAAACGGATAAAAATGGTACATATTAAACGACAACATCTAGAAACACGAAATTCGATGTGTACATTCCTCTAATTGAGTAGATACATAATATAAAAGTATATTTTCCAAATTCGTACTTTTAAGGGGTAAAATGGGAATAGAGGGATAAAAATGGCACCAACCAAACGGCTGCACCTAGAATAATTAAATTGGGTTATACATTCCTATGTATAGATACGTAAAATAATGGGATCTTTCGAAATTAAAACTTTTTGGGGTTAAGATGGAAAAAGGAGTAAGATGAAAATAGAAAAAGATAGATAGAAAATAGAATAGAAAAATAAAAGGGGGTACAGAGGGATAAAAATAGTACCAACTAAATGGCTACAGCTAGAATGATTAAATTCGGCGTGTACATGCATCTAATTTCGTAGACAAGTAAAATAAAGAGATTTTAGAAAGTCATACTCTTAAGGGGTAAAATGTGGAAAAAGGAATGAAAATGGTACCAACTTTTTTACTTTTACGGCAAAAATTCGTAGAATCAGGAAGTTAGGTTATTTTGCACTATGGATTTTCAATATTTGTACTTTTGGAATGAAAATAAAATGGAATGGAAATACAGCCAATTGTAGCACCCGCTATCTACCAATATTTGTAGTATTTAAGCTTTTTTGAAAATATAAATATACGAACATTTATTTTTTGAATTGACTTGAAGTATTATATATATATATATATATATATATATAGAGTGGTTAACTTGGTTACTTGGTGCGATTTTTTAAACACAAATTCGGCAAGTGAGTTGTGATTCTCGTTCGTTTGTGAGAATCATCTCCTTATAGAGGCCGGGTTTGATGTTGAAAGGTCGCTGCGAAGCCACTTGAAAAGACTTTTGACATGGTCGAAATCATGATCATGGTAGTCTGCAGCCAAGTAATAAATGTCACCAAGCCATTTGTAAATAAATTTGCATTCTATTAAATATAGAAGCAAAATGGTCTTGAGCCAGGACAATATCCCAGTTCAAATCAAATATTGATTACAGACCAAAAAAAAAATGCAAACGAAAAAACTAAAAAAAGTGGTTAAAAATAATTAAAATTATATTTTGATTTATAAAATATTTTTTTCGATATTTGTTTTGGCTATATTAAAAAAATATATTTTCATGTAATATTAATGCACTTTTCACTTCTTGGGGTGAAATGGGACAATAAAAGTACTTTCTTCCAAATTCGTACTTTTAAGAGGTAAAACGGGAATAGAAGGATAAAAATGGTACCAACCAAACTGCACCTAGAATAATGAAATTCGGTGTATACATTCCTTTGATTGTATACAGACACGTAAACAAAGGGGATACAAATTGTACCAACCAAATGACCGCAGCTAGAGTCATGAAATTCGGAGTATACATTCCTCTGACTGTGTAGTCAAGAAAAATCAAAAGGTTTTTCCAAATTCGTACTTTCAAGGGATACAATGGGAACAGAGGGATGAAAATGGTACCAACTAAACGGCTACAGCTAGAATGATGAAATTCGTACATTCTTCTAAATGCGTAGACACGAAAAATAAAGAGATTTTAGTATGTTGTATTTTTAACACACGTCGTACGATACCTAACCCGTCATGGGGTGCCACGTCGTACGTTTCCGTGCGACAGTGATTGCTTTTACTTAGAGCCCAAAAAATGTTTGGTCTCCTGGGAAGGTTTGCGTCAAAACCGCTTGGCACTCAATGTGTTAAGGGGGTAAAATGGGAAAATGGTACCAACCAAATTCATACTTTTTTACTTTTACGGCAAAAATGAGTAGAATCATGAAGTTAGGTTTTATTGCACTGAGTACGTGAGAGATAAAATACATTTGTACATTTTCGAATTAAAATAGGGTGGAAAATGGCTCTGCTATTCCCCAATATTTAGGGTATTTAAGCTTTTTTGAAGAATACTGCCTTATATTTATTTTTTTTTAGTATAATACATTATTTAGATGTATTAAGTATAAACATATTGGTAATCTTGCCTTATAAGCGTGGTATAAAATAATTAAAAGTTTTATTTATTTATAAAATTATTTTCCAATATTTTTATTTGTTTTGATTTGGCTATATTCGAAAAAATAAAAATTTCCGGTAATCTTACTGCATGCATTTCTACGAAAATCGACAGCCTCTGTGGAATTCAATCCATGGTGGATGGTATATAAAGTTCGGCCTGGCCGAACTCAACACCTTTTTTACTTGTTTTTACTTGTTTATTAAATAAAAATACTTTTTATAACAATTTTCTACTTTGAATATATTGCATTTACTCAAATATTAAGTATGCTATGACCGCACAATAATTGAAATAGTTTAATTAAGATTCACAAAATCTCCCCCTCTCTCTATTTTTATACCCTCCACCTCCAGGATGGGGGTATACTAACTTTGTCATTCCGTTTGTAACACCTTGAAATATCGACCTGCGACCCTATAAAGTATATATATTCTTGATCGTCATAAAATTCTAAGACGATCTAGCCATGTCCGTCCGTCCGTCCGTCCGTCCGTCTGTCCGTCTGTCCGTCTGTTGAAAGCACGCTAGCATCTAAACGAAAGGAGCTAGAACGTTCAAATTTTCCATAAATGCGTCTTATAGTCGTAGATCGGTTGGGATTGAAATGGGGCGAAATCGGCCCAAAGGGAAAAAATTTTCCCTCACAAGGACTAAAAATACCCATAATAATCCCTAATATTTTAGCGTATTTAAGCATGTTTTTTGAATATGTCTGTTTATATTTGCTTGATATTTGGTATGCGCATTCCCCTTATAGCAAAAACGTGCACCATAAAGTGATTCTTATTTGTAGGGGGTGAAATGGGGCAAAAAGGGATAAAAATGGTACATATCAAACGACAACAGCTAGAAAAATGGTACCAACCAAACGGCTGTACCTAGAGTAATGAAATTCGGTGTATACATTCCTCTGACTGCGTAGACACGGAAAATACACGGATTTTTCAAAATTCGTACCTTTTGGGGTTAAAATGAAAAAAGGGGATAAAAATAGTACCAATCTAATGACCGCAGCTAGAGTCATGAAATTCGGAGTGTACATTCCTCTGACTGTGTAGACACGGAAAATAAACGGATTTTTCGAAATTCGTACTTTTTGGGGTTAAAATGAAAAAAGGGGATAAAAATAGTAGCAATCAAATGACCGCAGCTAGAGTCATGAAATTCGGAGTATACATTCCTCTGACTGCGAAGACACGAAAGTAGACGAATTTTTCGAAATTAGTACTTTCAAGGGATACAATTGTACAGAGGGATAAAAATAGTACCAACTAAACGACTACAACTAGAATGATAAATTTCTAATTGCGTAGAAACGTCAAGGGGGTAAAAATGGTACCAACCAAATGGAATAATGGAATTCGGTGTATACATTCCTCTGACTGCATAGACACGCAAAATAAAAAGTTTTTTTTCCAAATTCGTACTTTTTCTTTTACGGCAAAAATTGGTTGAATCATGAAGTTAGGTTATTTTGCACTATGTACGTCTGATAATGGATTTTCAAAATTTGTACTTTTGAAATTCAAATAGAATGGAAATACAACCAAATGTAGCAACCACTATCTACCAATATTTACGGCTTTGAAAATATTTTTTGAATTGACGTATTGGTAGCCTTGCCTTATAAGAGTGGTTTGAAATAATTAAAATATTATATTTATTTATAAAATTTGTTTTGGTTTGGCTATATTAAAAAAATTATATTTTCCTGTAATATTACTGCACTTCTGCGAAAACTGGAATGCAATCAATGGTGGAGGGTATAAAAAGTTCGGCCCGGCCGAACTTAACTCCGTTTTTACTTGTTATTTCTATTGATTTCCACGCCGCCACCGTGTTTGGGGACTGCACCTACTTATCATAGGGTAAAATGGTAGTGACTTCCACTTTAAGTACAAGCGACTGCATAATTTTCTAATTCATCATTCAACTCACATGCGAGAAATTCAATTTCAGTTGTCACAATAACACAGTTGCTGTTGGTTGGTACCGGCGATATACATACTTCAAACAATTACAAACGAATATAAAATAATATGATAGAAATTATTCTATCATTAGTTGTACTACTATGTCATCTCATGTACATATTTCTAATATGGAATTTCGATTATTGGCAGAAGAAAAACGTCCGCGGTCCCAAGCCACGAGCACTTTTCGGCTCTTATCCAAATTTGCTGCTTCGCCGGCAACATTTTGGCGATGATTTACAAGATATTTACAAGTTCAGTGATTAGTATTAAAATTGAATAATAATGACTAGATTGAATTGAAATTTTATTGAAATATATGTGGTCATTACTGCAGGCGCTATAAAACTAGCGATAATTTTGTGGGCACGTATCTGATGCGCACGCCACAGTTGATGATAATGGATCCGCAGATCGTGCATGAAATCTTTGTGACAGCATTCACGCACTTCGAAGATAATGATGTGGGCAAATTGGTGAGTGACTAACTATTGAATGGACATTACGCGGGATCATGCAAAATTTTGATATTTTAAAAATTTTTAAATTATTGAATATTTAACTATGAGAATTATTATTATTATATTTAAACAATTGAATAATTCCACATTACAGATTGACAAGGCAAAAGACCCACTGCTTGCGAAGAATCCTTTCATTTTGATGGGTGAAGAATGGCAACTACAACGTTCGCTGGTATCGCCGGGTCTAACCAGTTCCCGCATTAAACAATCCTATCAGACAATGCCAAATATATGCAATGAAATGGGTGAATTTATCGTGGACCAAGGATTACAAGATATCAATGCTAAAGATGTATGTATGTAGACTCATTTTAACTTAATTTTAATTTTTCATTAATCCCCCAGCTCGCCTTACGTTTCACCGCAGAAAGTTTAAGTGATTGTGTGTTGGGCCTGAAGTCACACAGTTTCTCCAAAACACCTCTACCCATTTGCGAAAATGTCAAGAAGTTTGCCGACCACAATTTAGCCTTCATTATGTTTACCCTTATAGTCGGTTTGCTGCCAAACATTTTGAAATACTACAAAGCCAAATTCTTCCCCAAAGACTGCGAGCGTTTTTTCATGCAACTAATGAGTCGAGCTTATACTCTACGTCATTCCCAAATGCTCGAAAGAAATGATATATTGAATCATTTGATACAGATGAAAGAATCTCGCAATCTCAAGGATGTGGACATGTATTCACATACAATGACATTTTTGATAGACGGCTTGGACACTACGGCAACAGTGATTTCCCACTGTTTGCTGATGGTAAGTATTTAGTCAAGGGTAATGAAATTTGCAAATTTCGTATGTTTTCAGCTAGCTTTGGAATACCACGCCCAAGCGTTGTTATACCAAGAACTGTCAGAGCTGTGTAATGAAGATGGGGAGATATCCTTTGAGACTCTCAATCAAATGCCATATTTGGATGCCTGTATACATGGTGAGTAGAGAGATAGAGAGAAAAAAATACAAAGTTATTAATTCAATCTCCTGTGTAAATAAATGCAGATCTGATTTATTCTGATAGCAGTGTTTATATAGTTCAGTCATGGTGAGTTTATTTGCTTCTTTTTTATCCCGATTGCATTGAAGTAATCGGCGGGGAATCCTAACGACCTATGAAGAAGAGCCTTTGAGGCACTTAACATTTCATACAACTAGTTTTACCTAAGGGATCTCAACATAAACCCGTAAAAAATATAAATCTGCATTGCCGCAAGAGAAAAGAAAATCGGCCTTATTAACTAGCCGCAGTGGTTAAATTCTATTAACATTGAATTTACCTTATAACTGCTCTAGAATAAGCAGTTTACATTGGATATTGATAAAATATTCAGGATCATGTTATATTTGAACTAGAAATAGCTAATGTAAAAGTGGTCCATGTTTTGATATAGCCCCCATACAAATATACCTCCGATTTACACTATTACTGCTCCACAATGCACATTTTACATTCGATCTGGATCTTCATGTTGTATTTAGACGAGAAACACCAATATTGAAAGCCAGCAATATGGGCCCCAGTTTACTCTATTACCTGATAATATTTTGCAGATCATCAAATAAGAATGCCTACTTTGAAAGTGCTCTATATGGGTCCACTTTTTAATGTAGCGGCCTTACAAATGGGTCCCCATTTTTGCTTTTATTTCTCTAGAATCAATAGTTTACATCAGAAGTTTATCAAATTTTGCAAATCATGTGTTATATTTAAACTAGAAGCAGCTACTATGAAAGTCAAATATATGGGTCCATAGTTTGCTATAACCCCAATCAAATGGGGCCCCAATTTACTCTTTTACCGCTCTAGAACCTACATCTTACATCGGATCTTGATAACATTTTGCAGATCATGATATATTTCAGCTAGGAATACCTAAAGTGAATGAGAACTATATAGGCCAATGTTTTTGGCACAGACCCCAAGTGTTGTGATAGACCCCCTACAAATATCCGTCCGATTTATCCTATTACCCATGTAAAATCTGCCTTTGTCAGGGATCTTATATTTACTCTCGGAATTCCTGCCGGAAAATTAGATCAAACCTTCATATTACCGCAAATATATTGTCACCGCTCATATGCACCTTCCGATTTGTTGATAACACTCTGGATTCAACATATTACAGCCAATCTTGATGAAAATAATTGTTATATTTTTCACTAGGCGCAGCTACAATAAAATGGGAACACATCGATTTTGTTTGTGTATGGGCCTACCATTCGTTAAATTCGACTAATCCATATAAACTACATAAAATCGCCCCATAAAACATCTTGGTTTAGTAATCAAAACATGGTATATACGCAGGGAGAGGGAGTACATGAAATATTTTTTGTTCTTATATAAAAATTACTACAACTACTATATTCATATCAGGACACACACTCAATAATAATAGAGTAAATAATTAAAATAATTTAATACATTAAATTTGTATTTATTTGACTTCAAATATGTCTTTACTAGCAAATACCCGCTACTTCGTACGCGGAAATTTTTCAAATTGGTTGGTATTGACAGTATTTTGTCTCGGTATTCAAACTGTTTTTTTATATTTTGAAATTGCCTTAGTCTATTTATATCATTTATATCACTTTCAGGGTAAATCGTTTGTAAACGCTCACAACATTTGAAAAATAGTTTTATATATTATATTATATTATATTTAGGAATATTCTCACATAACAGAATATGGGCGATATTGTCCCACCCTTTCCACGAAAATTGACACAAGCTTTGGTCAAAATAAAACAGATATAACTTCCAGACGTATGATCGAAATTAGTTGCAATTCGAGATTTTAAAATATTTTTATAATCACTCTAAACCTACAAAATATTTATGCTTTTGGTACACCTTTTGTAGTCCCTATCCAAGTTAAAATTAAAACCCTTACATATAACTGCTATACCGGTGAATTGTAATCGGAACATATAAATATAACAAACATTGTTTATTTATTTTTTATTTTGAAAAATTGAAAAATTCCTTCTTATCAGTGATCTGCGCTACAAAACGAATATACACACCGAATTCCATTATTGTAGCGTCATCCGTGTTGTCGGTACCTTTTTTATCCCTTTTTACCCGATTCCACCCCAAAAAAGTACAAAATTTGAAAAATATTTTCTTGGGCGCGTTGAAGCTATAAGATAAATTTGCGTACCAAATTTCAAGATTCTAGGCCCAACCGTTTGGTCATTGCTGTGGTACCATTTTTATCCCTTTCAGTCCCATTTTAACCCTTAAAAGTACGAATTTCGAAAAACTCACTTCATATCTGAACTCTACGCTGTCTGAGAAATATACACATCAAATTTCATGATTCTAGCTTCAGTCGTCTTGTTTGTACCATTTTTGTCCCTTTTTGCCCCATTTAACCAAAATTACGAATTTTTCAAAATCCACATTTTGGGATGCCTTTATATCGCAAGAGGAAATCCCATACCAAATTTCAAGATTCTAGGCCCAGCCGTTTGGTCATTGCGGTGGTACCATTTTTATCACTTTTTACCCCGTTTTACCCCTTAAAAGTACGAATTTCGAAAACCCCGTCTTATCAGTCACTCAATCTCGCAACTCTTTTATATATATAGATTCATTTTAAATTAATTTATATTTTACTTGCTTTGAGTAAGCACGTAATTACTCAAAATTTGTTTTATTTGTTCATACCATACGGGAAATTGGTGGCAATTGCTATAAACGTACCAATCCTGGGATAGGTCGATATGGATATATCCCAGAACTGCTCATATTTTTTGAGACCTGTTCCAGGTCATTTCCTTAGAGACCAATCCTAGAGCATATCTGTATGGTCCAAGTCATGTCCTGTGGGACCGGTTTTAAACTTGTAGTTTAGAAGAGACAGCGGACATGTCCAAGATATATCACAGTGGGTCAATTTCCCTCCCCCCAATAGCAAACCCATGTAAAAGGGCCAGTCCCCATCATATATTTGGGTTAGAACCAAGACCGGTCCATACCCGCCAGGATTTGTCCTGAGACAGTTCATTTTCCCGTAGGGTATGAACAACAAACGTAATTAAAATCAATTGCAACAGTAGACCACTTGATTGAGTTGAAATTTCATTAATTGAGCGATATATATTGAACAAGCTATTATATCATAACTTGTTTTTGTTTTGGTCGAATTCTTTGCGAGCCACTTTTTTATATTAGGAGATTTTTTTCATGACTATTTTGGGGACAATGAAAAATTATCCGACAAGCCTGTATCTTAATAATTAATATTTGTACTTTTGGCAAATATTTCAAAATTTGGCATGGCCGAGGTGACCAAATTACCCATTAGGGATTCAACATTTTGCAAAATTTCTGGAAAACACTTCTGCTCCAAGTACGCGAAATATCGTTGAGATATTTGCTTCATATTCTGCTGCGATTTGCTTCATATTCAATATCGATCGTCTTTGGCAAACAATTGCTGCCTCCAAGATTCATGCATGGTTGCGATGGTACAGATTTGATCACAAGCTTTAGATGGACATCATTAAGTCGGCTCCGATGGTGATAGCCGATCGGTTTACTTAATGACCTACTTTGATTATTTTTCGGTGTTACAAACATTTGGTGAACCACCACGAAGTGGAATATGATATACAAATTAAGCAACTATGGATCGACAATTTTGAAATTTTTGAAGTTATTCTATATTCCATATTCCAACATCTCTTCTCATGACTGTTATAACAAATATATCCTAATTAAATATATTCTTGATGAAATGTTTAAACGTCCATGCCGAATTCATCTGTTCACAAAATTCAACAGAAAATAGCTGGATACATACATATATATGTGTATGAAATAAATAACATTTCAAGAAATAAATTCCGTACAAAAAAGTATAGATTTTTAGAAAATCTTTTAACAACTCCAAAACGGAATATTTTGATTTTTTGGGTAAATTTATGAGAAATGGACGTGAAAAAAAAACGAAAATCTAATAACCTTCCCAGCAAAAACTCTCATTACCAAGTAATGTGGGGTATAAGGCAAAACTAAAAACCTTCACTACTTATTTTTCGGATCCGTTTCTAATTATTTTTATAAAGCGATTGTAAAAAAATAAGTACTTCCACGCACGCTTACAAAAAGTTGAGAAATAAGTACTTCCTCGCACGCTTACAAAAATTTAAAAAAAAAAATTTAATTTTAGTCATTATTTCATACTTCGAAATAATGCAGGGCGTAATGGGCAGTCATTACTAGGTAATGCTAATAATAATGATATGTCATTACCGAGTTTTAGCTGGGCTGTTGCGAAATGAATAAAAACTGAACCTAATTTTTCAGGAAATTGTTTGTTTCGCAGATTTTCGCGGACAATAATTTCACCCTACACTTTGATTACAAGAATAGATGGACAGACGGACAGGCAGAACCAAAGTGTTGCAGATAGAACCTTGAAATTCGGTTTTTACATTCCTCTGACTATGAAGACGCGAAACGTAAATCATGGCGATATTTAATTGTATTGTATACCATTATTATTATTAGAACTATTTAAATGTTCCCTTTTTCAACCAATCAATTAATCCACTTCTTTCTAGAATCTCTTCGCATTTATCCGCCCGGCTTATGGTCCACCAAATGTTGTACGAAGCCCTATCAGTTTGTAAATAAAAATGGAAGTGTACTTACCGTGAACGTTGGTGACTCCATAATAATTCCCATTTATGCACTCCACCACGACTCCCAATATTATCCAGAACCGGAAAAATTCAAACCTGAAAGATTTTTGCCGCAAAATGGCGGTGTGAAACGTTACAGAGATCATGGTGTGTTTTTGGGTTTCGGCGATGGTCCTCGAACTTGCTTGGGTGGGTCAACGGCTGCAGGTGATTTTAATGGCTCAAATAATGTTTTATTGTCTCTCGTTTCAGGCATGCGTTTTGCCCTGGTGCAGTGTAAATCGGCCATATCGTCCCTGGTGCGTTCGTTTCGCGTTAAACTCAATCGTAAAACTAAAATCGAGTTTAAATTGGATCCCAAATCCTTTCTAGCTTTACACGAAGGCGGGGTTTGGTTGGATTTTGAGAAGCGTCTCTGATGCGTTCAACAACTTTCACTATCTTAATAATATTAATATTGAATATCAAATATTGACTGAGTGATGACTGGCTGTGTGAGCTCTGTTGGACTCTTGTTTCCATTCCAATACCACGTCGCGACGAATCGATTGTTGTGATTGCTTTTATTGCACTATTATTATAAGCCATTGTAATCCACTTCTTGTTTAGGGCCTTAACATTGACCTTTTTCGGTTCAATAAAAAAACGGCCGGCATTCAAATCAATTTGATTAAGTTCCATCAAATTTATTCCAAACAAAAAATGGGTCATAGTCGGTCGTTGTCGATTGTAACTGATCGGCATACATTTCAATGTTTTGTGTATGTGTGTGTTTGTGTGATCTTTGGTAGCTTTTCAGATTTCTATTTGAAATGTTGGCCTGCTTACCGTAGATTCCGTTTAATAATATAGTTTGAAGTGTTTTTATTATTAAATAAATTAATAACTGTTATTGTTAGTTTTGTGTTTGTTTTACAATCCGATTTTGTTCATTTTAATGATTTGTGGCCAGAGTTGATTGGAGATCATTAAAATACACACTGATCGGAGTGAGTGAGTTCGTCCGCCCCGTCCGTCCCCGTTCGTTGTGTGCTTTAATTAAGTTGTTTATATACCATTCGGTGTGATTTGAATGTGAATTGTTGTTATTTGCTTGAGAGCTAGCTGCTGATGCATTGAGGTAGGCAAATCAGAGACCACCGAAAAATGGCTATCGATTTGCCAAAGTGGATTTAGATAAGAGGTGCCATTCAATGCAGTTTATAAATCTTTTCGTTTTTGATAGTTCTTAATCCATGTTGGCCTGGGATCAAATATGTCACATATAATCAATATGGTCATATCGACGAACGCTGAGAAGACACAAGAAATCCACAGCCAAGCGCTCCGGTAGTCGAGTTGGTAGCGTGCTCGGCTATCAGCGTGGGGGTTATGGGTTCGATTCCCACCAGAGGCTCTGGTCTGTCGCTGCAACAACTAGCTACAATGGTCTTAGTCACCCCGGCTCAATCCCTAGACCAAAATTATAATATAAATATACTTTGTATTGTAATTCATAAACAATAAAAATAAAAACATTAAATACTCAGCAAGTTGGTGGCCAAGAGCACTAAATCCGGACTTGTGTAAAGAGGAGCGACAGCAAGTGCTGTCATAGATCCAGCGAATCTTTTGGAAGCCTCCTTAACACTCATTTCCCAGGCTTTACCGTACAAAATTCTGGAAAAGGAATATATTTCCTTGGCTATAAATACCATTTCTCCATACAAATCGCCTGAATCAGGCGTCGCACAGAGGGTTGAAATCACAAAAAATGGAGATTAATAATATTTTTTCAATATTTATGAAATCACAAAAAATGGAGATTAATTATATTTTTTCAATATTTATACCAAAATCAGTTTTAGTGGAAAAAATGGTTTTCCTGCAAAATAAATTAATAATCCGTCCGTGTACATAATCTTGTTATCGAAGTACAAGTCGCAATTATTGTCCAATCCCAACGGAACTTGGTACAGATAATTTTTTCGCATCAATGGTGGACGCTATAAAATTTGAAGCAAATCAGTTCAGATTTAGATATATCTTCCATACAAATGTCACTCCCGATTTGATTTTTTTCGCTCTAGATGCCACATATTTTAACCGATATTGTTCAAATTTGGCACAACACGTTATATTTCACCTAGAAACATTTATGGTGAAAGTGGGTCACATCGGTTTAGATTTAGGATTTAGGTATAGCTCTCATACAAATGTCGTTCCAGATTTGACTTTTCCGCTCTAGCAACAAAATTGTTTACCCAATTTTGTTCGCATTTGGCACATAACGTTATATTGTACCTAGAAACTGCTGTTGTTAAATTCATTCATACATTGTTTGATAAAGCCCCCATACAAATGTCCCACCAGATTTGGTGACATTTGCTCATTAAGGACAATGTTTAGATTGTGTCCGGCATTAAACTGTTACAGAAATTTTGAATTCATCTAGAATTGGTAGTAAATTACTTGAAATAGGGTAAAAGATGCAGGGTATCATATAGCCGGCATTATCCGACTGTACTCTTTCCGTACTTGTTATACCCTTTTATATAGGGATGTTTATAAGATTAAGATTTATTGTGGAATCTTGGAACCTCATTCTGCTTCTGTGAAAGATTTTCATTAGAAATAATTGTTTCATTCAAGTGTTAAGTAAATAAAAAAGACTCATTTTTCATTACAAAATACTTAAATATTAAGTTTTCGTCATAATCTAAATTCTAGTTGTATAATAAAACTGAATGTATAAGCATCCATAAAGAATGACTATTTTCACAATTTATTTAATAAAATAAATTGGCGCAAAACGCGCAATATGTAATTGCGGAATATTGAAGTTAACACATTGTAATTTAATTAGAAATTCACCATCTGGTGGTATATTACAGAATTCACATTTAAAACTCCACATATATTTTAAAAATATTTCTGAAATACTTTCGTTAAAACATTTTTGTTTGTAAAATCACTCTAAAATACCTGAACTTAACGAATCTATAATCAAAGTTCGCGTAAAACTCAAAACATGCATGAGTTTAAGGCAGTGCAACTGTAAAAGTAAACAACACAAGTCATTGATATTTTCGGTAGTGATGTAGAATTTTACATTCTTTAATCGTATAATAAAAAATTTTCAAAAAATAAATTTTTATTTTTGATTTTTTTTTATTTTTTGGCGATTTCAACCCTCTGTGCGTCGTAATTAGGACGATGCTTCAAAATCCAGATAGTATTATAATTAAGTTGACCATCCATCCCGCTTTCTGATGTCCAGTCCCGCTTAAATCTTCCATCCTGCAAAATCCCGCTTTTTTACAAAAAGTCTCGCTTTTTCGTTTTACATTATCGATTACAAATTGTCACTGACAAAAGTCCACAAATTCTAAAACATTTAATTTATTGCCTTTGACTTAATTTTTTGCTCTAGCTTTAAGGGAACATTTAAGATTATTAATAGTAATTTAATCTATAATTTGTTAAAAATGTAATGCTGCGTTGTTCAATTGATTAATATAAAACATGTATTAATGAGATATAACATAGAAAGTCAAATAAATTATGAAAGGAAAGCATAAAATACCAGCTGCTATAAAAATCACTTTCAATAATATAATCGTTTGTTTGGTAGGTTCACAAGCAGTTGTAGAACGCTTTTTCTACTATTAATAAAATATAGGCCCATGAAATTCTAGCCTAATAATAAACTCATTAAGCAACATTATTAAATACAAATTATGTGTAGATTTCATTACATTTTGGAGATGGTTTCAAATTTTCAATATTTCATCAATGAAAAATCGCAATTTACAAGTAAACATAAGTCGCTGCGTAGGTTGACTTCTACGTAAAGTCGACAGCCTAGAATCCGCAATACAGTGGAGGGTATATAAGATTAGGCGTGGTCGAACTTAACGCCCTTTTACTAGTTTTAATATTTTTATACCCTCCACCTCCAGGATGGGGGTATACTAACTTTGTCATTCCGTTTATAACACCTTGAAATATCGACCTGAGAACCTATAAAGGATATATATTCTTGATCGTCATAAAATTCTATGACGATCTAGCCATGTCCGTCCGTCCGTCTGTTGAAAGCACGGTAGCATCTAAACGAAAGGAGCTAGAACGTTCAAATTTTCAATAAATGCGTCCTATAGTCGTAGATTGGTTGGGATTGAAATGGGACGAAATCGACACAAAAGGAAAATTTTTTCCCTCACAAGGACTAAAAATACCCTAATATTTTAGCGTATTTAAGCATGTTTTTTGAATATGACTGTTTATATTTGCTTGATATTTGGTATGCGCATTCCCCATTTAGCAAAAACGTGCACCATAAAGTGATTCTTATGTGTAGGGGGTGAAATGGGGATAAAAATGGTACATATTAAACGACAACAGCTAGAAACATGAAATTCGGTGTGTACATTCCTCTAA
Organism: Polietes domitor; assembly: GCA_947397865.1. NCBI lineage: Eukaryota > Metazoa > Arthropoda > Insecta > Diptera > Muscidae > Polietes > Polietes domitor. The sequence goes on from OX377620.1 coordinate 117,567,482, forward strand.
TTGAGTAGATACATAATATAAAAGTATTTTTTCCAAATTCGTACTTTTAAGGGGTAAAATGGGAATAGAGGGATACAAATGGTACCAACAAAACGGCTGCCAATAGAATAATCAAAGTCGGTGGAAAGTATACAGGTACCAATCAAATGACAGCAGCTGGAGACATGAAATTCGGAGTATACATTCCTCTGACTGTGTAGACAGGGAAAATAAACGGATTTTTCGAAATTCGTACTTTTTGGGGTCAAAATGGAAAAAGGGGATAAAAATAGTACCATCCAAATGACGGCAGCTAGAGCCATGAAATTCGGAGTATACATTCCTTTGACTACGTAGACATGGAAAATAAAAGGTTTTTTCCAAATTCGTACTTTCAAGGGATACAATGGTACAGAGGGATAAAAATAGTACCAACTAAACGACTACAGCTAGAATGATGAAATTCTAATTGGGATTTTAAAGGGATTTTAGATAGTCGTACTCTTAAGGGGGTAAAAATGGTGCCAACCAAATGTCCGCAGCTGGAATCATGGAATTTGGTGTATACATTCCTCTGACTGCATAGACACGCAAATAAAAAAGTTTTTTTTTCAAATTCGTACATTTTCTTTAACGGAAAAATTGGTTGAATCATGAAGTTAGGTTATTTTGCACTATGTACGTCTGATAATGGATTTTCAAAATTTGTACTTTTGCAATTAAAATAGAACGGAAATACAACCCAACTGTGGCACCCACTATCTACCAATATTTATGGTATTTAAGCTTTTTGAAAATATATATATTTAATTTTTGAATTGACGTATTGCCTTATAAGCTTGCTTTGAAATAAAAATATTATATTTATTAGAGTTACAACAAAAAGTATTATATTTATTTATAAAATTATTTTTTCAATATTTGTATTTGTTTTGGTTTGGCTATATTAAATAAATAATATTTTCCTGTAATATTACTGCACTTCTACGAAAATCGCCATCCTCTGTGGAATTCAATCCACGATGGAAGGTATATAAAGTTCGGCCCGACCGTTTTTACTTGTTTCTTTATGAATTGTTCATCGTGTTGGATGCGATCTTCAAAATGTAAAGAAATCTACACATAATTTGTATTTAATAATGTTACTTAAAGAGCTTACTATTAGGCTAGAATTTCATAGGCCTATATTTTATTAATAGTAGGAAAGGCGTTCTATAAGTGCTTGTGAACCTGTCAAACAAACGATTATATTATTGAAAGTGATTTTTATACCTAAGCCTAAGCGTTAGTAAAACCATTAGAGGTCAAATTTGCTACAATGAAGGTGTGGGATAGTGGAGACACATTTAAATATGAGACTGAGATACATGGGCTGCCCCTAAATAGATTTCAGGCTGAGTTGTCTGCCAGAAGTCACCTTTATTCATGGTCGTAGAAACATTATGGGAAGGAAAGAGCAGACTAGTTGGTGAGGATTGCGAAGGCGGCTTAATAGTAGTATGTATCTCCATGCACTGCAGAAACCGGATTTATTTCAAAAAGAAAAACTTGAATACTTGTGAAATACCCAGGCAAACCTTATCGATGCTTATGTACTTAAAGCAGATCCCATCTCCGCCAACTCATCTGCTAGCTCGTTCCCATAAAAGTCCCTGTGTCTAGGGGCCAGACAGACAACTCAGTCTGTACTGCTCCTCAATGCACTGACTTACTGATGTAGGTGTTATACAGTTAGATCTGAGAGACAAAAAGTTAACTTGACTCTCTACAAAGATTCCTATGCCACCGGATGTGCCAAAAATGGAAGTGCCTAAAAGAAGATCTCCGCCAACTCATCTGCTCGTTCGTTCCCATAAAAGTCCCTGTGTCTAGGGGCCAGACAGACAGCTCAGTCTGTACTGCTCCTCAATGCACTGACTTACTGATGTAGATGTTATACAGTTAGATCTGAGAGACAAAAAGTTAACTTGACTCTCTACAAAGATTCCTATGCCACCGGATGGCCAACTCATCTGCTCGTTCGTTCCCATAAAAGTCCCTGTGTCTAGGGGCCAGACAGACAGCTCAGTCTGTACTGCTCCTCAATGCACTGACTTACTGATGTAGATGTTATACAGTTAGATCTGAGAGACAAAAAGTTAACTTGACTCTCTACAAAGATTCCTATGCCACCGTATGTGCCTAAAAGAAGATCTCCGACAACTCATCTGCTCATTCGTTCCCATAAAAGTCCCTGTGTCTAGGCGCCAGACAGAAAACTCAGTCTGAACTGCTCCTCAATGCACTGACTTACTGATGTAGATGTTATACAGTTAGATCTGAGAGACAAAAAGTTAACTTGACTCTCTACAAAGATTCCTATGCCACCGGATGTGTCTAAAATGGAAGATTTACTGCATACTTCCTTAATTGTGAAGACGTCCGCCTGGTAGACGCTACAGCTGTCAGAAAGTCGGAATAATCATGCTAGGCCAAGACACCAGAACCAACTTCACAATTCATTTTGGAGGAGTCTGTGCCTACATCAGTCTCATATTCGACAATTCGAGTATTCCCTTCCCACTTCATCCTTGGAGGGAAGTTTACCTAATTTTATCATCTTAGGAGTTCTTTTGTCTGAATGTGGGCATTTCCGTATGTTCTTTGTCTCCAAGATTGCTGGGAAATAGTGAGTTAATTATTTTTTTCAGAATGCCCAGGTAAGCGACAAGTTTTCAACTTACCCTTCACTGGAAATGAAATGATTTTTTTCTTCCATATTTTCGTACATTATGATCGATTTTAATCTCAATAAATGTCTCTTTTGCTAATTCAAGTTTTACGTTTAAACACGGGAAATGGCCTATTGTGTCTTAATAAACTAATCCAAATTGCAATGACAAAGTGTTGTCATCGAGTGATTTTAATTTATGGTTTAGGAAACCCGTTTAAATATTTATAAGAACAAATTTGCTGGTTTATGGACAAGAAATTCATGTGGTTTGTTTGATGGTATCTGACTGTCTTTCGGCTAACTATGCTGTCTTTCTTTGAGCAGAAGAAATTTAAACTATTCAAAAATTGTGCCGATATTTATCCTAATAAATTAATTATATTAGAGTACAAAAACCAGTAAGTATGTATGTACTAATGGGCGCGAGCGTGAATATTTATAACGAAAGGCAATAATTGAAGAAAAAACGCTAAACGAAGATTATATGGTTCTTTTAATGTTAATACACGATATTCGACATAAACCTGATCATTTAAAAGCATATTTAGTTATTCAATTTGGAGGTCGGTTTTCCGAAATTATTTAATCAGAATTTCGTGCGACACTATGTTTTGTATTATTAATTGCTATATGTGTGGTTCAGCTTAATGCGTCGCTATAGTTACTCGTATTTTAAATATACGGGTGACGGGTTTTTTGAAGAGCAGAACCTATATTGAATTTTTTTTTAAATATTCAAAGCACAGTGTCTGCAGTTATTTTTAATGTTGACCCCATTCGACATTAGTGTCGATCTATTGAGAACAGAAAACTGATACGAAGCAGAAGTTGGGTTCTCTCGGAATAGTAGCGAATAGAGTTGTCGTTGACTTAAACAGATTTTGATTTCAATTAAATGGTTTGTTGATTTTGTCTAGATGTATTGCTTTGTTCGCTAATAACTTCACGAAATCCCCGAGAGAGGTATAATACTTTTCGAGATAGTCATGAAGTTTCCAAAATGTTTCCTGTTTCGATTGTTTAACGCGCTGACCTATCTTATTGGGAAAGCATGGCTAAGCAAAGATTCAATTCAATTAGGTAACGAAATAATAGGCAATCGTGACTTTATTAGCGCTCGGCGTTGACGATACACTGAAGGATTTTGTTGTTTATATGAAACGTAAGCTACGCGAAGGTAAGAGTTACAGCGGAAATATTATGTGGGTAGTCATACAACAATCCAAGCTTTCATTTTAGGTGCGGATAGGTGAGTATTTGGGGAATATTGTGGTTTTCTTTAGATGAATTAAAAAGGTCAAATGGGCACACATCAATATTTCACGAAGATTTTACTAAATTTCTGTATAAACACATTTTGTATTCCACGGAATCAATATGTAAACAGTAAGGTATTCTGAAGAGCAAGTTCTATAACAGGTTTTACTTTATCGGTTCCATTAGTAAAACGGGTAGTTGTTACCATGGAACCTGTTCTAGAACACATAATGTTTGGAACAGGTTCCAAAATATTTTCCTGGGTAGTCAACAAGTTAAAACTTGTATTTGCTTTTTGTTTATATTGTAGATTTCATTATAAATTATTAATATTTATGAAACTTTTCCATAAAAATAATGATGTTTCATTATAAAATCTTCGAAATTAAGTTATGAAAAAAATAAATTACATGTATGACAAAAGTTCATTGTATGAAGAATTTCATAAATTCTATGACACTTTTCATTGATTTGTGCTTTATGAAACACGTTTCATATATTTTATGATGTGCTTCTTTGGCGACTTTTTAATGAATTATTTCACTGAGGCTTGGAGAAAATCATAAATTACATTACAACATCATTAATGTTGTTGAAAATTTCAGTACAAATAGATGCAGATCTTAAAGGAACTATAGACAATAGAGTTTTAAAAAAATTCTCTGTGGGCGGAGGGAGCGTGGCAATAGTGTTTTTGAGAGCTAGAACACTGAAAATTGGAACGTATATATTACTGACCACGATAAAAATCAATATGAAGCCATTGATTTTTACGGAGGATGCGGGACGAAATGGATAGCAAACGTGGTACCAAACAAAGTACATGCTTTTAGGGGAGAAACGAGAACACATGTTAACTATAGTGATTTTTCAAAATGTGTGTTATTAGAAAAGATGAGCAAAATGTTATAAAATTACCGGCTGCATGTAGAAAAATGAGATCGAAGGGAGTTCAGCTAAAATAGAACAATTCGACAAGCACATTCCTTTGACTGTGTATGAGTGTTATCTAACAGGAGGTTTCCAGATTACTATTTTATATTTATCTATATCCACCAAAAGAAAATTCAATAAAACTGACAAATAACTGGCTTTTCACTGCTATTATATGTATATTTTCTATATTTTGTATTATGAAAGAAAGGTCAAAAACTGCCCCGCAGTAGGCCCTAGAGGGGTGACGTGTAAGACTGACTCCCATTGATCTTCCCTCCTCAACATTTTCCCCAAACATATCTAACCCCTATCAGCACTCCTTAGGGGGAAAAGTTGATAGACTTCCTATTATGTTCTCTCTCTTTCTTTCCGTTCAAAAGTTAAAGTTTTTCTTTCCAAAAAAATCGCTTCGGAACCACTGTGTGACGGATCTTGGAGAAGCAGAACGTACGGACTTCCTCGCATTCTCCAAAAATCGTCCACACTAACGCACTTCGAACAACATCCGACTACAGCACTTCTAAGATGACGAGGTCAAATTCCCTACAAGCTCTCCAAACAGTGAGTGAATTTTTGTGGATGTTTCGGCGTCTCGAGAATCTCTTGTGGATTCTATTCGCTTTATATGCGGAAATTTTGTTTTTGGTCTAGACTATTGAGCTAAAAATGAGGCTACTCACTGAACAGAATTAAGCTTCGAGCACAACGTCAACGCTTTTTATTTAGCGGCGCTGCGTTTTATTCAACTTCCTTATGCGATGCCTAATCAGTTGTTCAAGAAAAACGCAGCGCCGACAACAAAAAGCGTTGAAGTGCGTAAAGCTTAATGCGCTAACACAGTGGGTGGGCTATCCCCAACTCCCCAGCAAAAACTCCTGCTCCGCGAGAGATACTGCATCTCTCCCTTACTAACCTATAGATTAAGGGCTGATTTTTGTCGGGGATGTCCCGAATTAGAGCAATTACTGGAATGGAGCAATTACGGCTTGTCTAGTTTAAAAATAAAATGTTGCGGCCGGGATTTGAACATGGGACTCTTGTAATGACTGTCACGTGATCTGCCCATCATCTTATTGTTAACGAGGGTATTTGTGTAAGTTTTTTATAACCTCCACCTCCAGGATGGGGGTATATTCATTCAGTCATTCCGTTTGTAACACCTTGAAATATTCATCGGAGACCCTATAAAGTATATATATATTCGGGTCGTGGTAAAATTCTAAGACGATATAGCTATGTCCGTCTGTCTGTTGAAAGCACGATAGCGGCCGAACGAAATGAGCTAGGAGGTTCAAATTTTTCCTAAATGTGTCATATGGTTGCAGATCGGTTGGGATTGAAAGTGGGCGAAATCGGCCCAGAGGGAACAATTTTTCCCTCACGAGGACTGAAAATACCCCTAATATTTAGAGTATTTCAGCATGTTTTTTGAACATAATAGCTTGTATTTACTTGATATTTGCAATTCGCATTCGCTTTACAGCATAAAAGGGCACCATAGAGTGATTGTTATTTGTAGGGGGCGAAATAGGACAAAAAGGGATAAAAATGGTACCTATCAAACGACAACAGATAGAAACACGAAATTTGGCGTGTACATTCCCCTAATAGAGTAGTTACATAATATACAAGTATTTTTTCTAAATTTGGACTTTTAAGGGGTTAAATGGGGATAGAGGGATAAAAATAGTACCAACCAAACGGCTGCACCTAGAATAATGAAATTCGGTGTATACTAATTGCATAGACAAGTAAAATACACGGATTTTTCAAAATGTGTACTTTTTGGGATTAAAATAAAAAAAGGGGATAAAAATAGTACCAATCAAATTACCACAGCTAGAGTCATGAAATTCGGAGTATGCATTCCTCTGACTGTGTAGACACGGAAAATAAACTGATTTTTCGAAATTCGTACTTTTTGGGTTCAAAATAGAAAAAGGGGATAAAAATAGTACCAACCAAATGACCGCAGCTAGAGTCATGAAATTCGTAGTATACATTCCTTTGACTACGTAGACATGAAAAATAAAAGTTTTTTTCCAAATTCGTACTTTCAAGGTATACAATGGGTGTGGAGGGATAAAAATAGTACCAACAAAACGGCAGTACCTAGAATAATGAAATTCGGTGTATATACAAGTAAAATTGTATAGACAAGTAAAATACACGGATTTTGCGAAATTCGTACTTTCAAGGGATACAATGGCACAAATGGGTAGAACTAGTTCCAACTAAACGACTAGAATGATGAAATTCTAATTACGTAGAAACGTCAAGGGGGTAAAATGGTACCAACCAAATGGGCGCAGCAGGAATCATGGAATTCGGTGTATACATTCCTCTGACTGCATAGACACGCAAAATAAAAAGTTTTTTTCCAAATTCATACTTTTTCTTTTACGGCAAAAATTGGTTGAATCATGAAGTTAGGTTATTTTGCACTATGTACGTCTGATAATGGATTTTCAAAATTTGTAGTTTTTGAATTAAAATAGAATGGAAATACAACCAACTGTAGTACACACTATCTACCAATATTTATGGCATTTAAGCTTATTGAAAATATAAATATAAGAATATTTATTTTTTGATTTGAAATAACTAATTGTTTGAAATAATTAAAATACTATATTTATTTAAAAAATTATTTTTTCAATATTTGTATTTGTTTTGGTTTGGCTATATTAAAAATAATATTTTCCTGTAATATTACTGCACTTCTACGAAAACCGACAACCTCTGTGTAATGCAATCCATGGTGGAGGGTATATAAAGTTCGGCCTGGCAGAACTTAACGCCGTTTTTACTAGTTTTTTTTTTCAATTTTCTTCTTTTATTGCAAACGAAGCATTCAGAGATTCAGCTCTATCCTGAATGACTCTCTCTAACCTGCAGATTAAGCTCTGCTTCCAAAATCTAAATCGTTTTTTCTGGGTTAATGATGATTTTTAAATAAATTTTCCCAGAAGTGATCAAATTGTTAACATGACAATAACACCCGATAAATATAAAATTTGAAAATTTAAGTCTAAAAATCGACCTCGATTAAATTACTACTATCTAAAATCGACTATAAAAATCGGCTTGGAAACCCAAAATAGGGTTGACCTTCCATTCAGGTCAACTATGATGACCTCAAAAACCCAATAACAACCCAACCCAAGGACAAACCATGGTACCAAGGTGGTTGACACCACCAAGAATGGCCTGTCCACACGTGAAGCCCAGTTAACATTCATGGCATTTGACCCATGAATATTAACACCATTAACTTGAATTTATAAATATTCCCACACAAATAAACCACCCAATGAGATTAAAAATGCAGCATAATTAAATATTTACATATAAAAATGAAATGGAATAAATTTATTCGTTGGAAATAAGAAATGTAAATTTTCTTAAATGATTTTTAAATTGGCTAAAATGAGTATGTTTGGCAATGAACAATTTACACACAATAAAACGAAACAAAAATAAAAAAACAAGCGAATAACAAACGCGATAAACAATAAAATATAACAAACAAAACAAATTAAATGGCAACAAACAAACATTGCTGTGTGAGGATAAAAGAAGATGCAGAGGAAGAGATGATGTTGACACGAAGGGGTCAACAGCTAACAAAACTTATAATTAACAGCTTAGTCGAAATTAGCCACACAAGCAATCCGAAACGCAATTTCGATACAGGCAACTAAGTCCACCGAACCTACATTGTGCACCTAGAGTAGGTCGATTGGGCAAGAGCTGGATGCGTGTATGTGGGAAAATAAAAAGCAACGGACTGACGTCGGTAGTTCGATCGATCGGTCGATCCGTCGGATGAGTAGATGTGAGAAATGTACATAATTAAGGAGTGATTAAAACTAATCAGTGCTATAGCATGTTGCCGAAAACGCAACACAACGGTTATGGGTTATCAAACGGAAATGCCGTCTCTCTCTCTCTCGATACGCGCCGCTTCAATTGCCCACATTCGACGCCTTGTGTTGGGAATTGCGTTTACGCCTGGGCGGCAAGTAGACGTCTGTGGTTTGTGCTGCGTTGCCACTGTGCGTCACATCTTGCTGATCGTTGAAGATCTTGACCGTCTGCACGGTTTGCTCATGACCACTGACCACCTTCACCACGCGATGTTCGCCGGTGGGTTCGACATTGGTCGAGCCCAGGATTTTGATGGTCTTGACGCCGGCATGATCCAAAGACTCCAGCACTTTGAGTGTTTTCACCGTATTGGGGTTGAAAATTTGCACGGTGCGTATTTTAGCCGAAGCCGATCCAGCAGAATGCACCTTTGAGCCGACCACTGCTGTGGCAGCGCCAGTGTTGCTTGCAACATGCCCACGGGCTGCTGTAATGTCCTGGCGTATATCTTTGGGCATGAAGGTTCGCAATGTCTGACGTGCTTGTTGATTGAGTGTTGGCGCTGCATAGGTTTGCTGGTTGTATGAACTGTAGGACGTCTGAGTGGTGACGGCATTTTGGCCATAGGACATGGCGGGGGCATAATACTGAGGTCGGCTGGCTGGCTCTTTGTACATTGGGGCAACTTCATTGTTGACGGGAAAGAACGGGATATTTTGGCTGGGTGGTGGTCCGTACTGAGGAAATGGCTTCCTAGTGCTGCCATAACGTTCATAGGGTTGCACGCTGGTCATGTAACTGCTCAGCGGGTGCATGTAGGTGGATTGAGGTTGGACTGGTGCTGCGGTGGGTGGCAAATAGTCCGAGGACTGGTATGTGGTCTGCTGTCTGCCTGGTGCGCCTAGTGGGGGCAGATAATCGGGCCCCTTAAAGCCTGGGTTACCTCCTGCCGGGGGCAAGTAGCCGGGTGTTTGGAAACCACTTCCAGTGGGAGGTAGATAGTCGGGACCCTTAAAGGCTGGGGCTCCAGTAGGCGGCAGGTAATCGGGACCTTTGAAGGATGAAGTGACCGAGGCAGGAGCATTTGTGGGTGGCAAATAACCAGACTGTTGGGCAAAGTTTTGTTGCTGGCCTTGGAACTGCTGACTGGAACCTGAACCGTAGCTCTGCTGCTGGCCATAAGATTGTGACGTTTGTTGATAGTTCTGGCCTTGCACTTCGGACTCTGAAGGTTTCTGGTAGTCATAACCCGGTGGCAAGTAGCCGGCGGCGCCATAGCTCTTACCTTCTCTTCCAGCTTGTCCGGAATTTGCATTATTTTTGTAACTGGGTGGCAAGTAGCCGGACGATCCTCCCTGTTGTGTCGACGGATCTGTGTGTGCTGAGAAGCCAGCAGGTGCCAAATAACCGGGAGCTTGATAAGAAGAGCTGGACGCTGCAGTCGATGATCCATACACGATGTTCGATGACTGCTGGCGACCACTGTCTACTTGTATATGCGATTGTACAGTCACATCTTGTTGGTATTGTTCAGACTGCTCGGGCAGAGTGTGCAGTTCGGCTATAGCTTCTGCAGCATTTAAAGGTTTTTGGAAATCATAACCTGGTGGCAAGTTACCGTTCTGAGATCCTTGTTGTTGCTGATGATGGTGATTTCCCGTGGGCGGCAAATAATCTGGTCCTTTGAAAGCGTTACTGGGTCTAAACGGCTCACCAACAGCACCACCACCAATATGAGGTGGCAAATAAGCTGGACCTTTGAAGGGATTGTTTGGATTCTGGGAGTGTTGGCCGGCATCTTGTTGGGGATGGGGTGGCAAGTAATCGGGACCCTTGAAGGGATTGCCTGCAGCAGCACTTGGCTGCGGAGGCAAGTAATCGGGACCCTTGAAGGGATTGCCTGAAGCTGCACTTGGCTGCGGTGGCAAGTAGTCGGGACCCTTGAAGGGATTGTTCGAGTTAGTATTTCCAGAACCGCGTTGTTGGGGTGGCAAATAATCGGGTCCTTTGAAGGGATTGTTCGAGTTAATCGCATCTCCTGAACCACTTCCCTGAGGAGGCAAATAATCGGCACCTTTGAAAGGATTACTGTCACCCGCGCTGCCCGGGATGGGTGGCAAGTAGGGACTGCCTTTGAAGGGTTTGGCTTGAGGTGGCAAATAGCCTGGGCCTTTGAAAGGAGTCTCTTCGGAAGATGGTGGCAAATAGCCGGGTTCCTTGTACGAGTTTTCAAACAATTGCTGTGAGTATTGCTGACCAGAGCCTACACCGTTATCCAGCGGCGGCAAATAGTCCGTAGGCGGGATGGCATCAACGGTGGGCTGCTGTTGTTTCTGATAGTCATCGCGAACTTCCACAAATTCGGTAGGTTTTGGCGTGGATTTTTCCGGGAATTCATGGCGATAATTTGAGGGGAAAGGCACCGGAATGTTGTTGTTTGTGCTGGGCGTTGTCTCGCCATCATCTTTAACTATGGTCTGCTGGCTAACATTATCATCTTCCTCGGCAACATTCAATAGGGTAGCATCCAAATTGGGATCGTCCAAGGGAAAACCGGGAGGTGCATTAATGTGTTCAATGCGGATTTCTTCGGAATGTCTAGGGGCATTGTTGTTGTTGTTATGATTATTGTTGTTGTTGTTATGGTTATTGTTGTTGTTGTTCTTTAAAATATTCACGGGAGCTTTGTCCTCCGAAGGCTGTCCTGCCGATGCATCAAAATGATTGTGGACTTCGAACACCTGATATTTCGAGTTGGCGTATTTTGACTCTTCGAATTGTTGTTGATCATTGCTAGCCGGTGGAAGGTATTGTTGTTTTTGTTGCTGCTGCTGTTGTTGTTGTTTTAATTTCAGCGAAATGTCTGCTCGGGTCGAGGGCACCACTACGAGACCCACTATAAGTAATCCAACCAAATGGCCCAAAAGCTAATGTTGTTGGCACAATTGACGTGGCGTGCAGCGAACATAAAAGAAGGAAAGAAGGAAAATGGTGTTTGCTTTGTAATCCTGTCGATGGTAATGATGTTAAGGCGAGCGGTAATCCACAGTTGCTCGTTGCCTTGGCTTGCCAGCGTACTTACCTTCATTCTGATGTTGGTCGTGTGTATCTAGCGACGTTCCAACATACAATGTTACTCTAAACTGACCTATCCACACAATTTATACCAAACTAATATTTCAATAAGAAAATCCCATCCAAGTGCCATTGTTTCATTCATAAAACCTAACTCATCTCAGTTCAGCGCATCACATCGCAGCTCGGCTCAGCTCAGCTCATAACACTCGTCATGCGAAGAGCTGCGCATGCGCAACATAATAGAAATACACGGACAGACATATGTACAAGCTAAGCTGCGCGATATGTTTTATGATCTATTTAGTCGTGTTTCCTCGATCGCTGTGCTCGGTCTTTGCGGTCTTCGTTATCATTGTTGCACAGTGGGAGAAAAAGTCTAATATAAAAACGTTTATAAACGCATAGAAGGATTATGAAAAACATTTTCAATATAAAAACATTATAAATTTATTATTATAAAGCGATTATTATTTGTAGGGCGTGGGGCAAAAAGGGATAAAAATGGTACCTATCAAACGATAACAGCTAGAAACACGAAATTCGGTGTGTACATTCCTCTAATTAAGTAGACACATAAAATAAAGGGGTTTTTCAAGTTTGTACTTTTATGTGTGTTAAATGTGAATATAGGGATAAAAATTATACCAATAAAACGACTGCAGATAGAAAAATTAAATTCGGTGTTTGTATCCCTCTAATAGCAAGTACACGTGAAAAAAAGTGATTTTCAAAATGCGTACTTTTAAGGGAAGAATAGTGTAAAAAGGGATAAAATTGGTACGACCAACTGACTGCAGCTAGAATAACAAAATTTGGTATGTACATTCGTATGACTGTATAGACGCGCACAGGCCCGTGCGCAGGATTTTTCCCTGGGGGGGTTTTCATCTACAGTCATAAACAAGTAAGGAAAGGCTAAAGTCGGGCGGGGCCGACTATATAATACCCTACACCACTCGCTGCGTATGTACCTCGCTTTGATTACTAAACCTAGGTATTTCATAGGAGCAATTTTATGTAGTTCATACAAATTATATAAATTATATTCATATAATTTATATGCTATAAATTCATCTTTAGTCAAATTTAACGAATATGGTAAATAATATGGTAATTGATCCAATTGTCCGACAGACAAATACAAATTATAAAGTAGTTAACCAAAGTCATACCAAAGTATGGACATATGGGCATCACCCAAACAATTCTCATTGCAATTCAATTCGGTAAAAAATTGAAATCGGGAAGGATTTTTGCATCCTGTAAATGTATGTGTTTGACAAAAAATTTTAAATCGGAAAGGACATTTGTATAGGGGTATATTGAAACCTGGAACGATGTGAACCGCTTTCACCATGTCTGTTTATTGGTGAAATATAATATGTAAAATTTGGCCAAAATCGGTTAAACATTCGGGAGCAACATTTGTATGAACCGATCTTACTCACTTTCACCATACGTTTTTTAGTTGGATTATAAGATGTTGTTCCAATTTTAAAGAAAAACGGGTACAATATGTGGTTTCTAAAGCGGAAAAAGTGAAATCGGGAGCGACATTTGTATGGGGGCTATATCTAAATCTGAACCGATCTTACCCAATTTTTGCATACGTGTTTCTAGTTCGATTATAAGATGTTCTGCAAAATTTAAAGAAAATCGGGTACAATATGTGGTTTCTAAGGTGGAAAATGTCAAATCGGGAGCGACATTTGTATGGGGGCTATATCTAAATCTGAACCGATTTCCTCCAAATTCAATACCAATGGTCCTTGGCCAGAAAAAATAACTTCAGCCAAGTTTCATGACAATCGGACAACAATTGCGACCTGTAGAGTGCGAACAAGCTTAGATGGACAGCAGACGGACGGACGGACGGACAGACGGACAGACAGACATCGTTAAATCGACTCAGCTGGTGATTCTAAGCCGATCGGTATACTTAAAGGTGGGTCTAGCTCGATTATTTCTTGGTGTTACAAACATTTGGGGCGAAACTAACTTATAATACCCTAGCCCACGAAGTGGTGTAGGGTATAAAAAATGAGTTAAAATTAACTAAAATTTAGGAAACCAAGTACATTTTTACTAAATATAAGTAGATTTTTTTCTGAAATTTTCCTAAATCAAAGTAAATTTTTCCTAAAACCTAGTAACTTTTTACTAAATTAAAGCAAAACTTTCCTAAAACTAAGTAAATTTTTACTAAATCTTAGTAAAATTTTGCTGAAAATTTCCTAAAACTAAGTAAATGTTTACTCAAATCAAGTAAATATTTTCTCAAACTGAGGATTGCTGATTTTTTCCTTACAACAAGTAATTTTTTACTAAAACTGAGGAAAATTTGTTTCTTGTATCAAGGAAAAAAATGAAATTAAAATAAGTTCAATTTAACTAAAAAAATCAAACAAATAGTTTTGCTTCAGAGTATGCAAAACTGATACAAACAATGACAACATGAAATATTTCTCAAAAGTTTCATGATACATCTGCCATAAGGAGTTGTTCTATTACTCCATGATTGTTGCGAAGGCAAGATAGGCGCCTTCGCAGTGGTTGTTTAGAATAATTCATAAAGTATGTAAGAAATAAGTCTCTGCAAACAAACGAGAATTGCTTCTTTGATTAATATTTATTTTTTTAAACAATTTCAAATGTTTTTTATAAGTTCATTAATACTTAAATGTATGAAGAATTCGGCATAAATTTCAGTAAACATTTTAACTTCATTTTCGAAAAAAACTCATTTTAAAGTTAAAATTTCTTAAATGGAATTTTTTCTATACAAAAAATTTCAGATTTTTTCTCACTTAAAACATAAGTTTGAATTTACTCAATTGTAAGAATTTTTTATCAGATGCAAAGAAATGTTTTTAAGTAAATCTACTACCCTTTTTCTAGTAAATGAACTATTTAGTATGGCTTTGAAAGAAGGAAACTTTACTCATACTTAGTTAATTTTCCAACTTTTTAGGAAATTTTTACTGGAACGTTTGGAAATCACTCATATTTTATTGCCGGATCTTCGAGAAATATTTTGATACATTCGTCCGACAGACATTGTCGGCAAAATTGCATTTCAGTAATCCATCAGTACACTCAAAGGAATATGTCAGTAAAAGAAAGCAGAAAGTCTACAGAAAGATCAGATTTTCTGCTGTTAAAAAAGAGACAGCAGATTTGTATCTGCTGAGATGGTAAACAGCTGTTTGCTGTTTTTAGCAATTATATGATACGCATTTGTCCCAAGCTAAAATAAAAGAAACTCGCTTATGAACGCTTATCTATTTTTATATTTTAATTAACAACAGCCAATTTTAGCAGACTGCAAACTCTTTAGCAGTGCGAATGGTGATGTAAGATTGCAGAAAACTGCTGTTATGCCAAAAAACAGCTGTAATAGCAGAAAAGTATCTGCTGATAGGCAGCAGACAATCACTGCTTTTATTAACAGACGTGTTCTCTAAGTGTAGAACTTTTTTTAAATAGTTGCTTGAAATAAACATAACTTTTCAGGAGAGCGAAAAAACTGATTTTCTCCTTAATTTGAAGAGAAATTATTAATCGTTCTTCTGCAGTTTAATCTAAGGATTACTAATTGCTACGATTAAAAAGATTTCGAAATTTCCTATTATTCGCGGTTTCATGGTTCATAGCCACTTTTGTATGTTTAAAATTGAGCACTATGAATGCTGAAATAAGAATAAGATTTATTGTAAACTCCATAACTTTTTTCATGAAATCTTGGCAATGTTGTATAGAAAACGCATTTTCTGTGATGTAAACTGCGAATTTAAAGATTCCAGCTTCATCCGTCAGATTGGTCTCTTGTAACATATATGTAGCCAGTCGCGAAAATCGCTGTAATTGATGAAAAATCCAAAATTCGCCGTTGCAATTCCTTATATTTTAACTTTCTTCATTCATAATTCTGAAACTTTTCATACACAAATATTCTCCATGATGTCAGCAATCACATGCCAAAGAAATATTTGGTTTCTCAATATAATAAAAAGTTACGCCGGTTTTTTTTCTAAATATACTTTTCACAATTTTTGACTTTACAGCCACCATTTTTCCTAGTTCGATATGCCCTAAATCTAGAAAAATGTTTTAAACAAAATCGTTGCAGCGAATTATAACCTTCGGTTTTATGCTGTTCCATTGTTGAACTATTTTATTTCTATTATTTGTATGTTCATAGCCACTTCTGCAGTCACAAACTTACGTGCGAGGGGATAGCCAAATCAGAAAATTAAAAAAATGGCTTTAGAAAAAAATCTTTTCCAAATTTATACGACAGATGACATCCAAATCTGAGAATAGTTTGGCATCAAAAACTCATTTTCGAGAAAATGGTTCATTGCCACTTTTGAATATAAGCCCTCGATATATATTTTGAAGAAATATTACACAAAAAACGATCAAATTCCTCGGTGATAAACCCTTCAGTCCCGCATGTTTTCTATGATAAATGTAGAAAATTGGATATGCTTTTTGACAAAGTATGGGTCTAAATAGGATGTCTAAAGAGTTTTGGGGTTTTTAATTTATATAGGACATGAGTAACAGGATGTTTGCTCAAAATCTTTATACGCATATTCCGATTAAATAAAAAATATTTGGAAATGTTTCTTCATTTTTATAATCTTAAATATGTATAAATTCAAATAACAAATACAGTTTTTTTGTATTCGATGAAATGCAAGAAGAAACAACTATAAATTTTATTTCCAAAAACCAAATAATTGGTATTTTAGAGTTTCGTTTTCCTACGTAGATCCAAGTTGCTGAATTTGTTGTTCCTCTTTTGAATAATACTTGTTACATATATACAAAAAAATACTAACTCTGAAAAATATCTGACATAAGTGATAAATATAATAAACATTTTAGTAAGTTAAAACTCATTTCTTATTGTTTCGCAACACGCAGAGATAAATGCAACACGCAGAGATAAATGCATTTCGTAGAAACGAAATTTTAGACACGTGATCATCGTTTTTTTTTTTAACAAAGAGAAATAAGTTTATGTATACCAAACAGTGTTCTTCGTATGTCGAATTGGATTTGTATTACAATTGCAAACTCCCAAAACATTGGAAGTAACAGAAACCGTCGTTGTTGCATCTGTGATGAAAATAGGACACATCGGTTCATATTTAGATACAGCTCCATAAAAATGTCCAATCGCAAATGTTACATCTTAGCGCTCTACAAGCATCAAGCAAATTATTTGCTTTCACGGTTTTGTTATTAAATTTCCACACTTGTATTGCAGTAGAGAATTAAAAGTTCATAATATGTAGCTCTAGTCGAATGTCAAGAAGTGGTTCGATTAATAAAATGAAAATTTTCCGAACAATTTGGTGTCCATTAGCGAAATTAGCACTGACACAATTCGTTTAGTTTGTTTGTATTTTTCATAACCTTTGTCCGAAATTCAAGAAAGTGTCCAAGATTTTTTATGTAATTTTCATGTTTTCATGATTTTACTGCAAAATTACCATTTCAGACGAGTTATTTTAAAAAGACCTTAAAAATTCTATATTTTATTGCTTTAGAAAGTCTAGAAGGTATTAAAAAGTATATGTTCGAAACCTCTCTGGGGGGAGGGTTTTAACCCCCAAAACCCCCCCCCCCCTGCGCACGGCCCTGGACGCGCAAAATCAAGGGAACTTTCAAAACGTTTACTTTTATGGGGAAACGGTGAGGAAAGGGATAAAGTTGGTACCAATCAAAAAGCTGCAGCTATTATAACGAAATTCGATATATGTTTCGCTCAGATTGCGTAGACTCGAAATATAAAGCGATCTTTCGATAGTCGTATTTTTAGGACCAAAAAGTGATACAATTGGTGTAGACCAACCGGCTGTTCCTCTGATTGTGTAGACGAGCAACATAAAGGATATTTCGGAAATTTCTACTTTTAGGGAAAATAGAGCAAAAGGGGATAAAAATGGTACCAATCAAACGGCTGAAGCTTGAATCATGAAATTATATTTATAAATTTCTCTGACTTCGTAGATGCGCAAAACAGAAGTCTTTCTCCAAATTCGTATTTTTAGCGATAAAATAGGATAAAAGAGATAAAACTGGTACCAAGCAAGCGGCTGTAGCTGGAATCGTAAAATGATATGTATACATTCCATTTTGAACCCGAAATATAATTGAATTTTGAAATTCGTACTTTGTCCATCCGAAGAATTACTTTGATATACATACATACATTAGAGTGGCTTCAAAATAAAAGTAGTGGATGTTCCCGACTAAAATGAAAGATTATTTTGTTTTATGTGTTCTACCAAAATATTTCGCTTTTATCATTGTCCGTTCGTGAGCTGGACGCGTTCAAAATAACTCTTCAGCGATCCAAAAAAACACAAATCGAACTAAAAATATGGAAGTTATTGCGGTTTTTAATAAAAAATGCAACAAAAATTTTAAAATTCTACCCTCTATTCTTGATTAAAATGCAAGTTTTTGATATGGTTTGATAAGGCTCCGACCAGATTTTAATTTCTAGCAGGTTTTTTCTAAATACAATTCTCATCGTGAATTTTATTCAAGAAAACCCTGATTTATTGAGGTTATTTTGAACGCGTCCAGCTCACGAATGGACAATGATAAACGCGAAATATTTTGGGAGAACACATAAAACAAACTAATCTTTCATTTTAGTCGGGAACATCCACTTCTTTTATTTTGAAGCTACTCTAATATACATATATTAATTCAAAATTATAATTATTATTATAATTTTGAATGCCTTAGATGGTAGAAGTGTAAGACTGATCCCAATAAATCCCCCCTCAACTTTTTCCCATTATGCAATATCTCGAAAGCTAGAGCCGATACTGAAAAAAATTAAGAAAGTTGTCCTGAAAGTCCATCATTGGGCCTTTATGGAGATTGTATCGGTCTGATTAATGTCGTAGCTTCTAGAAACATGCTTACTACCTTTAATGCAGTGTATATATACCCTTTTTATACACTCCACGAGAGTATTATGTCTTAGTGCATTAGTTTGTAACACCCGAAAGGAAGGGAGATAGACCCATTGTTAATTATACCGATCGGCTTAGAATCACTTTCTGAGTTGATTTAGCAATGTCCGTTTGTCCATCTATTGTTGTAATCACGATACAGGTCGCAATTGCAGCCAGAACCAAACGAAACTTTGCACAACGAAGTGTTTCGGGACAAGGACGAACGAATTTGAAGAAAATCGGTTCAGATTTAGATTAGCCCCCATACGAATTTCACTCCCGATTTAACTCTTTTACCTAGATACCACATATTTCAACAGATTTTCTTCAAAATTGGCAAAACATCTTATAGTGCAACTAGAAACACCTGTGGTAAAAATGTGTTAGATCGGTTCAGATTTATATATAGCTCCCATACAAAATTCGTTCCCAATTTGAATTGTTCCGCTCTAGAATCCACATATTTTTACAGATTTTCTGCAAAAATCGCAAAACACCTTATATTTCAACTGGAAACACCTGCGGTAAATATGTGTTAGATCGGTTCAGATTTATATATAGCTCCCATACAAATTTCGTTCCCAATTTGAATTTTTCCGCTTTAGAATCCACATATTTTAACAGATTTTCCTCTAAATTCGCAAAACATCTTATATTTAAACTAGGAACACCTATGGTTAAAATGGGTCACATCGGTCCAGATTTACATATAGCTCTCATACAAAGTTCGTTCTCCCAGAAACCGCGTATTTTCATAGAATTTCTTAAAATTGAGCATAACACGATATACTTCAACTAGAAGAAGTTATTGTGAAAGTTAGTCACTTCATTCCATGTTTGGATATAGCCCCGCTACAAATATTATTCTCGATTTGACAATTTGGGCCAGGTCATATTAGCCTATGATTAGGAAACATACAAAAAATTTTCCCATTTTAACTTTTTTACTGAATTGAATTGTATTCGGATAGAAAGTGGAGTGTATCATAGAGTCGGCCCCGCCCGACTTTAGCCTTTCCTTACTTATTTATTTTGACGTATACGCCGAATTCCATGATTGAAATAACCATGTTTATCCACCTTTTCCATTTTACCCCTTCGAGAGTACGAATTTCTAAAATCTCTTTATTTTACGTGTCTATGCAATTAGAGGGATGTTTACACCGAATTTCATGATTCTAGCTGTTGTCGTATCATTGGTACCATATTTTATACCTTTTTTGTCCCATTTCGCCCGCTAAAACTTTTATTTTCTTTGTGGTGCTTCCAAGCTACAAGAGAAATGTTCGCAACAAATTTTAAATGTATGAAAATCAGAAATTTAATTAATAAGCCAAGGCTACCAATATTTTTATACTATGTATATATATATATAATGGAAATAATACTTCAATTCATAAAGTAAATATAAGGCAGCAATCATAAATACCCTAAATATTGGTGGAGAGAGAGTGTATATTCAGCTACAGTCGTTTGGATTGTTGTATTTCCATCCTTTTTTAATTTCAAAAGTATAAATTTTGAAAATACCTTATCTCTCACGTACGTCATGATTCTACCATTTTTTGTCGTAAAAGCAACAAAATAAAGTACGAATTTGAAAAAAAATATTTTACGTGGCTATGCAGTCAGAGGAATGTATACACCGAATTCCATGATTCTATCAGCGGTCATTTTGTTGGTACCATATTTATCCCCTTTTTCCAATTTTGCCCCTCAAGAGTACGACTTCTATTATTTCACGTATCTACACAATTAGAGAGATGTATACACCCAAATTCATCATTCTAGCTGTATTCGTTTAGTTGGTACTATTTTTATCCCCTGTGGCCATTATATCCCTTGAATGTACGAATTTGGAAAAAACGCTTTATTTTTAGTGTCTACGCAGTCAGAGGAATGTATACTCCGAATTTCGTGATTCTAGCTGCGGTCATTTGGTAGGTACTATTTTTATCCCCTTTTTCCATTTGAACCCCAAAAAGTACGAATTTTGGAAAGTAATTTTATTTTACGTGTCTACGCAAACAGAGGAATGTATATATCGAATTTCATTATTCTAGGTGCAGCCGTTAAGTTGGTACTATTTTTATCCCTCTATCCCCATTTATCCCTTAAAAGTACGAATTTAGAAAAAATACTATTATATTATGTATCTACTCGGCCGCTATCGTGCTTTCAACAGACAGAAAGACGGACAGACGGACATGGCTATATCGTCTTCGAATTTTACCACGACCTAGAATATATATACTTTATGGGGTCTCCGATGAATATTTCAAGGTGTTACAAACGGAATGACAAAGTGAATATAGCCCCATCCTGGAGGTGGAGGGTATAAAAATAATCAATAAGACTTTTTTAATATTTCTCGTTTTCCCTAATCTTTAGCCATCCTATTATTAGTCTACATTTAATTTATTTTGAATGGGCCCATTGGTAATTTATGAGCTCTCCAAGATACTACAAATGGGTTACCCTTTAAATTTCGATTTTAGTGGCAATCATGTAAACAATTTTTATGTAGCCGATTCGCATGTTATTATACTTGTTTTATGCGTTGTTCCAATATAAAGGGTGATTTTTTAAGAGCTTGATAACTTTTTTTTTAAAAAACGCATAAAATTTGCAAAATCTCATCGGTTCTTTATTTGAAACGTTAGATTGGTCCATGACATTTACTTTTTGAAGATAATTTCATTTAAATGTTGACCGCGGCTGCGTCTTAGGTGGTCCATCCGCTTAGTCCAATTTTGGCATTTCCACGTTTTTGAGTAACAGAGACCCAATTGGTGCGAACGGCGACGAATCGAAAATTGGTGGTCATCATTAACACTGGCCGATACAGCTGCGATATTTTCTTCAGTTCGCACTCTACGTAAGCGTGTTGGTGGTTTAATGTCCAACAATGTAAATTTGGTGCGAAATTTAGTCACAATAGCCCGAATAGCCGCTTCAGTGGGTCGATTAAACTGACCATAAAATGGAAGCGCGCAATGAACTTTCTTAACAGAGCACGCATTTTGATAATAAAATTCAATAATTTGCAAGCGTTGTTCGTTTGTAAGACGATTCATGATGAAATGTCAAAGCATACTGAGCATCTTTCTCTTTGACACCATGTCTGAAATCCCACGTGATCTGTCAAATACTAATGCATGAAAATCCTAGCCTCAAAAAAATCACTCTTTATTTCAGCTTCAATATAACCTCTAAAAATCATTTTTTTCTTGACCGCCAGCAACGAGATACAAGTGATAGAAATTTTCTTCAAACGCAAAAACACTTTCCCCCACTGTGCGCTGTATTGGGACTGTGGTAATCGCCTGCAAACATCCATCCATCTTTTAGCACCAGTCGTTGGTCGTTGGGCGCTGCTGTTGTTGTCTCGTGTTGCTTGACTCGTGCATTGTTGCAATTTGTAGCTGACTGGGATGGATGGATGGATGGATGGTTGGTTGGCTAGATGTTAGTTAGTGAAAGGGATGTGTGGTGGACGTTGATTTGTTTCCAGCCGTCTCAATGTTTCGCCAACCTTCCCAACCAACTGCTAACAACGGCCGCCGCAGAGATTATGCATAATTTATAATTAACAATTCCATATAGTCTCAGTTGCTGTGTGTGTTTGTCGTCGTCTTCATCTCTATTATTATTGATTAATATTTATTTGTTCGAATAAAAAACCGACTCAATAAAATGCCATTGTGTACAGAAGCATTTAACAATTAATAAAAACGGATTTAGTACTTATTGAAACGTTTTGATTTGATTTTGATATTTTCAACGCATCGTTTCGATACTCCATTTGAGAGTGGGGCGTCAGAGGTGAACACCCATAGACGTAAACGTAGACGTAGTTGAGCCTGGCCCCGTTTGGCTATTAAAGTAAATTAATACACCAAAAAGACTAATGGTCGCTTTGGGTCGATTGAGATTAATGATTTCTTTGCGAATATTATTTTTTTTTCCGAAACATTTATGTGACCAATAAAAAACAAACGTAATAGCATCTGGATCTTCATTCGAAAGGTTATAATCTAAGCCAACGTTTGTTTGACGTTGTCCGAAACATTTACACGCTCCCCTTCTAGCTGCGACGTGTGGTAAACCGATACTGATACCGAGAGCGCGTGTGTGAATGTTGTTGACTTTGAACCAAAAAGAAAAAAAAACTAATGTGTCATCCTCGAAGTATTTATTATAAAATGCAAATTAACTTTGGCAAAGTTTACCATATTTTGTACAGAGCACAATTAACATTCATATTTACTTTAAGGGTCAAATACATGCCCACCTACCAACCTAGCAACATGCAGCATGGGAACTAAATTTATTTTTTAACTGTTTTTGTTCCGTAAATTCGGTTTAATATCAAAAATAATAAACAACTCGCTAACCGGAAGAGATTTTAAACAAATGAAATGAGGTGGATTCATATAAACGTATATCTACGCCCCACGGTGGTTCAGTCAGAAATGAGGTAATATTCATAGTCAAAATTTAATTACTTTTTAAGGTAACCCCTATTTTATAAATGGGTGTTTTTAAACGTGTTTTTTGTATGAGATATCAAAAAAAAAGATATCAATTTTTTGAATTATTTTCTCATATAAAAACTGAATAATTCCTAAAACGGGGGAAATAAATTCCAAAATGTGAAATTTTAGAAAAATTAGCCGTCATTCCATAATTTCGATCGAGGACTAGAAAAACGTTTTTCGAAAATAAATCGTTTACGAAATTTTGAACTATCAAACTATTGAATCAAAAACACTTTCGCAATACCTCACATAAAAATCGCATAATGCCTAAATCGGGGACAATAAATCGAAAAAATAGCCGTCTTTACTTCGATCGAGGTTCAGTAGAAAAATATTTGGATAAAATTCAAAATTCAATTAAAATCAAGGCATTGGCTTTCGAGAATTAATTGCCAATAAAATATTTTTATACCCTCCACCTCCAGGATGGGGGTATACTAACTTTGTCATTCCGTTTGTAACACCTTGAAATATCGACCTGAGACCCTATAAAGTATATATATTCTTGATCGTAATAAAATGATGATCTAGCCATGTCCGTCCGTCCGTCTGTCCGTCTGTTGAAAGCACGCTAGCATCTAAACGAAAGGAAATTTTCCATAAATGCGTCTTATAGTCGTAGATCGGTTGGGATTGAAACGGGGCGAAATCGGCCCAAAGGGAAAAATTTTTCCCTCACAAGGACTAAAAATACCCATAATAATCCCTAATATTTTGGCGAATTTAAGCATGTTTATACCCTACACCACTTCGTGGTCTAGGGTATTATAAGTTAGTTTCGCGCCAAATGTTTGTAACACCAAGAAATAATCGAGCTAGACCCACCTTTAAGTATACCGATTGGCTTAGAATCACCAGCTGAGTCGATTTAACGATGTCTGTCTGTCCGTCCGTCCGTCCGTCCGTCTGCTGTCCATCTAAGCTTGTTCGCACTCTACAGGTCGCAATTGTTGTCCGATTGTCATGAAACTTGGCAGAAGTTATTTTTTCTGGTCAAGGACCATCGGTATTGAATTTGGAGAAAATCGGTTTAGATTTAGATATAGCCCCCATACAAATGTCGCTCCCGATTTGGCATTTTCCGCTCTAGAAACAACATATTGTACCCGATTTTCTTTAAATTTGGCAGAGCATCTTATAATCCAACTAGAAACACGTATGCAAAAATTGGGTAAGATCGGTTCAGATTTAGATATAGCCCCCATACAAATGTCGCTCCCGATTTGACATTTTCCGCTCTAGAAACGACATATTGTACCCGATTTTCTTCAAATTTTGCAGAACATCTTATAAACGAACTAGAAATACGTATGCAAAAATTGGGTAAGATCGGTTCAGATTTAGATATAGCCCCCCTACAAATGTCGCTCCCGATTTGACATTTTCCGCTCTAGAAACGACATATTGTACCCGATTTTCTTTAAATTTTGCAGAACATCTTATAATCGAACTAGAAACACGTATGCAAAAATTGGGTAAGATCGGTTCAGATTTAGATATAGCCCCCATACAAATGTCGCTCCCGATTTGACATTTTCTGCTCTAGAAACGACATATTATACTCGATTTTCTTTAAATTTGGCACAAGATCTTATAATCAAACTAGAAACACGTATGCAAAAATTGGGTAAGATCGGTTCAGATTTAGATATAGCCCCCACACAAATGTCGCTCCCGATTTGACATTTTCCACTGTAGAAACGACATATTGTACCCGATTTGCTTTAAATTTTGCAGAACATCTTATAATTCAACTAGAAACGTGTATGCAAAAATTGGGTATGATCGGTTCAGATTTAGATATAGCCCCCATACAAATGTCGCTCCCGATTTGACTTTTTTCGCTCTAAATCCAAATATTGTACCCGTTTTTCTTTTAAATTGGCACAACATCTTATAATCCAACTAAAAAACCTATGGTGAAAGTGGGTAAGATAGGTTCAGATTTAGATATAGCCCTCATACAAATGTTGCTCCCGAATGTTTAACCGATTTTGGCCAAATTTTACATATTATATTTCACCAATAAACAGACATGGTGAAAGCGGGTCACATCCAGGTTTCAATATACCCCCATACAAATGTCCTTTCCGATTTAACATTTTTTGTCAAACACATACATTTACAGGATGCAAAAATCCTTCCCGATTTCACTTTTTTACCGAATTGAATTGCAATGAAAATTGTTTGAGTGATGCCCATATGTCCATACTTTGGTATACTACTGTATAATTTGTATTTGTCTATCGGACAATTGGATCAATTAAGATATTATTTACCATATTCGTTAAATTTGACTAAAGATGAATTTATAGCATATAAATTATATGAATATAATTTATATAATTTGTATGAGTTACATAAAATTGCTCTCATGAAATACCTGGGTTTAGTAATCAAGGGGAGGTACATACGCAGGGAGTGGTGTAGGGTATTATATAGTCGGCCCCGCCCGACTTTAGCCTTTCCTTACTTGTTTTTGAATTTGTCTGTTTATATTTGCTTGATATTTGGTAAGCGCATTTCCCTTATAGCAAAAACGTGCACCATAAAGCGATTCTTATTTGTAGGTGGTGAAATGGGGCAAAAAGGGATAAAAATGGTACATATTAAACGACAACAGCTAGAAACACGAAATTCGGTGTGTACATTCCTCTAATTGAGTAGCTAAATAATATAAAAGTATTTTTTCCAAATTCGTACTTTTAAGGGGTAAAATGGGAATAGAGGGATAAAAATGGTACCAACCAAACGGTTGTACCTAGAATAATGAAATTCGGTGTATACATTCCTCTGATTGCATAGACAATACACGGATACACGGATTTTTCAAAATTCGTACTTTTTGGGGTTAAAATGAACTAGTAAATCAAAAAAAAATTTTTTTTTCAAATCCATGCTTTATGCAAGCAGAATTCTATTGGGCCTAGAAATTATTTTTTAGTTATCTTTTGTAGAAGGAAAAATTACTGCAAAATTTCAGTTTTTATCTGCCATAGAACGGCATATATTCGAAAATGGGTTTTAACTTCGTATGGGAGGTGCCACGCCCACATTTCCATTACCGCCCATTTTTGTCACAACTACGCACATTAATGCTAGATGCACTTACACAAAATTACAGTAGGTGTAATTTTGGTTTTAACTTCATATGGGAGGTGCCACGCCCACTTTTGCATTACTGCCCATTTTAGGCGCAACTACGCACATTGATGCTAGATGCACTTACACAAAATTTGAGCACTATACGTGTCATAGAACTGACACTATTCGATAATATGTTTTAACTTCGTATGGGAGGTGGTACGCCCACTATTCCAATACCGCCCATTTTTGGCAGAACTACGCACATTGATGGTAGATGCACTTACACAAAATTTCAGCACTCTAGGTGTCATAGAACTGACAATATTCAATAATAGGTTTTAACTTCGTATGGGAGGTGCCACGCCCACTTTTCCAATACCGCCCATTTTGGCACAACTATGCGAATTGATGCTAGATGCACTTACACAAAATTTCAGCACTCTAGGTGTCATAGAACTGACAATATTCAATAATAGGTTTTAACTTCGTATGGGAGATGCCACGCCCACTTTTCCAATACCGCCCATTTTTGGCACAACTATGCGAATTGATGCTAGATGCACTTACACAAAATTTTTGCACTCTAGGTGTCATAGAACTGACAATATTCAATAATAGGTTTTAACTTCGTATGGGAGGTGCCACGGCCACTTTTCCAATACCGCCCCTTTTTGGCACAACTATGCGAATTGATGCTAGATGCACTTACACAAAATTTCAGCACTCTATGTGTCATAGAACTGACAATATTCAATAATAGGTTTTAACTTCGTATGGGAGATGCCACGCCCACTTTTCCAATACCGCCCATTTTTGGCACAACTATGCGAATTGATGCTAGATGCACTTACACAAAATTTCAGCACTCTAGGTGTCATAGAACTGACAATATTCAATAATAGGTTTTAACTTCGTATGGGAGGTTCCACGCCCACTTTTCCAATACCGCCCATTTTTGGCACAACTACGCACATTGATGCTAGATGCACTTACACAAAATTTGAGCACTATACGTGTCATAGAACTGACACTATTCGATAATAGGTTTTAACTTCGTATGGGAGATGCCACGCCCACTTTTCCAATACCGCCCATTTTTAGCACAACTATGCGAATTGATGCTAGATGCACTTACACAAAATTTCAGCACTCTAGGTGTCATAGAACTGACAATATTCAATAATAGGTTTTAACTTCGTATGGGAGGTTCCACGCCCACTTTTCCAATACCGCCCATTTTTGGCACAACTATGCACATTGATGCTAGATGCACTTACACAAAATTACAGCACTCTAGGTGTCATAGAACTGACAATATTCGATAATAGGTTTTAACTTCGTATGGGAGGTGCCACGCCCACTTTTCCAATACCGCCCCTTTTTGGCACAACTATGCACATTGATGGTATATGCACTTACACAAAATTTCAGCACTCTAGGTGTCATTGAACTGACAATATTCAATAATAGGTTTTAACTTCGTATGGGAGGTGCCACGCCCACTTTTCCAATACCGCCCATTTTTGGCACAACTATGCGAATTGATGCTAGATGCACTTACACAAAATTTCAGCATTCTAGGTGTCATAGAACTGACAATATTCAATAATAGGTTTTAACTTCGTATGGGAGGTGCCACGCCCCTTTGTCCAATTGGTCAAATTTTTCCATTTCCTTGTATTGTCATCGAAAATGATTAAGTGTGCAAAATTTGAGCAAAATTGGTTGAGAAAAAAGCTTTCAAAAATTGATTTCAAATTTTGTGGCACACAAACATATATAGAAAGTAACCTTATATAAAGCATGGAAAAAAGGGGATAAAAATGGCACCAATCAAATGACAGCAGCTAGAGTCATGAAATTAGGAGTATGAATTCCTCTGACAGTTTAGACACAGAAAATGAACTGATTTTTCGAAATTCGTACTTTTTTGGGTCAAAATAGAAAAAGGGGATAAAAATAGTACCATCCAAATGACCGCAGCTAGAGTCATGAAATTCAGAGTATACATTCCTTTCACTACGTAGACATGAAAATAATAGGGTTTTTTCCAAATTCGTACTTTCAAGGGATGCTACACGACTACGACTACACCTGGAATAATGAAATTCGGTGTATACATTCCTCTGACTGCGTGCACACTTTTTGGGGTTAAAATGGAAAAAGGGGATACAAATAGTACCAATCAAATTACCGCAGCTAGAGTCGTGAAATTCGGAGTATACACTCCTATGACTGCGTAGACACGGAAAATAAACGGATTTTTCGAAATTCGTACTTTCAAGGGATACAATGGTACAGAGGGATAAAAGTAGTACCAACTAAACGACTACAGCTTGAATGATGAAATTCTAATTGCGTAGAAACGTCAAGGTAAAAATGGAACCAACCAAATGGGCTCAGCTGGAAGCATGGAATTAAGTGTATACATTCCTCTGACTGCATAGACACGCAAAATAAAAAGTTTTTTCCAAATTCGTAATTTTTCTTTTACGGCAAAAATTGGTTGAATCATGAAGTTAGGTTATTTTGCACTATGTACGTGGAATTATAATAGAATGGAAATACAACCAACTGTAGCACCCACTATCTACCGATATTTATGGTATTTAAGCTTTTTGAAAATATAAAAATATTTATTTTTTTATTTGAAATAAATAATGGTTTGAAATAATTAAAATATTATATTTATTTATAAAATTATTTTTTCGATATTTGTATTTGTTTTGGTTTGGCTATATTAAAAAAATTATATTTTCCTGTAATATTACTGCACTTCTACGAAAACCGAAAACCTCTGTGGAATGCAATCCATGGTGGAGGGTATAAAAAGATCGGCTCGGCCGAACTTAACGCCGTTTCCACTTGTTTTTTATGAGATCTGATGATGTTTTTAGTGATCAGACTGAGGGAATTGTTGTACTAAGTTAAGCATTTCTGGATTCTCTTGTATGTATTTTCATATGTATTTGTATGTATATTAAGGCTGTATTCCGATGACAAATGCAGATCTTACGGCGGTAATAGGATATTGGATATATTGGGGCATTTTAGAGCAGTAATAGTGTAAATCGGAGGCACATTTCTATGGGGGCTATATCAAAACATAGGCCCACGTAGTCCACTTTCACGTTAGCAGATTCTAGATTAGCATGATATTCGAAATTATCTCAAGATCCCATGTAAAATGTGTATTCTTGAGCAGTAATATGGATATTTGTATGGAGGCTATATCTAAATCTGAACCGATTTCCTCCAATTGCAATACTTTTCGTCATTGGCCCAAAAAACTTACGTCTGCCAAATTTCATGAAAATCGGACAACAATTTCGGCCCTGCGAACAAGCTTTAGATGGACTGTAAACAGAAGGACAGACGGACGGACAGGTAGACATCATTAAATCGACACAGCGGGTGTTTCTAAGCGAATCGGTATACTTGGGTTTAGCTCGAATTGCAAACACCTAGAAACTAATTTATAATACCCTATTCCATGAAGTGGAATAGCGTCAGAGGTACAATGGTACAATTTGTATACACTTCTTCCATTGTACCCCCCTAAAAGTTCGAAATTCGAAAAATCCCTTTATTTTATGCGTCTTCGCAATCAGAGGAGTGTATACACCGTATTTCAGTTCAGCCGTTTGGTTGGTACCATTTTTATCCCCCATTCGCATTTTACTCCCTTAAAAGTACGATTTAAAAAATCTTTTATTATACTAGACACGTATTATTATGAATATACATACCGAATTTCGTGTTTCTAGTTCTTGTCTTTTGATAGGTACCATTTTTATTTTCCCTTTTTCAGACACTTTATGGTGCATTTTTATGCTGTAAGGGGAATGCGCATACCCAATTTAAGCAGACATATTGAACAAACATGCTTAAATACTCTAAATATTATGTGAGGGAAAAAAATTTCCCTCACATATAATGGACCAATTTCAACCACAATCCCAACCGATCTACTCCTATAAGACATATTTATGAAAAAATTGGATTCCTTTCGTGATTTCGACAGACGGGCAGACGAACAGACTAGATCGTCTTAGAATTTTTTGACGATCAAGAATATATATATATACTTTACAGGGTTCCAGGTAGATACTTCCAGGTGTTACAAACGGAATGACAACGTTAGTATACCCCCATCCTGTGCTCGAGAGTATAAGAACAGCAAGAAGAAACAAAAATAAACTGTATCCAGGACATCGTCAATTTCAGTAGGTAAAATTATATTATTTTTCTATTCAATGTTGTGATAAAAAGACTTATTTAAAAAAATCTTACATTTTACAATATAGCTCATATTTTAAGGTCCAATTTGTCTAAAGAAAAGTTACAATAAGACATGCTATTCGTTACATGTTATTATGTTATTGAATAATGAATAATATACCATTTCAAAGTGGTATTATTTATTTTGCAAATAAATATAATGTTTCACATATTTTTATACACTCCACGAGAGTATTATGTCTTTGTCCATTTGTTTGTAAAACCGAAAAGGAAAAGAGTTAGACACATCGTTTATTATACAGATGGGCTTAGAATCACTTTTTGAGTCGATTTAAATTTTTGCAGGTCGCTATAGTCCAATCTTAACAAAAACTGGCAAAAGTAAGTTTTGTGGATCAAGGACGAACGCTATTTAATTTGAGGCAAATCGGTTCATACAAATGTCGCTCCGGATTTGACTTTTTCCTATCTGGAAGCCACATATTGTACCTAGAGTGATCAAACCCGAGACCGAAAACCGGGTGAACCGGGGTTTTCATCTGAGACCGACCGTCGGTTTTTTTTTAAATCGCGGTTTTTGGGAAACCCGGGTTTTTTATGTCGGTCTCAACCGGTTTTTCATATTGAAAAATGTCTCTGTTTCGGTGCTAATTTGTTTATTATATGTATGTATATTTGTTTATAATATATGAAAACAAAACGAGCACAGCAATACTGTGAGTCTAAAATGGATTTCTTCTTTACCGTTGTGGATGTCGATCAACCATACATATAAGAATATCTGTGATTATTTTTAGAGGAGTTTTCAGGAGCGTTTAGCTCACTGACGGTTTGACCCAAGAATATTTTGCAGATAATCATTAAATAAACCAATATTTATTTCGTGATCCAGACGTATTCGTATTGATGAACTTTACGAATATAAGAGAAAAGTCCTTGTATTTCAAAGAGTCCAAGAATATGCATAATCCTTCAATTTAATGCCAACCTTATGATTTATTTTCTTATTATTATATATTTTAGCTTATTTTATACTCAGATATCTTATCAGAATCACAGAATGACGTAATTGGTACAGAAATATTAGATGTTTTTCAAAACGATTTCCTATTTCAGCAAAAATTGTACCCGATTTTCTTCAAATTCAGCACAACATCTTTTAATCTAACTACACAATTTTCAAGTGTAATTCAAAAGACACCATTTGAAGTCCAAAAATTACATTTGAAATTCAAAAAATATCAATTGAAATTCAAAAATTCCATTTGAAATTAAAAAATATCAATTGAAATTCAAAAATTCCATTTGAAATTCAAAAAATGTTAATTGAAATTCAAAAAATATCATTTGAAATTCAAAACTCATCATTTGAAATTCAAAACTCGTCATTTGTAATTCAAAAGACACCATTTGAAATTCAAAACACACCATTTGAAATTCAAAAGTTTTCATTTGAAATTAAAAAATTATTCCATTTGAAATTCAAAAATGTAAACAAAATTATTTAAGAAAAATATACATTAGGTGGGGTAGCATTTATTTTGTCTGCAAATTTGGATATTGTGCAGTTTTGAAAACAGATTTAATAAAATGATAAGCAACTAATAATTATAATGATGTAAAATGTCGGTAATTTCATATATAGTTTATAACCTTCACCAGCTCAGAGAGCATCCGCATATATATGCCAATTTGTGTGAGAGGTCTTGCAATATCGCTCATATTGCATCTATGAAACCATTACCAAAGATCAAAATTCATAGTATTCCGATCGTCCGTATAGAAGTTATAAAATCTTTAAATTTAAATAGGTTTGAGTGATTTGCGTGAGAGATACGTAAATCTGTTTTCTTAACAGCAGAATATTAAAGTTTGCAGAAATAAATAAATGCTATTCAACCTAATGTATATTTTGCTTAAATAATTTGTTTACCCTTTTTCAATTGCAAATGGAATAATTTTTGAATTACAAATGGAATAATTTTTGAATTTCAAATGAAAACTTTTGAATTTCAAATGGTGTCTTCTGAATTACTTATGACGAGTTTTGAATTGCAAATGACGAGATTTGAATTACAAATGAAGAGTTTTTAATTTCAAATGATGTCTTTTGAATTTCAAATGGTGTCTTTTGAATTTCAAGTGATGTCTTTTGAATTTCAATTGAAAAAGGTGTAGAAACTCTTATAATGAAAGCGGGTTTGATCGGTTCAGATTTAGATATAGCCCCCATACAAATGTCGCTTTCGATTTGACTTTTTTCCATTTAGACATAGCCCCACTCAAATGTCGTCGCGATTTGACTTTGTCCGCTCTAGAAACCAACAACTTTAACCGATTTTGGTTATACTTTACATTTTATATTTTACCTAGAAACATACATGGTGAAAGTGGTCGTCCTCCCCGATTTCACTTTTTTCCGCGAATTCAATTCCAATGGAGTAGAAAGTGGAGGGTATCATATAGTCGGACTTGTTTTGGGTTGAATTTGGGCAGCAGTTGTGTTATATTTTAACTGAAAAATCATAAATGGTAATAAAATCTCGAAATGGGATTGAGAGTGGTGGGTATCATAAAATCGGCTCCGCCCGACTTTAACCTTACTCGTTTTGTGTATGGGACCACTGCAAGCAGCTATAGGTGACCAGATTTTCATGATTCATTCTGTATAAAATGTTATTTTTCCTCTAAGATGCACTCTATTGCTTTCCATCGTTTCCCCTTCAAACGATGTCATATTTCCTGGAAACCAACCACTTCGTAGAATTACCAGCCAGTTTATCTCCATAGCCTCATTTCGTTTCTTTGTAAATACAGGTGCAATTTTTTAATTGGCCTTATCGATTATGTCTATGCGGCTCTAATAATGACGCCCTAAAATCCACAATGACCTTGAAATTCATCTTTAAATTTCAACATTTAATTATCATGTAAAATAGGCATCTTTTGGTGGTGTTTGGTGGTCGGTATGGTATGTCTTTTATTGTAAACGAAACAAAAACATATCGAACAATTATTTGTTGCAAATACAGACAAAGGCGCAGACAATTCCCGCCATACAAAAAAGATGAGCAGTTCGTCATAATAACAAGACCCGCCATAAAATACCAACAGCAACAACAACAAAACAACCATCCAGAGGCAGGCAACCATCTTCTGGCATGTTCGTGAAAACAATTCAACTCAATTTTCAAAGATGTCCAAACGATTATTATCTATAAACAAAAATAAATTAATTTGTTACTATTTTTGTGTTGTTTTTTGTTTCAGCGTTTTTTCAAAAGATTTGTTCAAAGCAGAGTTATAATGACTCGTGCCCGTAATGAATTTATTAATGGATCTGTGGAATATTTGGGAATTTACATGCGTACATGGTAGGGGGCCTATTACGAATGTGTCTATTAGATGCAAGGTCTGGGGTCTGGATGAATATGTAGTAGGCGAGATGGTCACAAAGCAACAGGTAGCACAATCAATCATTCGTTGCAAGTGGCTGGTTGCCGATACTCATACCAAATCTATTTATTATTATTAAAAATTTCTATTTTTGTGGTAAAAAAATAAAAAAATTGAAATGCACTGCTTACACCGTACAACAAAAATGAAAAACATTATGCACTTGGTATGGTATTTTTATGAAAGTAGTAACTCAACACCCCAAAACCGCATACTCGACTTATCATTCTCTGGTAGAGTTTCGAAGTGCATCGAAGTCGCAAAGGACATGTCTCCTTCCTTGAACTTTTAACCATTTCACAAATGAAAGAGAAGATTATTGCATTCCTCCGAAGATCATACATAGGAACACATTGAGGAGCTGGAGGGTTGAATGTTCCACAAAACTATTCCTCGTAATGTTTTAAGTAATATTGCTGAGCAGGGCCGTGCACAGGGGGGTGGGTTTGGGTGTTCAAACCCCCCAGAGAGGTTTCGAACATATACTTTTTAAAACCTTCTAGACTTTCTGAAGCAATAAAATATAGAATTTCTAAGATCTTCTTAAAATAACTCGTCTGAAGTGGTAAGTTTACAATAAAATCATGAAAACACGAAAATTACAAAAAAATTTCTTTCTTGAATTTCGGACAAAGGTTATGAAAACTACAAACAAACTAAACGAATTGTGCCAATTTCAAGATTGCGTAGTGCTAATTTCGCTAATGGACACCAAATTGTTCGGAAAAGTTTCATTTTAATTAACCGATACCACTTCTTGACATTCGACTAAAGCTATATCTTATGAACTTTTAATTGTGTACTGCAATAAATGTTTGAAAATTTAATAACAAAATCGTTTAGTAACTTTAAAACAGTGTAGATAAGAATCACTATGATATCATAATGAAATCTAAAATATTCCTAATAAAAGCAAATAATTTGCTTGATGCTTGTAGAGCGCTAAGATGTAACATTTAACATTTTATGGAGCTGTATCTAAATCTGAACCGATGTGTCCTACTTTCATCACAGATGCAACAACAACGGTTTCTGTTACTTCCAATGTTTTGGGAGTTTGCAATTATAATACAAATCTATTTCGACAAACGAAGAACATTGTTTGATATACATAAACATATTTATCTTTGTTCATTTACATCAACTGATGGCATGTTTACCGCAAACAAACTAATTTTTCCCACAAAAGAAACTCAAAAACGATGTTCATGTGTTTAAAATTTCGTTTCTACGAAATGCATTTTTTTCTCTGCGTGTAGGTCTCTATTTTCAAATCTACTTTAAAGTTGTGAAATAATAAGAAATGAGTTTTAACTTACTAAAATTTTTGTTATATTTATCACTAATGTCAAATATTTTTCAGAGTTAGTATTTTTTGTACATATGTAACATATGTATTATTGTAACATATGTATTATTCAAAAGAGAAACAACAAATTCAGTAACTTGGATCTACGTAGGAAAACGAAACTCTAAAATACCAATTATTTGGTTTCTGGGAATTAAAAGTTGTTTCTTCTTGCATTTCATCGAATACAAAAAAAACTGTATTTGTTATTCGAATTTATACATATTTAAGATTATAAAAATGAAGAAACATTTCCAAATATTTTTTATTTAATCGGAATATGCGTATGAAGATTTTGAGTAAACATCCTGTTACTCATGTCCTATATAAATTAAAAACCCCAAAACTCTTTAGACATCCTATTTAGACCCATACTTTGTTAAAAAGCATATCCAATTTTCTGCATTTATCATAGAAAACATGCGGGACTGAAGGGTTTATCGCCGAGGAATTTGATCGTTTTTTGTGTAATATTTCTTCAAAATATATATCGAGGGCTTATATTTAAATGTCGCTATGAAGTTTTACTGACTATTGACTATTCTCAGTCATCTGTCATATAAATTTGGAAAAGATTTTTTTCTAAAGCCATTTTTTAATTTTCTGATTTGGCTATCCCCTCGCACATTATTTTGTGACTGCATAAGTGACAATGAACATAGAAATAAAATAGTTCAACAATGGAGCAGCATAAAACCGAAGGTTATAATTCGCTACAACAAATTTTGTTTAAAACATTTTTCTAGATTTAGGGCATATCGTACTATCAAATTCCATCATTTCGCGTTAATAGCATTTTGATTCCTAAGTTATCATGCTAAAATAGTATAAATAGTGGTAGTAAAGTCAAAAATTGTGAAAAGTATCTTTAAAAAAACCCGCGTAACTTTTGATCATATTGAGAATACCAAAAAAAATTTCTTTGGCTTGTGGTTGCTGACTTCATGGGGAATATTTGTATATGAAAAGTTTCAGAATGAAGAAAGTTAAAATATAAGGAATTGCAACGGCGAATTTTGGATTTTTCATCAATTGCAGCGATTGGCTACATATATGTTACAAGCGACCAATCTGACGGATGAAGCTGGAATCTTTAAATTCGCTGTGTACATCACAGAAAATGCCAAAATTTCATGAAAAAAGTTATGGAGTTTACAATAAATCTTATTCTTATTTCAACATTCATACTGCTCAATTTTAAACATACAAAAGTGGCTATTATTAAACTGTAGAAGAATGATTAATAAGTTTTCTTCAAATTATGGAGAAATCAGTTTTCTCGCTCTCCTGTTTTTGTTCATAGCCACTTAAGCCTAATATGTATGTATATAATTTCAAGCAACTATTTAAAAAAAGTTCTACACTTAGAGAACAAGTCTGTTAATAAAAGCAGCGGCTGCCTATCAGCAGACTCTTTTCTGCTATTACAGCTGTTTTTTGGTATAACAGCAGTTTTCTGCAATCTTGCAGAAAACTGCTGCAGTCTGCTAAAATTGGCTGTTGTCAATTAAAATATAATAATAGATAAGCGATATAATAGCGATTTTAGCTCGAATTTTCTTTTACATTAGCTTGGGACAATATACGTATCACATATATTGCTAAAGAGAGCACACAGCTGTTTATCATCTCAGCAGATGCAAATCTGCTGTCTCTTTTTTAACAGTAGAGAATCTGCTCTTTCAGTAGACTTTCTGCTTTCTTTTACTGACATGTTCCTTTGAGTGTACTGATAGATGGAATTTTTGGAAATGCAATTTTGCCGACAATGTCTGTCGGACGAATGTATCAAAATATTTCTCGAAGATCCTGGCAATAAAATATGAGTGGTTTACAAACGCTCACGTAATCACACATAATCAAATTAACGTCATTTATCATTGCGCCATAGACTGACTAGACTTAACGAGCAAAATTGAACATTAATTGTAAATTTACTAAAATAATTAACAGAATCACCTGCTTTATTTTTTGTAAAAGTACACTCAAAAAAATAGCATTCCTAAATCTGAGTAAAATTCATACTACAATTTAGTTCAACAATTGTACTCGAGTTCAGTAAAGATTTCCTAAAAAGTTAGAAAATTAACTAAGTATGAGTAAAGTTTCCTTCTTTCAAAGCCATAGTAAATAGTTAATTTACTAGAAAAAGTGTAGTAGATTTACTTAAAAACAAAAAATCTAAAGTTTTTGTATGGAGAAAATTCCATTTAGGAAATTTTAACTTAAAAATGTGTTTTTTTCCTAAAATGAAGTTAAAATGTTTACTGAAATTTATGCCGAGTTCTTAATACATTTAAGTATTAATGAACATATAAAAAACATTTGAAATTGTTTAAACTAATTAATCTAAGAAGCAATTCTCGTTCGTTTGCAGAGACTTACTTCTTAAATACTTTATGAATTATTCTAAACAACCACTGCGAAGGCGCCTATCTTGCCTTCGCAAAAATCATGGAGTATAGCTCAACTCCTTATGGCAGAGGTATCATGAAACTTTTGAGAAATATTTCATGTTGTCATTTTTTGTATCAGTTTTGCATACTCTGAAGCAAAACAATTTGTTTGATTTTTTTAGTTAAATTGAACTTATTTTAATTTCACCCTTTTTCTCGTTTAAAATAAATTTTCCTCAGTTTAAGTAACAATTTACTCGTTTTGAGGAAAAAAATCAGCAAAATTGTCCTCAGTTTGAGTAAATATTTACTTGATTTGAGTAAACATTTACTTAGTTTGAGGAAATTTTCAGCAAAATTTTACTAAGATTTAGTAAAAATTTACTTAGTTTTAGGAAAATTTTGCTTAAATTTAATAAAAAATTACTTGGTTTTAGGAAAAATTTACTTAGATTTAGGAAAACTTCAGCAAAATTCTACTTATATTTAGTAAAAATGTACTTGGTTTCCTAAATTTTAGTTAATTTTAACTCATTATAGGTTTAGCTTTTTTATGAGTGTAGATGAAACCCCCCCAGGGAAAAATCCTGCGCACGGGCCTGTTGCGTAGCATATCCTATACTTCAAATGTAAGGATCACAAAGTTTCCTATAACGATTCATCGTAACCCCTCCGTCTAAAACTCACACACATAAAATGACATAAACATTCAAAACGCCAATACACATCAGAATGCGCTGTCAGAATCATGTTATTTTCGAAAATGTTTCATTTTGTTCCACAGTGTTACAGGAGCGAGATAAACAGACGAACATAGCACAGACAAATAAGAAAAATGCTTCAAAAAGACTCGATGTATGTATGGCACATTTATGGATGGTTTTCCATTAATTTGTTGGATCATTTTTCTTGGGGCGATTTTCGTAATCTCTACCAGATTTTTTTTTTTTAATTTTGGGTTTCATCATAAAAAAAATCACAAAAATAACCGGTCGATCGCTATGATTTGTTGATAGAGTTCAAATGGAAAGTAGTTAAAAACACGACTCTAATATACATACATACACACTTATGGATATATATTAACACCATATATGGAACCAACCATGGAAATGCCACAAACTTGTCAGATTGTCTAATATAAATAAATTATGAAAGAAGGATTCACGCCATATGCTTCTCTTAATTGGGCACATTTCATATCATATGTTGAGCGGCAATAATCGAAACGTTTTTCAATAGTACACCCGTACACCTGGCTTTGATGGAGCAACAGCGATCGATCGATCGATCTGAAGAATGATTGAAATCGCCCATCAACGGAAACGACATAACACCCATAATTAAGGGAGTCCACAAAACAGCCCGACATTAATTGCATTTCTATACTCCGTTCACCGCCAACCAACTGTTTCAACCAGTGCCGGCGCAAAAGCCGGTTTTGAACCAAAAAAAAAAATGAAAAAGTAAAAACACAACAATTTAAACAAATTAGTAATAGTAGTACAACAAATTTGGCAAAAAACGCATTTAAGCCACTCAAGACAAGTAGTCGTCACCGTGGTGGCAACAGTAGACACCGGTCAGCCAAGCCAATGTATTTTAATTAACAAGATCAACATCTCATCATCAGCACAAGCACCATCACCATCGAGATCGAAGATGACGCTTGGTATGGACGTGGAATTTTCAATTTTATTAACCCATTTTGACGAGAAACAAACATTTTACAAACGACCTTGAAATATTTAATTAAATAATTCAGTGAATATTTCTATGCATATGAAATAGAGTGCCAGCCACTCTTGTGGCGTGTCTGTGTGTGTTCAGGGCATTGGACTATCTACGTATGATGCCCGCAAGCCCTCCTTCCCTTCCCCACCCCACCACACCCCATCCCCTTCAACCGAACCAAACCCAACGTTTGTCGCCGATACCTTTCACCGCTTCGACCAGCATAAATAAATCGCCCAGATAACCGAGAAGACCATTAGCAGGGGCTATTCTTCGAAACGATTTGCCTTAACCACAGATCGTGTATCTATGTACATGTGTATGTATATATGCAAATGAAACAACCACTAATTTGTGTAAAAAGACAACTAATTAATCATTAGAAACATTTTGCAAAATGACGAAAAGCGACAAAGAAGACGGACGACGTACGGCACACACTCTCGCCGCCAGGTGACAAAGTAGTGTTCGCCACTTGCTAAATAAACGATGCTAGCGATAAAGGTCAGGTCAATGCACAGCAGCAGCTTGATCGTTTGGATTTTGCATTATTGCACCAATATACCTCGACTACCTAGAGGCTAAGCGGGCAGGGCAGGAGAATAAATTAGACTCAATGTTTGTAAGCAGATAACTTATTGAACCTAGCCATTTAGGTTCGTACTAAAAATAGCTGTCTAAACCCGTACTAACTTTGTCATTCCGTTTGTGACACCTTGAAATATCGACCTGAGACCCTATAAAGTATATATATTCTTGATCGTCATAAAATTCTAAGACGATCTAACCATGCCCGTCCGTCTGATGAAAGCACGCCAGCATCTAAACGAAAGGAGCTAGGACGTCCAAATTTTCCATAAATACGTCTTATAATCGTAGATCGGTTGGGATTGAAGCTGGGCGAAATCGGTCCAAAGGGAAAAAATTTTCTCTCACAAGGACTAAAAATATCCAAAATAATCCCTAATATATTAGAGTATTTAACAGGCCAGTGCGCAGGATTTTCCCCTGGGGGGGTTAACCCTATAATGAGTTAAAATTAACTAAAATTTAGGAAATCAAGTACATTTTTACTAAACATAAGTATAATTTTGCAGAAATTTTCCTAAATCTAAGTAAATTTTTTACTAAATTTAAGCAAAATTATCCTAAAACTAAGTACATTTTTACTAAATCTTAGTAAAATTTTGCTGAAAATTTCCTAAAACTAAGTAAATGTTTACTCAAATCAAGTAAATATTTACTCAAACTGAGGACAATTTTGCTGATTTTTTCCCCAAAACGAGTAAATTTTTACTTAAACTGAGGAAAATTTTATTTATACAAGGAAAAAAGGTGAAATTAAAATAAGTTAAATTTAACTAAAAAAATCAAAAAAAAAAAATAGTTTTGTTTCAGAGTATGCAAAACTAATACAAAAATGACAACATGAAATATTTCTCAAAAGTTTCATGATACTTCTGTTATAAGGAGTTGTGCTATTATTCCATGATTGTTGCGAAGGCACGATAGACGCCTTCGCAGTGGTCTTTTAGAATAATTCATAAAGAATTTAAGAAATAAGTCTCTGCAAACGAGCGAGAATTGCTTCTTAGATTAATATTCAAGAATTAATACTTAAATGTATGAAGAACTCGGCATAAATTTCAGTAAACATTTTAACTTCATTTTAGGAAAAAACACATTTTAAGTTAAAATTTCCTAAATGGAATTTTTTCCAAACAAAAAATTTCAGATTTTTTTCTCACTTAAAACCTTGAAAATATTCTTCCACATAAGTTTGAATTGTAAGAATATTTTATTAGATCCAAAGAAATGTTTTTAAGTAAATCTACTACCCTTTTTCTAGTAAATGAACTATTTACTATGGCTTTGAAAGAAGGAAACTTTACTCATACTTAGTTAATTTTCCAACTATTTAGGAAATTTTTACTGGAGCGTTTGGAAACATTCGTCCGACAGACA
Organism: Polietes domitor; assembly: GCA_947397865.1. Lineage (NCBI taxonomy): Eukaryota > Metazoa > Arthropoda > Insecta > Diptera > Muscidae > Polietes > Polietes domitor. Next base: position 117,609,070 of record OX377620.1, read on the forward strand.
TTGTCTGCAAAATTGCATTTCAGTAATCAATCTATCAGTACACTCAAATGAATATGTCAGTAAAAGAAAGCAGAAAGTCTACCGAAAGAACAGATTTTCTGCTGTTAAAAATAAGACAACAGATTTGCATCTGCTGAGATGGTAAACAGCTGTTTGCTGTTTTTAGCAATATATATGATATGTATATTGTCCCAAGCTAATATAAAAGAAAATTCGAGCTAAACTCGCTAATTAAAATATAAAAATAGATAGGCGTTCATCTATTTTTATATTTTAATTAACAACAGTCAATTTTAGCAGACGGCAAACTCTTTAGTAGTGTGAATGGTGATGTAAGATTGCAGAAAACTGCTGTTATGCCAAAGCTGTAATAGCAGAAAAGTGTCTGCTGATAGGCAGCAGGCTATCGCTGTTTTTATTAACAGACTTGTTCTCTAAGTGTAGAACTTTTTTTAAATAGTTGCTTGAAATTACATACATACATATCGAGGGCTTATATAAGTGGCTATGAACAAAAACATAACTTTTCAGGAGAGCGAAAAAAACTGATTTTCTCCTTAATTTGAAGAGAAATTATTAAACGTTCTTCTACAGTTTAATCTAGAAAGGATTACTAATTGCTACGATTAAAATGTTTTCGAAATTTTCCTATTATTCGCGTTTTCATTGTTCATAGCCACTTTTGTTTGTTTAAAACTGAGCACTATAAATGTTGAAATAAGAATAAGATTATTATTTATTCATCCGTCAGATTGGTCGCTTATAACATATACGTAGCCAGTCGCGAAAATCGCTGCAATTGATGAAAAATCCAAAATTCGCCGTTGCAATTCCTTATATTTTAACTTTCTTCATTCATAATTCTGAAACTTTTCATACACAAATATTCCCCATGAAGTCAGCAATCACATGCCAAAGAAATATTTTGGTATTCTCAATATAATAAAAAGTTACGCCGGTTTTTCTAAATATACTTTTCACAATTTTTGACTTTACAGCCACCATTTTTCCTATTTTAGCCTGATAACTGTGGAATCAAAATGCTATTAACACGAAATGATGGAATTTGATAGTACGATATGCCCTAAATCTAGAAAAATGTTTTAAACAAAATAGTTGTAGCGAATTATAACCTTCGGTTTTAAGCTGCTCCATTGTTGAACTATTTTATGTATACAATTTGTATGTTCATAGCCACTTTTGCAGTCACAAACTAACGTGTGAGTGAATAGCCAAATCAGAAAATTAAAAAAATGGCTTTAGAAAAAAATCTTTTCCAAATTTATATGACAGATGACATCCAAGTCTGAGAGTTTGGCATCAAAAACTCATTTTCGAGAAAATGGTTCATAGTCACTTTTGAATATAAGCCCTCGATATATATTTTGAAGAAATATTACACAAAAAAGTTCAAATTCCTCGGCGATAAACCCTTCAGTCCCCCATTTTTTCTATGATAAATGCAGAAAATTGGATATGCTTTTTGACAAAGTATGGGTCTAAATAGGATGTCTAAAGAGTTTTGGGTTTTTTAATTTATATAGGACATGAGTAACACATGAGTATTAAAAAATGTTTGTAAATGTTTCTTCATTTTTATAATCTTAAATATGTATAAATTCGAATAACAAATACAGTTTTTTTGTATGCGATGAAATGCAAGAAGAAACAACTAGAAATTATAATTCCAAAGAACCAAATAATTGGTATTTTAGAGTTTCGTTCTCCTACGTAGATCCAAGTTACTGAATTTGTTGTTTCTCTTTTAAATAATATTTGTTACATATATACAAAAAAATACTAACTCTGAAAAATGTTTGACATAAGTGATAAATATAACAAAAGTTTTAGTAAGTTGAAACTCATTTCTTATTGTTTCGCAACTTTAAAGTAGATTTTAAAATAGAGATCTACACGCGGAGATAAAATGCATTTCGTAGAAACGAAATTTTAAACACGTGAACATCGTTTTTGAGTTTCTTTTGTGGGAACAATTAGTTTTTTGCGGTAAACATGTCATCAGTTGTTGTAAATGAACAAAGAGAAATATGTTTATGTATATCAAACAGTGTTCTTCGTTTGTCAAATTGCAAACTCCCAAAACATTGGAAGTAACAGAAACTGTTGTTGTTGCATCTATGATGAAAATAGGTCCCATCGGTTCAGATTTAGATACAACTCCATAAAAATGTCGCATCGCAAATGCTAGAAACCACTCATGGCAAACGGAATATACGAATAGCCACACCATATTATATTTGACCTAAGAACATCTGTTGTGGAAGTGGAATATGTGGGTCAATGTTTTGATATATCTTTTATAAAATGTCCCACCCGATTTATATACTCAGAAATTTAAAAATGCAAATTGTATTTTATTTAAAAATTAAAGTATACTTTCTTTTGTATAAGTAAAAAATGTCTACATTAAAAAATTCTTAGGTTACTCCAATACTTTTTCGCAGAAAGGAAGAATTTCGTCTCGTCAATAGATTTTTACATAATTATTAATTTAGATTCCAATTAGATATACTACAAATTTGTCCAAAGTTTGGCACTCATAGTTAAGCTACGGGTTACCATCAAGCAAATTATTTTCTTTTATTAAGAATGCTTTTAGATTTCATTATGATATCATAGTGATTCTTATCTACACTTTTTTAAAATTACTAAACGATTTTGTTATTAAATTTCCAAAGTTTTATTGCAGTACACAATTAAAAGTTCATAAGATATAGCTCTAGTCGAATGTCAAGAAGTGGTATCGGTTAATAAAAATGAAAATTTTCCGAACAATTTGGTGTCCATTAGCGAACACAATCTAGCACTACACAATCTTGAAATTGGCACAATTCGTTTAGTTTGTTTGTAGTTTTCATAACCTTTGTCCGAAATTCAAGAAAGTGTCCACGACTTTTTATTTTCATGTAATCATGTTTCAAACGAGTTATTTTAAAAAGACCTTAAAAATTCTATATTTTATTGCTTCAGAAAGTGTAGAGGTTTTAAAAAGTATATGTTCGAATCCTCTCTGGGGGGTTTGAACCCCCCATATATCATATCTCTGACAACGTAGACTTGCAACATAAACGGATTTTTCGAAATTTTTACATATAAGAGGTGATCGGGACAAAAGGGGATAACATTGGTACCAACTAAAACATTACAACTATAGTTGTGAAATTTGGTGTGTAAATTGCTCTGACAACGCAGAAGCGCAATCTAAAAAGGAATTTTTACGAGATTTGTACTTATAAGGGGTGAGCGGGACCAAAAGGGATAAAAATGGTACTAATTTAAGTATTGCAGCTATAGTCGCGAAATTTGGTGTGTAAATTCCTTTGACAACGTAGAAGCGCAATCTAAATGGATTTTTTCGAAATTTGTACTTTGTAGGGGTGAGAGGGACCAAAAGGGATAAAAATGGTACCAACTAAAGTATTGCAGATATAGTCGTGGAATTTGGTGTGTAAATTCCTCTGACAACGTAAACGCGTAAATTGAAATTAATTTTTCGAAATTTTTACTTATAAGGGGTGAGCGGGACAATAAGGGATAAAAATGGTACCTACCTTAGTTGGTAGTTGCAGCTATAGTCATGAAATTTTGTGTGTAGATTCCTCTGACTACGTAGACTTACAACATAAATGGATTTTTCGAAATGTGTACTTTTAAGGGGCGAGCGGGATAAAAATGGTACAAACTAAAGTATTGCACCTATTGTTGTGAAATTTGGTGTGTAAATTGCTCTAAAATGTTTTTTTTTACGAGATTTGTACTTATAAGGGGTGAGCGGGACCAAAAGGGATAAAAATGGTACTAATTTAAGTATTGTAGCTATAGTCGCGAAATTTGGTATGTTAATTCCTTTGACAACGTAGAAGTGTAATCTAAATGGATTTTTTCGAAATTTGTACTTTGTAGGGGTGAGCGGGACCGAAAATTATAAAAATGGTACCAACTAAAGTATTGCAGCTGTAGTCGTGGTTTTTGGTGTGTAAATTCCCCTGACAACGTAAAAGCGCCAATTTTTTGAAATTTGTACTTATAAGGGGTGAGCGGGACAACAACCCTTTATTTACGTAAACGCGAACATAAATGGATATTATAAAATTTGTACTTTTAAGGAGGATGCGAGACGACAAGGGATAAACGTGATACCTAATAAAGTACGTGTTTTAGGGGAGGCAAAAACACATATTACCTACATGGTGATTTTTCAAAATGTGTATTTTTTGGGAAAGAGGTGCAAAAAGTTATAAAGATGTTGGCTTCATCTAGAAACATGGGGTCGAGGATATAAAAGGCTCTGCGGCTTCAAAACTGAGTAGAAAATGATAAAAATTATACAAACGCAGGGAGTTCATCTAAAATAGTGCACATCGACAAGCACATTCCTTTGACTGTATATGAGTGCTATCTAATAGGAGGTCTCGAAATTACTATTTTAGATTTATATATATATCCACCAAAAGAAATTTCAATAAATACTATCCAAAAACAGAGACGGATAAAACTAGTAACAAATATTCAGAATATTTATGTACAAATTTTGTCCAATAGGTAGCCTTAGAGTGGAGCAGCATCAGTCCGCGCGGTTCGTAAAATAAGACAAGAGAAAACTGTGTGCTCCGCTTTGAATAACATTTTACGGAGACATAATCGTTTGGAATCATTTCTTTTTACACATCGCCTCCACATAATTCCATTTTCCATGTTGTGGCGTGTGATTCGCCGCCTTGTGAGCAGCTGGCAATAACTTGGCTCGGAATGAAATCAAAGAAAACAGAATGAAAAGTATCCATTATCATTTGCAAATGTCCAACTTCTGTGTCGTTGAAGGCGAATGAATGTCTATTGTGTTTCAACGCCGTCATGAATATGCAAATTGTCTGCGAAACCTTCCATGTCTAAATATTATGTCGTGGAATCCAGCTCCTCTCACAACGATTCATCAATCTTTTCCAAATAATTATATTTTGACTATTTTTTTCCATTTATTTTGGACTAAACTCGCAAGAAAGAAAACAAAATGCAACAATCAGCAAAAGAAGAAAAAAAAACAAATCGTGAGAAGCGCATAAAATATTTTGATTTTCTGGAACTGACACCTACTAACCAGCAAGCGGCCAAACAACTATCCCTACCATTCATGGGACGGTACCACCAACCCCAACATCTTCCCAGCCGTCCATGCTTTCGTTGATTTGACGACGTTACGTTTTTGTTAAATTATGACAACAAATTATTAATTAATAAAAGTTTTAGCAAATAATTCGCTGTGCTAATGACTTAAAAGGGGGCATTAAGTTGTTGTTGCTGTTCCCACTGTTCCAGTGTGAAATTTTGATTTTTAAAATTTTCGCATTTTTATAGTCATTTCCACCAAAACAATGCAAATATTTGGCAATGTCGTGTTTACACACACCTATCACAATTTTGTAGAAACGCGGTGTGCGATGTTATACACTTTGTTTTTTCTTTAATGCGATTTTCTGCAATTTGTCCGTAAAAAATACTGTGAAGTTTTTTCACTTTTTTTGTGAAGAAATACCGGTGATTAATTGGCGCGTAATTTGCGGTGTTGAGACATTTTGGTGGTAAATTCGAAAGTTGTTGAAGGGGCTTTTGAACGTTTGACCCTTTTTCTTGCCATTTATGAAATATATTTAAATAGCGTTTCGAATTCAATATATAACAAGTAAGAAGGCGTTAAGTTCGCCCGGGCCGAATCTTATATACCCTCCACCACGGAGTGCATTCCACAGTATTACCAGCAGATTAAAGGATGTCGACTTTACATAGAAGTGCAGTATCATATTACGAAAATTGTGATATGTTAATGCACATTACTATATTTGATTACTATTTCAAACTATAATGTATACTTATGCGCACTGTTAAAAAAAACTACTATATATAAATAAAATGCTGAAATTGTAAAAGTGAACATGCCTAAATATTAGGCGATTGTCAGTCGCCATTAGAAAGAAGCATTTCCAGATACAGACAAAGTGATAAGAAAAGTATTAATTTTAAAGATATCCCCATTCGCCCCATTCTCCGCCCAAATGCACAAATTTCGAAAAAACCCTTTTTCGAGTCTTGATAGTCAGAATGTATACACCGAATTTCATGATTTCAACTTCAGCGGTTTGGTAGGTTCCAATTTTATCCCTCTTTTTAATTATATCCCTTAAAAGCACGAATTTCGAAAAATCCCTCTATTTTTCGTGTCTATGCAATTAGAGGGATGTACACACCGAATTTCATGATTCTAGCTGTTGTCGTATCATTGGTACCATATTTTATCCCTTTCTGTCCCATTTCGCCCGCTAAAACTTTTATTTTCTTTGTGGTGCTTCCAAGCTACAAGAGGAATGTCCGCAACAAATTTCAAATGTCTGAAAATCAGAAATTTAATTAATAAGCCAAGGTACCAATATTTGTATACTGTATATATATAATGGATATAATACTTCAATTCATAAAGTAAATATAAGGGAGCAATCATAAATACCCTAAATATTGGGGGATAGAGAGTTTACTTTCAGCTACAGTCGTTTGGTTGTTTGTATTTCCATCCTATTTTAATTTCAAAAGTATAAATTTTAAAAATACCTTATCTCTCACGTACGCAGTATAAGACAACTTCATGATTCTATCATTTTTTGTCGTAAAAGCAACAAAATAAAGTACGAACTTGGAAAAAAATATTTTACGTGGCTATGCAGTCAGAGGAATGTATACACCGAATTCCATGATTCTATCAGCGGCCATTTTGTTGGTACCATTTTTATCCCCTTTTTCCAATTTCGCCCCCTCAAGAGTACGACTATCTAAAATCTCTTTATTTTACGTATCTACACAATTAGAGGGACGTACTCACCGAATTTCATCATTCTAGCTGTATTCGTTTAGTTGGTACTATTTGTAGCCATTGTATTTGTATTTGTAGCCATTGTATCCATTGAAAGTACGAATTTGAAAAAAACGTTTTATTTTTCGTGTCTACGCAGTCAGAGGAATGTATAATCCGAATTTCATGATTCTAGCTGCGGTCATTTGGTAGGTACTATTTTTATCCCCTTTTTCCATTTGAACCCCAAAAAGTACGAATTTTGGAAAGTTATTTTATTTTACGTGTCTACGCAATCAGAGGAATGTATATATCGAATTTCATTATTCTAGGTGCAGCCATTAGTTTGGTACTATTTTTACCCCTCTATACCCATTTAACCCCTTAAAAGTACGAATTTAGAAAAAATACTTTTATATTATGTATCTAATCTATTAGAGGAATATACACGCCAAATTTCGTGTTGCTATCTGTTGTCGTTTGGTAGGTACCATTTTTATCCCTTTTTGTCCCATTTCGCCTCCTACAAATAAAAATCGCTCTATGGTGCCCTTTTATGCTATAAAGGGAATGCGCATTGCAAATATCAAGTAAATACAAGCTAATATGTTCAAAAAACATGCTGAAATACTCAAAATATTAGGGGTATTTTCAGTCCTTGTGAGGGAAAATTTTTTCCCTCTGGGCCGATTTCGTCCACTTTCAATCCCAACCGATCTACAACCATAAGACACATTTAGGAAAAATTTGAACCTCCTAGCTCATTTCGTTCGGCCGCTATCGTGCTTTCAACAGACAGACGGACATGGCTATATCGTCTTAGAATTTTACCACGACCCAGAATATATATACTTTATGGGGTCTCCGATGAAACGGAATGACAAAGTGAATGTACCCCCACCCTGGTGGTGGAGGGTATAAATATATTTTAATTTTTTAGGAGAAGGGATGCATTTCAGCTCAGTTTAGAGACTTAAACATTTATACATACTAGGTATACAAGTATCTTATATTTTAATAGGTGCCTATATCAATATTAAGTAAACTCAAAACATTATATAAATATAAATCAAATAAAATGTAATATAATAACAAAAATTTTGTTTTGATATTTTTTTACTAAAATTCCAATTCTCGACGATGGTACCTTTATTTTTTGGAAATATAAGTTCGATCTAAAAAGTGTTGTTAACACTGGCCATACAGCAAAAATCTGCTGTTTCAGCAGATTTTCTGTGATACCATAAATGTAGCGTATTTCTAAAAAAAAGAGCATTTTTTTCGAAACCCCTCTCTTGCTGACACGAAAAAAACATATAAAATAGAAAAAATCGGAAAACATAGTTTGCTTGATTTTTTAAGAACAAAGATTCTAACGAAGAAAACAATGTCTACACAGAAAGAATTTGCCTTCATAATATTTATGAAGCGATTTCATAAAAGGTTTTTCATAAATTTAGTGATTTTTTCTTAATATTTATAAACAATTCATAAATAAAATGAAATGTTTCATACAATTTTTTCATAAACATTTAATATTTCATAAATCAAAATTGTTAAATTAGTGAAACTTAGTTTCATAAGATCAAAGAAAGATTTCATAATATTAAAGAAAGAATTCTTAAAGATTATGAAATATGTTATAACCAATAAAATATTTGTGTTATGAAATGTCTTTATAAATATAATGAAGCATTTCATAGTTTTATGAAATGTTTCATAACTTACAACTACATTTTTACAGTGTCGACTTTATTCGGTCGAATGCTAGCAATTCTCATTTGAACTCTGTTAACTCCGACATAAGAATAAAAACTGATTTAGTGCAAAGACTCTCGCAATGCTGGTGTGTGTTGATTGGTTATTTTGCTTTCTTGATTATATTGGAAACTTCAGTATAAATTATTAATATTTATGAAACGTTTTCATAAAAATTATGAAATTGTATGACAGAAGTTGATTGAATGAAGAACTGCATTTCATAGTTTCTAAGAAATATTTCATAAATTCTATGACACTTTTCTTTTATTTGTGCTTTATGAAACAGTTTTCATACATTTTATGAAATTTCACTGAAGTTAAGACAAAATCATAAATATTATGAAGATAATTCTTTCAGTGTATATGTAAAAGATCTGTGGATAAATATATAGAAGTTATGATCCTCATGGTTAAGGTGGCCATCCATCCCGCTTTTCGCGTTACTATCCCGCTCTTTGGTGGCCAGTCCCGCTTTAATTTTCCATTCTGCATAATTCCGCTTTTTTGTTTTAAATTATTTTTGGTACATTATCGATAAAAAATTGTGACTTAAAAAATGTTTGGTAACCGACAAATTTCTAAAATATTAAATATTATTCTATATTTAAGCTCCAGTTTAAAGGGAAGATTTAAGATTATTAATAGTAATTTAAGCCGTACTTTTATAAAATGTAATTCAATGCTTCGTTGCTCAATTGATTAATTTAATAATTTGTTGCCTCTGACCAATTTTATCTATTTACAATCCTAACAGTTCATGAAGTACGAATTTGCATAAATTCTGTTCTTTGTTTTGCACGCCTCAAAATCAGCCTATCATAAATATTCTAAACACTCTCATTTTTATTTATATTACATTAGGCCTGTTCGATTGGACTTACTAGCTTAATTTTTGTACGGAATTTACTCGCTTAACAAGAAAGTAGCTTACTAATCGCTTAGTGTTATTGCCAGATTTTTTATTTTTATACACTCCACACCCAAAAGGAAACGAGATAGACCCATTGTTAATTATACCGATCGTCTTAGAATCACTTTCTGAGTCTATTTAGCAATGTCTGTCCGTCCGACCATCTATTCTTGTAATCACGATACAGGTCGCAATTGTAGACAGAACCAAATGAAACTTTGCACAACGATATTTTTCGGGAGAAGGACGAACGCTATTTAATTTGAAGAAAATCGGTTCAGATTTAGATATAGCCCCCATACGAATTTCACTCCCGATTTGACTCTTTTCACTCTAGATACCACATATTACAACAGATTTTCTTTAAAATTGGCAAAACATCTTATATTGTAACTAGAAACACCTGTGGTAAAAATGTGTTAGATCGGTTCAGATTTATATATAGCTCCCATACAAATTTCTCTCCCGATTTGACTTTTTCCGCTCTAGAAACCACATATTATATCAGATTGTCTTCAGATTTGGTAAAACATCTTATATTCCCACTAGAAACTCCCATGGTGAATATCGGACAGATCGGTTCAGATTTATATATAGCTCCCATACAAATTTCGCTCCCGATTTGACTTTTTCCGCTCTAGAAACCACATATTGTATCAGATTGTCTTCAGATTTGGCAAAACATCTTATATTTAAACTAAAAACATCTATGGTGAAAATAGGTCAAATCGGTTCAGATTTAGATATAGCCCCCATACAAATGTCGTTCCCGATTTGACATTTTCCTCTGTAGAAATCACATATTGTTCTCGATTTTCTTTAAATTTGGCACAACCTCTTATAATCTTACTAGAAACACCTATGCAGAAATTGGGTAAAATCGGTTCAGATTTAGATATAGCCCCCATATAAATGTCGCTCCCGATTTGACTTTTGCCGCTTTAAAAGCCACATATTGTTCTCGATTGTCTTTAAATTTCGCACAACATCTTATAATCTAACTAAACAAAACTATGGTGAAAGTGGGTAAGATCGGTTCAGATTTAAATATAGCCCAAATTCAAATATTGCTCCCATAAGTTTAACCGATTTTGGCCAAACTATACTTTTTATATTTCACCTATTTCGTTCCAGGTTTCAATATATCCTCATACAAATGTCCTTTCCGATATAAAATTTTTTGTCAAACACATACATTTACAGCATACAAAAAACCTTCGCGTTTTCACTTTTTCACCGAATTGAATTGTATTCGGATAGAAAGTGGAGTGTATCATAGAGTCGGCCCCGTCCGACTTTAGCCTTTCCTTACTGGTTTTTTTCAATTTTTCCGTAGTGTGCGATTGCACCATCAGAAAAATAAAAATATATATATTTCCATTATCTACTATTTCTTGGATTTTAAACGTTTTTTCATAAACTACTGAAAAAATTATCATTCTAAAGATTTTTCACTGAAACTGTGGTTGATTTTGCAAAAAAATCGAATAAAGTTTCAGGCGAATTACTGACCACACCTTTTTGAAATAATTGCGTTTTTATACCATCCACCTCCAGGATGGGGTTCACTTTGTCATTCCGTTTGTAACACCTTAAAATATTCATCGGAGACCCCCATAAATACATATATATTCTGGGTCGTAAAAAATTCTAAGACGATATAGCCATGTCCGTATGTCCGTCTATTGAAAGCATGCTAGCTTCCGAACGAAATGAGCTAGGAGGTTCAAATTTTCCCTAAATGTGTCTTATGGTTGCATATCGGTTGGGATTGAAAGTGGGCGAAATCGGCCCAGTGGGAAACATTTTTCCTTCACAAGGACTGAAAATACCCCAAATATTTAGAGTATTTCAGCATGCCTTTTGAATATGTCTGCTTTTATTTGCCGGATATTTGGAATGCACATTCCCCTTATAGCATAAAAGCGCACCATAAAGTGATTATTATTTGTAGGGGGTGAAATGGGGCAAAAAGGGATAAAAATGGTACATATTAAACGACAACAACTAGAAGCACGAAATTCGGTGTGTACATTCCTCTAATTGAGTAGATACATAATATAAAAGTATTTTCTCCAAATTCGTACTTTTAAGGGGTAAAATAGGAATAAAGGGATAAAAATGGTTCCAACCAAACGGCTGTACCTTGAATAATGAAATTCGGTGTATACATTCCTCTGATTGCATAGATAAGTAAAATACACGGATTTTTTCAAAATTCGTACTTTTTGGGGTTAAAATGAAAAAAGGGGATACAAATAGTACCAATCTAGAGGCATGAAATTCGCAGCTAGAGGCATGAAATTCGGAGTATACATTCCTCTGAGTGTGTAGACACGGAAAATAAACTGATTTTTCGAAATTCGTACTTTTTGGGGTTAAAATGAAAAAAGGGGATAAAAATAGTACCAATCAAATGACCGCAGCTAGAGTCATGAAATTCGGAGTATACATTCCTCTGAGTGTGTAGACAGGAAAAATAAACTGATTTTTCGAAATTCGTACTTTTTGGGGTTAAAATGAAAAAAGGGGATAAAAATAGTACCAATCAAATGACCGCAGCTAGAGTCATGAAATTCGGAGTATACATTCCTCTGACTGCGTAGACACGGAAAATAGACGAATTTTTCGAAATTAGTACTTTCAAGGGATACAATGGTACAGAGGGATAAAAATAGTACCAACTAAACGACCACAGCTAGAATGATAAAATTCTAATTGCGTAGAAACGTCAAGGGGGTAAAAATGGTACCAACCAAATGGGCGCTGCTGGAATCATGGAATTCGGTGTATACATTCCTCTGACTGCACAAACACGCAAAATAAAAAGTTTTTTTCCAAATTCGTACTTTTTCTTTTACGGCAAAAATTGGTTGAATCATGAAGTTAGGTTATTTTGCACTATGAACGTCTGATAATGGATTTTCAAAATTTGTACTTTTGGAATTAAAATAGAATGGAAATACAACTAACTTTAGCACCCACTATCAATATTAATGGTATTTAAGCTTTTTTGAAAATATAAATAAAATAATATTTATTTTTTAAATTGAATTGAAGTATTATTTTGAAATATATAGTGCAAACGTATATAAGCATGTTTACAATTAATAAAAATATTATATTTATTTATAAAATTATTTTTTCAATATTTTTATTTGTTTTGGTTTGGCTATATTAAAAAAAATATATTTTCATATAATATAACTGCACTTCTACGAAAATCGACAACCTCTGTGGAATGCAATACATGGTGGAGGGTATATAAAGTTCGACCAGGCCAAACTTAACGCCTTTTTTATACAACATTTTTTATGAGAAGAAACAAACTTTCAAAACAATCGCAGCTATCGAGGTCAAAAATCGTACAACTAGACTTGGAATGGTTCATATGTTTATAGAACTGTAAGCCCCATAAAACATATTTTTTCTAAAAAATGATAACCTTTGCCTTGAATGATAATCAAGGATTAAAATTTCAAAGGATCTTTATCCACTTTTTTATACCACTTCCTAAAACCACAAAGTTTATTTAGAAAAAGGAAACAGAATAATTTTTTGAACAATGGAAGTGTCAAGTTTACAATGTAGTTGCTGTTGTTGTCTTCATTTTTATAAGCGAGGGCACCAAACTGAGAGCAGTTTGAGAACGTGAAGCAACCGTAGTGAAGATACAGAAAAAAGCACAAAGTTAAAAGGAATAATAATTGTCTTGAATGTTTTGTTTGTGCTGCCAAAAAATATGAAGATGCAGAACTGTAAACTAAGGAATATGATAAAAAAAAATCAAAACATTAGAAATAAAACGAGAGAAAATCCAAGAAATTAGAATTTGCCATTCAGTTTAACCGTGATATGTTTTTATTTAATTTTTGTCGAGATTGAGATATTTGATATTAAAAATTTAAATTTTACAAATATTTACGAACATTCTGAAAAACTATAGAGAGATAATAGATAGTCATACTCACTTACTGGTTAATAAAAAGGTTTTTCTATATCCTCCACCTAAGGATAGGGGTATATTCACTTTGTCATTCCGTTTGTAACACCTTGAAATATTCATCGGAGACTGCATAAATTATATATATTCTGGGTCGTGGTATAATTCTAAGTCGATCTAGCGATGTCCGTCTGTCTGTCTGTTGAAAGCACGCTAGCCGTCGAATGAAATGGGTAGGATGTTCAATTTCCGAAATGTGTCTTATGGTTGGATATCAGTTGAGATTGAAAGTGTGCGAAATCGGGAAAAGTTTTTCCCTAACAAGGACTGAAAATACCCCCTAATATTTGAACTATTTAAGCATTTTTATTCCTTCCACCTCCAGGATGGGGTATACTTACTTTGTCATTCCGTTTCTAACACCTTGAAATATTCATCGGAGATCCCATAAAGTATATATATTCTGTCCGTCTGTAAATGTGTCTTATTGTTGCAGATCGCTTGGGATTGAAAGTGGGCGAAATCGGCCTAGAGGGCAAAAATTTTCCCTAACAAGGTCTGAAAATATCCCATAATATCTAGATTATTTAAGCAATTTTTTTGAAAATTTTTGTTTTTTTTTTTTTTTTTTTTTTTTTATACACTACGTTGCTCTACAAACGTGAAAACACCAAAAAGTACAAAAAATAGCCGATGAAATGGGGCAGAAAGTGATAAAAATGGTACCAAGAATACGACAAGAGCTAGAAACATGAAATTTGGAATGTACATCTCTCCAATTGCGTAGATACGTAAAATAGAGGAATTTTCCTAAATGCGTACTTTTAAGGGATACAATTGGAAAAGAGGGATAAAAATGGTATCACACAAACCGCTGACGTTGAAATCATGAAATTCGGTGTATACATTCATCTGACTATGTAGATGCGAAACACAAAAGAATTTTACGAAATTTGTACTTTTAGGCGGAAAATGGGAGAACGGGGATAAAAATGGTACCAACGAGGTTGCAGTTGGAATAGTGAAATTTGGAGTGTACATTGCTCTGACGGCATAGACAAGGAAAATAAAGATATCTTTTTACATTCGTACCGTTAGGATCAGAATGGATAAAGTTGGTACCCTTAGTAGGCATTAGTCATTTTCCCATCGAAATATTTGGTCTGTAGCTTGAATCTAGAAGTTGCAAATGGAACATCACAATTTATTTAAAATCGTGCACATAAGTACGAGTATGCCTTATAGTTTGAAATACTAAACAAATAGCGTAATGTGCATAACAAATATCACAATTATACCGTATTAGAGGTACCGCACTTCTATGTAAATTCCTCTAAACTGCCGGTAATACTGTGGAATGCGCAACGTGGTGGAGGGTATATAAGATTAGGACCGGCCGAACTAAACGCCTTTTTACTTGTTTCAGTTCAGATAGTAAAACACAAATCGGACAAAAAATTCCAAGTTATTGTTGAAACATCAGCAAATTTAATTATATTGAATAATATATTTACGTTGAGTTTTTTATATATAACTAATTTAATCTCCTGCACAAAATAGAAAACATATCTAGACTAATAATTGTGGACTTGGGTGATAAATATTGATGTGAATCATGTGAGTCCGTTTTGACATGGAATGAGTATAAAATCGAAAGAATATATACATAGAATTAAAAATTTTAATTTTTGCCGGAGGTTTGATTACACTGTGCAACATTTTTGAAGTCATTTCAAAATAACCATATACGGACACCGCTACATGATAAAAGACCAAAAAAAAAGACCCGTGTTTTTTTTTCCCCCAAAGTCATGCACTTTTTTTTTATGGGCCCCCAGAGATTTGAGGCCTCGGTGTAATTTTTGGAAAAAAGTGATCATATTCTCAGGCTCATATCTTGCAAACCGTTCGGAATTTTGTTTTACTCTCTAGCTCTTGTCATAAAGAACAAAAATTGTGAACATATAAAATCAAAAAAACTTCATCTTCAAGGTCAAAATCGCAAAAAACTTAAAAAAATTCGATTTTTTTAACCTTTTTTCCCCTGTTCAGGTCCATAGGTAGCAAACCGCTGAAAATTCAGGGAAACAATCAACTACAAAAATGTACCTAAGATCTCAATAAATAACTTTCTAGAACATATGAACTTCCTAGGAATTATTCTTAACACCGTTTAGGTAGCGCTTAGGTAGCCGCAAAATTGAAAAATTTCCCAAAAATTTTTTAATTTCATTTGTTTTTTCTTTACTTCAACATTGACATACTATGCTATCTAATACAAAAATAATAAAAAAATATTCGTATTATGTTTATAATGTTGATGGCCCTGGACTTGCATATCGCACTATCTTAAGTTGTGGATCCAAATCGTCCTCCGAATCGTCCGAATCTGACTCTGATTCAGAACTTATGGTGTGCAGAGGCACGTTGCTTCCAGACTGCCCTCCACCATCAGTTTTTTCTTCTTCATATACTTCATTAACATCATACAGGGTGATCTTGTGACTCCACCAACATATCTGAAATGAATTAGAAAAGAAATCAAAAAAGGAATGCAAAACAATGATCAATAAAATTGATATTACCTCTGCAAGCAATGCGTCGAGTTTTTTGGCTATAACTATTCTATAACTTTTTCTATAACTTTGTCCGCTGAGTTCTCGTTGACGTCGCGCTGTGTACTGCCTCAATGTGAGCGTCGTGTCGCTTTTATATTGTGTGCTGCGGCTACATATGTGTTGTTAATGTTGTTGGTACAAATGGATTGCGACTACTTCGCTGCTTTGAATTGTCATGTGTTTTGTTAGTGCAAATTTTTGGACCGACGACTTTGTTGTTGTTTGTTGAATGGCATCGATGATGTCGTGTGGGTAAGAAATACTGGAATAAACAATTTTTCACTTTTGCGGCTACCTAAGCGCTACCTAAACGGTGTTAAGAATAATTCCTAGGAAGTTCATATGTTCTAGAAAGTTGTTTATTGAAATCTTAAGTACATTTTTGTTGTTGATTGTTTCCTTGAATTTTTAACGGTTTGCTACCTATGGACCTGAACAGGGCAAAAAAGGAAAAAAATCTAATTTTTGGAAAATTTTTCACTTTTGCGGCTACCTAAGCGCTACCTAAACGGTGTTAAGAATAATTCCTAGGAAGTTCATATGTTCTAGAAAGTTGTTTATTGAGATCTTAGGTACATTTTTGTAGTTGATTGTTTCCCTGAATTTTCAGCGGTTTGCTACCTATGGACCTGAACAGGGGAAAAAAGGTTAAAAAAATCGAATTTTTTTAAGTTTTTTGCGATTTTGACCTTGAAGATGAAGTTTTTTGATTTTATATGTTCACAATTTTTGTTCTTTATGACAAGAGCTAGAACTTTGCCTCAGAGAGTAAATCAAAATTCCGAACGGTTTGCAAGATATGAGCCTGAGAATATGATCACTTTTTTCCAAAAATTACACCGAGGCCTCAAATCTCTGGGGGCCCATAAAAAAAAAGTGCATGACTTTGGGGGGGGGAAAAAAACACGGGTCTTTTTTTTTGGTCTTTTATCATGTAGCGGTGTCCGTATATGGTTATTTTTTTCGTGTTGCACTGTGTTATGATATGAAATCAAAGTTTGTCAATCGGTTCAGTAATTTGATCATAGGTTTGAGAAACGGAATGGAAGTTAATGAAAACAAGTAACGAAAGGCTAAAGGACGAGGGCGAGTATATGATACCCTCCACTTTCTACTCCATTCCAATTTAATTCGGTAAAAAAGTGAAATCGGGAAGGATTTTGTATGGGTCCTAATCATGGACCATTGAGACCCACTCTCATGTACGCTTTAAGGTAAAATATAACGTTTTTTGCCAAATTATATAAAAGTATTCTGTAAATGTATCGGAAAGGACATTTGCATGTGTGTATATTAAAACCTGGAACGATGTGACCCGCTTTCACAATGTATGTTTATAGGTGAAACCCCGATCTTACCCGCTTTCATATAGACATTGCTATCTGGATTATAACATGCTGTGAGGAAAATCTGGTAAAATATGTGGTTTCTTGATCGAAAAAAGTCATATCGGAAGCAACATTGGTATGGGGGCTATATCTAAATCTGAACCGATCTTACCATTTGTATGGGAGCAATATATAAATCTGAACCGATATTTCTCATTTTCAGCATAGGTGTTCTAGTTGGATTATAAGGTATTAAGCCAAATTTGAAGAAAATCGGGAACTATAAGTGATTTCCACAGCGTAAAAAGTCAAATCGGGAGCGACATTTGTATGGGGGCTATATCTAAATCTGAACCGATTTGCTTCAAATTAAATACCGTTCTTCCTTGACCAACAAAACTTATTTGTATCAATTTTTGTTAAGACCGGTACATTACAACAGGTTGAAAGTGATTCTAGGCCGATCTGTATAATAAATGATGGGTCTAACTCGTCTCCTTTTGGGCGTTATTTCAACTCGCGAAGATGCGTTTAAAAAGTATTTTCTTGTGGATTTAAAAAATGAAATTAATTAAATTTTTTTCTCTTAACAATAAAACATTACAAAAAATAATACATTAAATTTTTTTTGAACTAATGTCCCCTTCGATTTTAATTATTTTTTCTATATTTTTTCTAATTTCTGAATGATTTATGAATTCACTCGCATTTTTTATGAACAAATAGCTACAAAAATGTCTTCCAAATTTTAAAAATATGTGAAAAATAATTTTTATTTAGAAACTACACAACTTCTTCTAAAACTTTCGATTCGTTTGAGATCACATTATTTTCTAGGGAAAAAATAATTAAAATCGAAAAAATATGTTTTAAATTAAACTCATTTGTATAAATCTATAAAAAATATCTTTCAATATCATCCTGGCGCGTCAAAAATTCTTAACTATGTCAGAAGCTATGGAATTTAGAGAACATCAATCTCTATATCTCAAATCAAACTTCCCCCACGTTGGGCAGAAACAGCACATGAGCCTAATCTGCCCTTCTACACAGCATTTTTAATGTTAGTACTTTTAAATTGGGCAAAGAATCGGAAGTGCGTATGATTAATGTGAATTAATTATTGGGCTAATAAACGTATGATTATTTTTATATCAAATATCACTCATACGTCGTATGGCTAATACTAGTAGCTAGCTGACTCGTAAACTTCATCAATCTTTCCGCAGATAGATTGCCACGAGTTCTTCCTAGCCTTCCATTGCACATTCTGATAGTGCCTGAGATGTCCCAAGTGTCCCAGTCGAAGATCTGATGGTCTTAGACTTGTTGCACAGCGCTGGGAGTTAGTTGTACGATACATCAATTTTGCTTTTGTTTGCCCTTGTGCTTCGGGATAGCACAAGCAATTTTCATAAACTGAGTGTTGACA
Source organism: Polietes domitor (assembly GCA_947397865.1). NCBI lineage: Eukaryota > Metazoa > Arthropoda > Insecta > Diptera > Muscidae > Polietes > Polietes domitor. The sequence goes on from OX377620.1 coordinate 117,627,921, forward strand.
TGTTCCATAATTAAATCCAGGTCACTTGCGTTCATCGCTTGCTCCAATTTGCTCTCATATGCACAACCGTTTGGCCCTCTCCCATGGAATGTCTAGGAATGTCTACTTTGGTCGATTGGGACCCAAACTAATATACATACACTAGTGTCTTAGTTAATCACTGAGAAAATTCAGCATATATGTAGCTGCAAACATCGTAAAGGCAAAACCTACCCAGCCAACCAATAACCCAAAAATTACTGTTCATTGTTCTTCGTTAATGTACTTTGGGACATTTTTGAAAGCATACTTTAGGGAGGTTATATGCCATGAGGGTTTAATTGAAGGTAAAAAGTTATTCCCTGGTATGTAAGTGCTAATGCAAGATGTAGGGAGTTTTATCTTATCGCCCATATGACAATCGCATTTCGCCAAATTTATTTTTTATAATTTTATTGTATTGTATATAGAAAATTAAAAACAAAGGCCGATATGCAATGTTAATATAACTGTTTTAGGATATTTATTAAAAAATAAATATATGACGATTTTTAATTTTACGTTACGTGGACGGTATGTGTGTTAGTGGGCGAATTTAAACAAAAACCCCTATTGCGATCGAAATTTCCTTGGGAACGAATTGTTCCCTTAAAATCGAAATTGTGATTTTTTTGTATTTTTGCCAAGTTGTTCTGCTTTCTTCATTCGAATCGATCACCTTGTTTCCGTTCTAAAGCAAATACTTGAATAATATTACCGATTTATATTCATTGGGGTGGGTCACGAAAATAAATTACTGTGGTCACCCCCCAGAAATGAAGATTGGATTATTTAATGATGATCTGCAAAATATTTCCTCAATGGGTCAAACCATCTGTGAGCTAAACGCTCCTAAAACCACCTCTAAAAACCATGTTTTTCCCGTGTAATTTTTTATGTTCCATTTTTGTCCAAATTTAGTTTCTAAATTGATAGACCCTTGGAAGCACTTTAAATTAAATTTTTTATTCTTGTCTTAGAATAACTTACTGGTAGAATTATTGGACGTTTAGATTGATTTTTTGTGGGTTTTCAAAGTGAGTGTGTGTTTGTACATATCTCTTGGGTACATTTTGTAAAAGGTGTTGTGAAAAATAAATAGAAGGAATCAATACCTTTCGAATGATGCCTAAATGATGAATATCGGACGATAAATGACGTCACTGACTCCATATTTGCGAAATAGTTTAATACAGGAGATGTAATTTCAGAGCCAAAACAAAGAGCGCTGCGACGTCAATTTCCTTCCGATGTTCTTCATATAGGCATAATTCGAAAGGTATTGACTACAGCTATTTATCTATATTTATAAAAGAGAATGCCGTCCGTGTGAACACGAAAAACTTTATAACGGATCGTCTGATTTTCACGATTTTGGGCTTGATGAATTCGTGTTGGCCAAAGGAAGGACATAGGATGTAGGACAATTTCCAGAAAAATATAAAATCCGGGAAGATTTTAACGAAAATTTTACTGTTTTTTTGTGAGTTTAACAAAACCAAATAATATTTCGAATGTTTTAAATTTTTTTCATGTCAATGTCATTTCTTTTGTGATTTCATATGTCGGTAATTATGAAACTCAATTAATTTCTTCGAATATTATTACATATTTTGGGTTTTCATTTTAGTGATCATGCCGCCAATAAGAAGGTCAAACCTTTCACGTCGCTGAAAATTGGAACCTATATATTACAAACCACGATAATATCAATATGATAAGATCAATATGAAACCTGATTTTAATTTTACCATTTGTATTTTGCCTGGCGAAGCGGGCGGGGTTCGGCTAGTTTTTTATAAAATACACCAAGTACGAAAAAGTTTTCCAATAATTCAACCAATAAGTTACTCTCAGACAAGAATCAAAATTTATATTTAAAGTGCTTCCGAGGGTTTATTAATCAGAAAAAATTCGGACAAAATGCAAAATAAAAAAATCCACGGGAAAACATGTTTTTTTGAGGTGTTTTCAAGAGTGACGAAATATTTTGCAGATCATCTTTAAACAATCCAAACTTTATTTTCGAGGTGACTGTGAATTGTTTTCCCAATTGTATAGCCCGCGACCCAGCATAATATTCATATTACCAAGTTACGCGATAGGGGCGAATATTCAAGGGTGTTAGAGAATACAAGTCGAAAATGCTCATTTATCGAAAATTAAGAACCAATTCCTACATGAACTTGTGTTTCGAAATCGGAATCCATGGTAGCTGTGATTATTCTAATTTGACAAAGTTTCTCTGTGCATCGTTCTCGTACCCCGACATACTATTCGCGTCCTTTCAATCTTCTATCCCCATTTTATGATTTTACGGATTCCCGTTGATAATAGTGTTTAACAGAAGCAAATATTAATTGTAAAAGCTTATTGTTTTAAAAATCAAAATTCGTTGGCCCTAACAAAAGTAAAGATGTTGAAAAATCCAAATTTTTAAACCATTTGCAAATATGTAATACCTTTTATTTATATTAAAAATTTAGTCAAAAAAACATGAAATTAATTCTAAATACCTAATTTAATTAAACTTAAATTAAATTTTACATTAACTGCTAAATATTTACAAACTATTATTAATGCTAACTTCGAACAACATCTGCCTCTATCTAAATTGTACATCGTAATTCTGTAAAATGTCAATAAATTCCTTAAGATCCAACGTTGTTAGCGCCTTCAAATATTCAATGGCATTCAATTCCAGAGCCTCCTTGTTGGCTTCATGGCACAAACCCTCCACATCGTCCCAATAGAATTGCTGGCCATTGACCACAAGCGTTGTGTTACGCACCATCACTTTGAGGTCGGGTTTGCGGCGCAGCAGTTCTTTGCGCACAATCATCAGCTTGTCTTTGCGTTTACGTTGCAAAGGTGAAATTTCCGATTCTATAAAAATGCCAGTATCTTTCAGTTTGGGTATTTGTCGGAAGATGACTTTGGCATCTGCATGATTTTGTAATTCGACGACGACACATTTTTTGCTGGAATCTGTGCCAACTTTCGCTGCTGACGGTATTATGCAAGAATTCACAATTTTGATGTTCTCTAAGCCTAGCTTTCCGACAAACAGCCTTTGCACTGCTTTCTGAGGATCCGAAGGATCCGCAACCGTCAAGTTACGTATGATCAGCTTACGCTGATGCAACATCTTGTCCACATTCTGCAGTTCATTTTGTAATTGTCTTTTGCTGGCCTGCGACTGTTGAACCGCTAAACGGAGAGCTGAGCATTCCTGTTTCAAATGCTCCATTTCCTTTTTGAGCTCAATCAAAGCCGAGTCGTCTCCAGATGCTACAGACATCTGTTGCAGACTTTCATTTCGTTTATTGGCATTTAATTGATGAACGGTTTTTGTAAGATTTTCTATGTCCGTTTGCTTGACAAACTCTTTTAGTTTTTCATCCATCATTTTGCTGATGATGTCCTCCAACAATTTGTTGGATGGTTCAGCTTTATCTTGTCTTGTCTGACTGCCAGTTTGTTTTCGAAATTCCACATTTTCAGGATTTCCATCGCTCGGCTCTCTGGACGGAGCATTATTGACCATATTAATGGAATCATCGTCATTTTCGGAATTCTCGGAATGTTTATCATCTTCACCGATTTCAGATGAATCCAATATAGCCGTGGCGTCGATGTACGGACCGTTTTCATCGTTCGAATCGCCTATAACGCCACAGCTATCATCTTTGTCAAACTTCATGTCCATTTTGCCATCCATGATTTGACTCAAATGTGGCAATACGCCCGTCTTAATGCGATATATTTTATAGCTGTCGTAGATTTTATTGATCTCTGGATGGCCACGCTTCATATGCTTTATAAAGTTGGAGGAAATACTCTTATTGCCACGAACCACCTTGCCACAGGCATAGCAACGGGCGGCTATGGCATCCTTGTGATTAGGAGAAGTAAAGCCATCGATCTGAAAAAGAGAATCTTATTAAAGTCTAGGGCCTTTTATGTGAAAATAAGTTCTTTAGAAATCCAGTCCTTTGGATGTAGACGTTTGAAAGTTGCTTACCAACTTGAAAAACGGCGGATTGAATAGAAGACTCGATTCTCCTCTCTTATATTTCTTCAGTGGCTTGCCGTCGGGCTGCGGTGCAGTGTTGTAAATGTCCATACGAGCATTTAGATGATGAAACATATCATATTCCGGAGCATGATGCATACCCCCTCCAAAGCCGCCATGTGGTGGGAAATACGAAGAATTATGATGTTCCGCGTTCATATGGCTGTTGTTGCTACCAGTGGTACTGCCGCCGCTGTTATTGTAATTACCCGCTGGATTCATAGCTGCTGCCGCAACAGCTGCCGCTGTGACAGCGCCTGTTCCTCCTCCTCCATTTTGCATTTGTTCAAAGTTCCTTTTGACGGACAGATGCTGATGGTGAGACTGTTGATGGGACTGCTGTTGCTGTTGATGACTACTCGATTGATGCGAATGTAGTTGGTCCCCATAATAATGGCCCGATTGATTCATTGTTGCTGGTGCTGTTTCCTCTTGATTTTCACCATATACATCATCGCAGTTTTCGTATTTTATCGTTGCTTCCATGGGACGTTGTCGCGTTGACATGGACGCATGCATAACGTAGTCGTTCGACGTTCTTGTGACTTCACTACAATCAGATGGTCGATATCAGTAACATCGTATATCACAAAATTATTATTTCATTCTTCGTCGCGTTCTCGAGTGGTTGTCATGTACTTGAGTTGGAAAAATTTCAAGTATTATCAGGCATTTTGTTGTAAGTCCATTCCATTAATTATTTTCAGTCTTATTCTTTGGCTTATCATTCGCTTTTGTTGTTCTTCTGCTTTGGTTATTTTCTTCGGGACTGGGTGAATCGTAAAAATCGAGATGCCACATGGTACTAGAGCGTTCGGATATGTTAAAACGTATCGGATTTAGTAACAAAATCCGCAGTTGAACTTTTTGGTGTTCGGATGTGGTCTGTGAGAGGTTCGGTTTAACAACTGCTTGATTAAAAGGGTCGTTTACACATGAAGATTTATTGCAGTGGTGCAGAATGAGCTATATGGTTTGAGGTTTTATTACTCTTAAAGCAGGCTTTACGTCAGGGGATCCCATCTGTCAAAAAATGACAAATCATTTAAAAGTGGCATAGTGTAAATAAAACCAAATGATTTGGAGAGATGATTGCACGTCAATTGCCTTGTCAGATTGCAGGGGGAAATCTAGTTTAATTTGATATAGAGCCAAATCTAGTACTTTTTGTATACCTATTTAAAATCGACCCACAGATCGATTTTTTAAAAACCGAATTTGAAATCTAATATTTGGACACGCAAAAATAAGAAAATTTTGAAAATTTTATGGTTATTTGTCTAAGCTATAGGAGAACGAGAAGAAGAATTTGACATTTAGTTCTAATTTCTCTCTCAATTTAAAATTTAACAAGAAAAGTAACAAATGTAAAATATATAAAAGTGTTTGTTAAATTTAAAGGATTTAAATTTTGAGGAAATTATAGCCTTGTCACACTGCATGCGAAATCTAATTGAAATGAAATACAAATGTCTAATTTGTATGGGATCTGACCTTATGTCATTTAAACTTGATTTCACATTCAGTGTGACAACGCTATAGGGATGAAAAACGGTCACTGGGTCCATCAGGAGTATCACCATCAAAATGGAAATATTATAAAAATGTGCATTCCATAATATGATCCTTCACATATAAAAGAATGGAATCAGTGATGGAAGAAAACACAGTGGTCCATAGCGAACTGTTGAACAATAGCAAACTATAATAATAGTATTGCAGTTTTCTCTGCAAAAAAATTAATTTGAAGAATTTTATTCCTCTTCAAACGGATAGTCTGCACTGCAGTTTCTTTTTTTCTTATTCGAATAAAAATTAATTGTACAAATAGTGGTTGTTTATTGGTATTTATTTAAATCATCATTTGTTAATGGTATGAACACACATTATAATAAATAATAAATACAATTTAAATTTCATAGAAAATAGACTTTTAATCAATTAAGGACGGGCATTGGAATACTTCAGCATGTTCACATCCATTTATTCTAATAGGTTGAAATGATGTCCAATCTGCGTGTTGGTCTTCTCTGATCTGACCATCGGCAGATCATTGTAGCGCCATGCAATGCGTAAGCCGTACTTAGCCATTTCCTGATTCTCCTCGTACTCCATTTTGCTTTAAATTTTGTCCTTTTCCACTTCGCCGTCATCCAAGGGTTTCGGCAATTTGTAGACGACATCTTTGGGGCTGTCATCTAAACTGATGAAGAACTCCGTTTGCTTTGATAAAATACCCTCGGCCATAAAATATTTGGCCAGTACTTTGGAGAAGGTGACCACAAATTTGTCTTCTTCGATCGGACATATTAAGCCAATGGGCAAACCAACACACAATAGGACGTCAAACAAAGGGTTGATGTTATCACTTGTCCTGTTTGTGGACTGGTCCGTGTAATTTGTTTGTGGACGTTTCGGTTGTGAAAACTGGACATTTCTCACGGATGCAATTGTGAGCGATTGGGTAAAACGGTTTCGCAAATTACGTAAAAAAAACTTAAAAATATTCGCGTAAATAATTCCTTCCGGCAACTATTCTTAAGGCCCAAAGTTAACCCATATTTTAGTAATTAATTTAATTTTTGTGGCTGTTGTGGCTATTGTTGACATTTTGTTTTGTTTACAAACAATCGTTTGACAAACTAAATCGACAAAATGTCATAAAAATGTAGTGTGACAGGGTCGATTTCAGCAACTCGATTTCACAAAAAATCAACATGATTTCATGCAGTGTAATAGGGCTATAAGACAGATTTTCAAATGTTAAAATTGTCTGGTATCTGACATTTGAAAATCGATCTTTGCCATTTAAACTGGATTTCGCATGCGGTGTGACGAGGCTATTAGACACATCAAATATTCGGGCAAAAACGCTTTACGCATAAATGCAATTTTTTATGGAAAGAGTCGTTTTGTGCACTTAAAATGACCAAACACGATTTGAACTTGAGTCGTACAAAAAATAATCATGTGTAAATAGCCCTAAAATCGATCAGCCCTTTATTTCGTTCAGTGTCAGCTCGATGTGAACGATGTGGCATCTCTGCCAGAGCACAATGCGATATACGAATGTCAGTGAGAGGAATGAAAGGAAGAATTTTTTTTGCAACATTCACCCAGCATCTCATTTAATTTTATATTAAATATTAATAAATTATTTGAATAATAAGACGTTTGTCAACTTAATCAAGCACTCATAAATCATCTAGATAAGATAAATTAATTTCTGAATAAACCAGAATAGAATAGGGACAAATAAAGATGACAAGTCCAAGGCGCGCCGCCCCCATGCATTTTTCTTGACATAGCTCCGCCGCCGAAGCTTTCTTTTTAAAGTGGCCGCCGACTGAATAATGCTCCTCCGAATGTACTATTAGCCAGAACAGTTTTTCCCCAACTGATACAAAAAGTAACAAGTACCAACCGCAAGAAGTGCCGTAAATCGCGTTAACTGTAAATCGACTTTGTCATTTCAGCTACATTACGCATGCAGTGTGACAAATAGTGGAAGATATGGCAATCAATGCTGCTGCTGCTATTTGCTATATTATTCCTTCCGAACCCCTTCTGATGCTCTCATTAGATAATTTTTGAAACTAACCGAAATTCAGCCGCATCCAAAGCAAAATCGGAAAGGCACGCCGCCGCCGACCAAAAGTTTGTTGCTACGACGTCGTCGACGATTTCCCTCGGCTTCGTACTCTGACTCAGACTCCAATTGGATACACAACAGACAGAACAGACACCGTGCCAACGAAGAATAAACAATAAAAGGAACGGAGAACAAAGCAGAACATAAACAAACCAAACGAACAAATTAAATTGTGGATTTGTATTTAATTGCTTTAAAAAAAATAATTATTCGATGAGATCTGTGCGTTAACGGTGGTTTCTTAACAAAACAGCGAACAGAGCATTAAATAGGGCAGAGCGGAGCGGCATTGCACAGTGGTGGAAGAATTGACATTCATGCTCGGCATTGTTTTGGTTCTCTTCGCGTGAGTCAGTGTGTGTGCGTGCCATTGTCGCTGTCCAGTGGTTGTTTGGTGGTGTGCGTTCAAAGTGCTCCATTCATGTTGTTGTTGTTTTCGTTCGCTCACCACAATTGCGAGAGGGGAGCACGACGTCTGTGAATTCAATCTTTTCGGGGTATTTGTAGCTGTCAACGTGACAGTCTCCCGCCTTCATTGTTTGCGACGGTACGTTTATGTTTGTTGCTAGACGGTCTCAATTCGTTCTTCTTTCGTGGATAATTTATTTTATTTGTTGGTTGGAGGAAGAAAACAAAATTGTTGAAAATATTTGAAAATCTAAAAGAAAAGCCAAAGGCTCGCCTTATTAAGAAAGTGAGTGCGGAAAAAGTGAAAGTTTCCCTGAGAAATCTGTGTGTGAAAGCAGCAGCAGTGTTAAGCTAAAAAGCGAATAATTGTTCTGTGTGAAGAATGCCAAAGCAAAATAAATGAATTGCTAAAATTAAGCCTAAAAATAAAGAAAAAGAAAATAAATTAAAAAGCACTGTCTGGTGTGCGTGTGAGTGTTCTCCTTCGGTTTACTTTACATTACGCGTATCCATCCATCACCCATCATACCGGTCGGACTTTCTGCTGTGTTTGTTTGTAACTGCGCGTGTTGTTGCTGCCGCCGCCACCTCCACTGTCACTCACTGCCTTCGACCTGCTCAGCTGAGCCTTCGAATTATTGACATTTCGTTTTACGCCTGCGTTTGCCAAAAAAACACCAAACACCACCACCGAACAAAGAAACGCGAAAAGCCGAAAACAACACCTACAAATAACAAACTCCACCTCACTCCTCTGTCCTAGAGTCCACCACCACCTTAATAATGTATCGCATTGGTCCCATAGGTCGCAAGTCCAATTTCCATAACCGTGAGAAATGCCTCATCGGTTTGGTTTTGGCCACTTTGTGCTTCCTTTGCTTTGGTGGCATTTTCCTGCTGCCCGACAACTTTGGCGGTGATCGGGTGTTAAGGGTCTACAAACAATTCCAAAAAGCCGGTCCCGAAATATTCATACCCGCTCCACCCCTGGCCGGTCATGCTGTCAAAGACCAAGACCCCCACTTCATGAATGACCGACAAAAGTTGCAGGCCAAAATTAAAGAAGAGCTAGGCGAGATCATGGATAAGCCTCAGCTGCAGCAGGACACCTTGGACAGTGAGGATGTGGGTGAGGGAGCCGACAATGGTTCGCCCCAGCAATTCGACGATACAGCGGCCGGTGGCGAACAGGGTGCGGCGCCTCCCGTCAACAGCCCTCAGAAGAGAGTTCATCAAAGCCAGCATAACAATGACAATAACAACAACAACGGTGGCGGCTCACCCGATGATGTCGCTTCGTTGGATAACAACAATTTGCCATTGGGCAATGTTAATCTACAAATGCCCCTGGGCGGCCATGCAGACAGCGATGCCAGTGTGGAGGATAAACGTCTTAAAGTTAAAGAGGTAAGATATACTCGTTTGATTCTTTGCGTTGAGACTTAATTACATGCGCCCATAAGGGCTACTTCTTCTCATCGTTTATTTTTTCTAGTTCATTATTGTGGGAACTTGGCCAGGGAAATGTTTAAGCATTATCTAATTGTTGTTGGTGTGTTTGTTGTGGACTTTCACAAGTCATTTATTATATTTTGTATTAATTGATGTTATAATTCAACGACGAAAACTCACATTAATAACTGAAGCAATCAATTATGATATATCGATGAATCGATTTTATGAAGTTGCAATGCGGGAGCTAGCACAATGCAGGAGGGAGGTATGATAAGAGCACACAAATGAGACTAAATTACAAGGGTTTTATTACCAATTATTAAGACCCAAGAAAATATGAAATATGTGGAAGGGGCATATGTACGGGACTGGTGATTGAATACGAAATTGAACCGATTATTCGTTGATTGCTTTGACTTTAATTTCTCTGCACTTGTTCTTTACTGAAACTTGATTAAAAGATTCAGTTTTGGATTCTGATTTTTTTTTGTAGTAAATTCATTATCTTTAGGAAATGTTGTTTGGAAGGTTTGAATGAATTAGTAACAGCAATAAGTATTTATTAATTCCTTCGTATCAGAACTTATTATTGTTTGATGACATCAAATCTATTGCAGTCCATATTAATTTGGAGCCCAATTAGGGTTTGGGGTTTCCCGGACTTTTTTCATTTCTCGGGAAAACGGGAATGAATCCCGGGAGAAAGTAATTTATTTATAGGTATGTCCAATATGGTTTAAATTATCAACATTTAATAACTGATGTGTTTTTCAATACTGTCATATTACAAATTAAAAACGAATGTTATTGTCAAAATATTTTACAAATTATTTTTCATTTTACAAATATTTTACAATACAATACAATATTTTACAATATTTTACCTTTTCAATATTATATTCGGAACATACAAATTTATATTGAGAAATGTAAATTCATAATAGGAACATGTTAATTCATAATGAAAAATATAAATTCACAATGAGAATTGTTAATTTATATTGAGAACAATTAATTCATAATAGGAACATACCATTTCATAATGAAATATACAAGTTTGTAATCAGAAAATCAAAATTCATAATCAGAAAATACATTTTCATATTCAGAAAATATGAATTCATAATGAGAAAATATAAAATCATATTGAGAAAATGTAAATTTATAATGAGAACATTGATAAAATATGTGTTTCTACGAAAATATCCATGAAATTGTAAAAATTTTCCCGGGAATTCCCGGAAAAATTTGGACGGGACGATTCGGGTATTTCCGGACCCCAAACCCTAAGCCCAATAGATTACACTGCTACAGTCTAAAAACTCAGAGAAGTGATACCATTTTTCTTGTAGGTATTGTTGACTGCAACAAAAATCTGTATTTGATTTTCTCTTTCACATCGGATTTGAAAATAATAAACCTGAGACCTTCGATTAATATATAGTTTATTTAAGAAAACTTAAGAAATCTATGTGCTTTTGTCCAGCAAACACAATTTAAAAAAAAATAGTAATTTTTCATCTTTTGCAATGTTTTGCACATTATTTTGTTTGGTATCTGTACCACTAGTAATCTTATTTAAATAACACATTTAGTAAGGAGTAGAACGCCGCTTATTCTTCAAAAATCTGTCAGTATCTGAGTAATCTGAGTTATTGAAGTTTGCAAGTTTTGGTCATTCCAGTTCACATCTCGCATTATTTTATTTTATTTCAAAAAAATACTTAAAATTCATCAAAAGCGACAAAAACTATGTCTGCAAGACAACTTGACCTAGTATTTGTTATTGATATTCATTACTTTGAGATCAGTTGGAATATCTCTCTCAACCTACCTTGGTTTATCGATGTTGTACTCTGATGAATCTCCTTCTTCGACCTCACATGATGATCTCACCGTTTTCTGTTACAGAAGCATACATTTTGTATTGCTTAACTCCCTTCTCCTAGAATTTGATTTGATTTCGGTCTGCTGCAACCAGAAGCCACTATAGGTATCTTGAGATTTTATCGAATTCATAGGGACTTCCTGTCACAGTCTGTACCGAAAATTCGTGTTGGACAATCTGAAAGACTACCATGGTCTTTCGTGAATTGTCCTGAATGAAGAATTCGAGAAGTATGCTTTTTAAGAAATTTGATTTGAACTTGGATATTGTCCTGGCTCAAGACCATTGTGCATCTATATTTAATAGAATGCAAATGTATTTACAAATAGTATGGTGACATTTAATACTTGGCTTCAGACTACACTATCATGATTTCCACCCTGTCATAGGTTTCCTCAGGACTCGCAGCGACTTTTCAACAACATACCCGGCCTCTTTAAGTAAATGATTTTCACAAACGAACGAGAAGCACAACTCACTTTGTAACGGCCCGACTCATGCCCTACCTTCCCAAAACCTGTTTGCTACCTTTAATACCGGCCGTGCTCAGGGAAAATGGGGTGGTGTCTTTGGTCCTGGAAAGTAGGTTACAGCACGCTACAAAAATCCAAAATTAGGTAGCTAAAACCCTGAGTGATGATACTCTCACAACAAAAGAAACGAAATGAAAGGAAGAAAGTATGAAAAAGCGAAGAGGATTTAGATGTAATGTTCCTCATTCGGTCAAAACCCAACCTACCTACGTTACCCATTGGAAATCTGTTGGATAACCCACGACGATCATGCTAACCTTACTCTAAGTTTTCCGTGGAATAATTAAAAAAACTTAGTTCATTTTAAAAATCAAACTTGCCTTCATGTTTTAATAATCATTAATTAGAAGAACATCAGTATTGTTAATAATTATAAAAAAAACATAGATTAAACAAAATTAAATTCGAAGAAAAAAAAATGAATTCAAATACTTCTCATGGGTGTATAAAAATTTAACATACAGTTACCAAAACTATGTTAAAAATGATAACAGAAAATGTTCATAACATATCAACTTACATAGTTATGAATTTAACATAGCAATTGTAACATTTTGGAAACATAAACGATTTTTTTTTTTTTAAATTAGCAGATTGAATTAGATTTTAAAATTTACAATATAGATTGAATGAATGACTATGCTAAAACTTCAAATGACAACGTAAATATGTATCAATTTTATAAATAAAAGAACGTATTTGATTTACAGTATGAAATCATTTGGATAAAAAGAAATATTAAAATGTTAAAGATTCAATTGAAAATGTAAACATCAAATTTAGAAAAGTGTATGTAGTGTTTCATGTATATGCAAATTTAGGGAGTGACAATTTCAATATAAAACAAATTATTCAAAAACTCACCAGCACGAAACTCCAACGAAGACAGCAGGCCCGATGTCGATTCTGGATTCGCTAAACATTTAAATTCAAAATTATCACTCACAGCAATCAACATGTATGTGTACGTGTATATCATAAATCTATCTTTTAACGCCCGAGAAAGTCAAGGATACATATAACAACTAATCAAGAGGATTATGAATACGTTCACTTGTACAGCTTGATGATGAATTTGCACTTTCACGTCATTGGGTCATGTTTCCTTTTTTTATTTAAAAATTCGATTCCAAGTGATTTTTACAGCAGACCAGATGTTGAAGTGCAGGTCAATTCCACATTCGGCAGCGTATTCCTTCATAAACATATGTCGTCCTTACAAAGAGCATCCCCATTTAGAAATAGAACATTTTACAAAAATGGCAAACTCCTTAGAATTTGGATCATCCTGATACCAAAATTATTGCAGAGTCCGGTTTGCTAATTTAAAATGCTTCGGCGAAGCTCAGATTTGCGACGTATGTCTGAAGTTTCGATTACACAATTAGAATACTTCGGCGATGCTCAGACTGGTGACAGGAAATTCTTTAACCCGTCGAAGGATCAAATGCTGCAGCAATAGAAGATCATGGTTCAAATAAGAGGTCACAAATGCCAAATTCAAAAAACCATCGTCAAGGAATGATGCCACTTTTAGAAGAATCCTTCGGATAGGGATTTACTCATCAGCAAAAATTCGTTGTTTATCCAGATAATGCGCACACCGAAACATAAAAATTAAATTCTCAAAGACAAACTTCTATTCCAGAATGTTCAATTTCCGTCAACAAAATTTTACGTCTTTCAGCTCCAAACAAAACTTTTCGAATCCCAAAATTTTATCAAAAATTTCAAAAGCTAAAATTCTGACAACATTCACATCGAGGAAATTTGCATGGCCAACTTAATCGGAATATCCAAAAAAACAAACAGTAACATTCGACAAAGTTTTCCACACAGCACGACCTCACAACTTGCCGAATATCTGTTTTTAAAAAATCGCACCAAATAATAATGAAGATAGAAATTTAAGAAATCTAGATTGAATTCCGAATTTGTGCTGATCCGGTAATCGCTGATTGTTTTGCGATTTTTTTTGCTGGCTGATCGATCTATCGGTCTAAGGACTTTTACCCTTATGATATTTCTGCTTTGAATTAATAAAAAATTCCAGTTATTGACTTACCATTAGTCTTGTCAAGTTTTAATGTTCACAAATCAATAAATAGTGTTGGCCCTGATGGGCTGCCAAGTATAAGTTAAAAATTCTGTGCTAGTAATTTGGGTATTCCTCTGACGTTATTATTTAATACTTCATTAAGATGTGGATATTTCCATTTGACTTGGTGACAGTCATTCATTGATTTCCTCCATAAATGAAGTTGAAAACTATAGCAAAATTTAGTGCTATCTCGAAGCTTTTTCTTCTATTTTGAGTCCCAGCCAAAATGGATTTCATAAGGGCTTATCGACCATAACAAATTTGACTCTGTTATTGACTCTAGCGTTATTGATGGGCTTGTTCTGGGTAATCAGACTGTAATCATCTACACAGACGTATGGCATTTGATAAAGTCAACCGCGAAATTTTGCTATATAATTTAGAACGAATTTATTTTAGCCGTAACTTTTTTCAGATGAATATCCTCGTATCTGGATAACCGTTCGCAGATGGTCAAATTCGGAAATTCTTAATCTAGACCAATTCTGGTGTCATCGAGAGTTCCCCAAAGTAGTCGTCTTGGACCTGTACTCTTTTTATACACTCCACGAGGGTATTATGTCTTTGTGCAGATGTTTGTAACGTCCAAAAGGAAGCGAGATAGACCCATTGTAAATCATATCGATCGACTTAGAATCACTTTTTGAATAGATTTAGCAATGTCCGTCTGCCATATATCCTTGTAATCAAAGCACAGGTCGCAATTGTAGCCAAAAAAAAAATGAAATTTGGCACAGCGAAGTTTTTCGTGATAAGGACGAATGCTACTTAATTTGAAGAAAATCGTTTCAGATTTAGATATAGCCCCCATACGAAATTCACTCCCGATTTGACTCTTTTCACTCTATGTACCACATATTTTAACAGATTTTCTTCAAAATTGACAAAACATCATATATTTAAACTGTGGTGAAAATGTGTTAGATCGGTTCAGATTTATATATAGATCCCATACCAATATCGCTCCTACTTTGACTTTTTACGCCCTATAAACCACACATTTTAACAGAATGTCTTTCAATTTGGCAAAACGCCATATATTTCAACTAGAAACAGCTCTGGTAAAAGTAGTCCAGATCGGTTCAGATTTATATATAGCTCCCATACAAATTTAGCTCCCAAATTGGCTTTTTACGCCCCAGAAACCACATATTTTAACAGATTGTCTTCAAATTTGGCAAAACATCTTATATTTAATCTAGGAATACCTATGGTGAAATAGGTCAGATTGGTTCAGATTTATATAAAGCTCCCATACAATTTTCACTCTCGTTTTGACTTTTTCTGCTCTAGAAACCACATATTTTTACATATCTTTTTCAAATTTGGTAAAATATCTTATATTTCCACTAGAAACACCCATGGTTAAAATAGGTCAGATCAGTTCAGATTTATATATAGCTCCCATACAAATTTCGCACTCCCGGCTTGACATTTTCCGCCCCAGAAACCTCGTATTTTCACCGAATTTCTGAAACTGAGCATAACACGTTATATTTGAACTGGAAGATGATATTATGAAAGTTAGTCACTTCATTCCATGTTTGGATATAGCTTCGATACAAATATTCTTCTCGATTTGACAAATTGGGTCAGGTCATATCGATCTATGATTAGGAAGCATACAAAAATCCTTCCCGTTTTTACTTTTTTACCGAATTGAATTGTATTCGGATAGAAAGTGGAGTGTAATATAGTCGGCCTCGTCCGACTTTAGTCTTTTCTTACTTGTTATTGTCTATTATTAGGCCTGTTCGATTGGTCTTACTAGCTTACAACTAAGAAACTTGATAAGGTGGCAACATTTGTATCCAATGGTTTTATTTAAATAAATCAAAGATAAAAAGCTAAGTAATAAGCGAGTAATAAGCTACTTTCTTGTTAAGCGAGTAAATTCCATACAGGCATTAAGCTTCCAATCGAACAGGCCTATTAACTCTTGGCTTTTGATGTTTGCGAATGATATGACAATTTTTTTTTCTTCAAAATGGACAGAATATTCTCATTATTTGCAGGACGATTTGGATAATTGTAGATATTGGTGTGGCATTAATTGTATGGAACTTAGTCTACGGAAATGCAAGCATATGCGTTTCTTTAGGTATAATGAGATATAATCTTACTGGGACTGAATTGGAGAGAGTTGATAGATATTTGTATTCTGATGGATTCGAAACCTTATTTAAACAATCATATCATAATCCTGCCTAACAAGGCCCATGGTGTTATTTGTTTCATTAAACGTTGGGCTATGTGACGAAACTGTTGTTTACTACGCTCCTTAGGCCTATTTTGAATGTGTACATCATTTGGTTTTAGCTCATGAACCAATTGAAGCTTAAATGTAAAATTCTTTGCCAAGGCGGACTTGATACCTGTTTGCACCCGAGCAACGTTAAACTAATTTCGAACTGCACGAGGTGTTTCAGCACGCGTAAGATTAAAGACAGCACAACGCCTGTTGTCGAAAGCGCTGAACCAATTGGTAAATTGTTGGAGCTCTAGGTGGATTTCGCACATTTCGGCCTTTGTGTTTAATTTATCGAATACTGACTATTAAATTGAACAAATTTAGTTCTTTGTTCTGTGCTGAGGCTTTCTATCATAAATCCAGCCCCCCCCAAAATACATGAACAAAAAATGTATTCACTAATTAAATCATAGGGTTTATTATGCACCGCAGAGCAACAAAAACTCTTAAATTTAATACGCCACAATCTCTACTTTTTTGATTGAATTCTGCAAAGAACATTCCAATCCAGAGTATTCTAAGACATTGTGGTTGCATTTAAATTTCTTAAATGTTCAAACAATTGAAAAGTTCATTACTTTAGAGTTATTTTCCGGGGCATATATCTCGGTTTTTTTTTATTAAATTCTACAAAGAACATTGCAATCAAGCGCATTCTATAAGATTTAAGCGATATTTCGCAAAGACATTGTTGTGGATACATTTCAAGTTCACAAATATTTAAATAGTTGAAAATTTCATTATTTTAGAGGTTATTTTACATGGCCTATATTTCGGCAACCATGTATCGTATTGGCATTTCGTTTAGTTCATGGAAAACAAGTGCTCTTGAAGCGTTCTTTTGTTTTGAAAATAATGTAAAATTATTTTCGTTTTCCTTTTCAAACCTAAAGGTCTAGCTGAAGGTTGTCCATACTCTGTGCGTTTCGTTTTCTCCAGTATAAAAATATATTGATACACTGGCGTTTCAGTTAATCTTTGCTAAAAGAAAATTCTGCTTATATAAGCAAATATGTATTTAATTACAAAAAAGAAAAAAACAAATTGCAAAAGCCAACCCGAAATTATTCAACAACAGTTGAACCATTTTTTTGTGCATTCAAATACTCATTTATATAGGGAGGGCCATTTAAAACTTTAAATTAGATTTGGTTGTACAAAAAATACTGATTATTTTTTCAAATTTCTGCTTTTATTGGAAAGTTTTAACTTTGTCATTCAATAATGGAAAAAAATATAATTTTTGCCTCGGCAGTACCTCAATACCGCGGCTGCGTCTTAGGTGGTCCATCCGCTTAGTCCAATTTTGGCATTTCCACGTTTTTGAGTAACAGAGACCCAATTGGTGCGAACGGCGACGAATCGAAAATTGGTGGTCATCATTAACACTGGCCGATACAGCTGCGATATTTTCTTCAGTTCGCACTCTACGTAAGCGTGTTGGTGGTTTAATGTCCAACAATGTAAATTTGGTGCGAAATTTAGTCACAATAGCCCGAATAGCCGCTTCAGTGGGTCGATTAAACTGACCATAAAATGGAAGCGCGCAATGAACTTTCTTAACAGAGCACGCATTTTGATAATAAAATTCAATAATTTGCAAGCGTTGTTCGTTTGTAAGACGATTCATGATGAAATGTCAAAGCATACTGAGCATCTTTCTCTTTGACACCATGTCTGAAATCCCACGTGATCTGTCAAATACTAATGCATGAAAATCCTAACCTCAAAAAAATCACTCTTTATATAAAGGAAATAATATTTCAATTCATAAAGTAAATATAAGGGAGTAATCATAAATACCCTAAATATTGGGGGATAGAGAGCGTATTTTCAGCTACTATAAATTTTGAAAATACCTTATCTCTCACATACGTAGTATAAGACAACTTCATGATTCATCATTTTTGTCAGAAAAGCAACAAAATAAAGTACGAATTTGTAAAAAAATATTTTATGTGGCTATGCAGTCAGAGGAATGTATACACCGAATTCCATGATTCTATCAGCGGTCATTTTGTTGGTACCATTTTTATCCCCTTTTTTGCCCCCTCAAGAGTACGACTATCTAAACTCTGTTTATTTTACATATCTACATAAATAGAGGGATGTACACACCGAATTTCATCATTCTAGCTGTATTCGTTTAGTTGGTACTATTTTTATCCCCTGTAGAAATTGTATCCCGTGAAAGTACGAATTTGGAAAAAATGTTTTATTTTTCGTGTCTACGCAGTCAGATTCAGTCACTCTGAATTTTATGATCCTAGCTGCGGTCATTTGGTAGGTACTATTTTTATCCCCCTTTTCCATTTGAAACCCAAGAAGTACGAATTTTGGAAAGTTCTTTTATTTTACGTGTCTACGCAATCAGAGGAATGTATACATCGAATTACATTATTCTAGGTGCAGTCGTTAGATTGGTACTATTTGTATCTCTCTATCCCCATTTAACCCCTTAAATGTACGAATTTAGAAAAACTACTTTTATATTATGTATCTACTCTATTAGACGCCAAATTTCGTGTTTCTATCTGTTGTCGTTTGATAGGTACCATTTTTATCCCTTTTTGTCCCATTTCGCCCCCTACAAATAAAAAACTCTCTATGGTGCCCTTTTATGCTATAAAGGGAATGCGCATTGCAAATATCAAGTAAATAAAGAGTGATTTTTTTGAGGTTAGGATTTTCATGCATTAGTATTTGACAGATCACGTGGGATTTCAGACATGGTGTCAAAGAGAAAGATGCTCAGTATGCTTTGACATTTCATCATGAATAGACTTACTAACGAGCAACGCTTGCAAATCATTGAATTTTATTATCAAAATGCGTGCTCTGTTAAGAAAGTTCAGAAAGAAAGAAATTGTGTTCAGCGACGAAGCTCATTTTTGGCTCAATGGGTACGTAAATAGGCAGAATTGTCGATTTTGGAGTGAATATCAGCCAGAAGCATTGCAAGAGCTACCAATGCATCCAGAAAAAGTCACAGTTTGGTGCGGTTTATGGGCTGGTGGCATCATTGGACCGTACTTCTTCAAAGATGATGCGAATCGTAACGTAACTGTGAATGGTGAGCGCTACCGTGAGATGATATCCAACTTTTTTTTGCCCAAAATGGAAGAACTGAACTTGGTTGACATGTGCTTTCAACAAGATGGCGCTACATGCCACACAGCTCGCGATTCTATGGCCATTTTGAGGGAAAACTTCGGAGAACAATTCATCTCAAGAAATGGGCCGGTAAGTTGGCCACCAAGATCATGCGATTTGACGCCTTTAGACTATTTTTTGTGGGGCTACGTCAAGTCTAAAGTCTACAGAAATAAGCCAGCAACTATTCCAGCTTTGGAAGACAACATTTCCGAAGAAATTCGGGCTATTCCGGCCGAAATGCTCGAAAAAGTTGCCCAAAATTGGACTTTCCGAATGGACCACCTAAGACGCAGCCGCGGTCAACATTTAAATGAAATTATCTTCAAAAAGTAAATGTCATGGACCAATCTAACGTTTCAAATAAAGAACCGATGAGATTTTGCAAATTTTATGCGTTTTTTTTTTTAAAAAAAGTTATCAAGCTCTTAAAAAATCACCCTTTACTAGCTAATATGTTCAAAAAAACAGGCAGGTATTTTCAGTCCTTGTGAGGGAAAAAATTTTCCCTCTGGGCCGATTTCGCAAACTTTCAATCCCAACCGATCTACAACCATAAGACACATTTAGGAAAAATTTCAACCCCCTAGCACATTTCGTTCGGCCGCTATCGTGCTTTCAACAGACGGACATGGCTATATCGCCTTAGAATTTTACCACGACCCAGAATATATATACTTTATGGGGTCTCCGATGAATATTTCAAGGTGTTACAAACGGAATGACAAAATGAATATACAGTGGTGGTCACGAATTTAGCACAGTCACCACATGTAACTTTTTAAAGCAAATATTTCAACTTCAACTTTATGTTTTTTGACCGTAATTTTTTCTAAAATATTACGTACGATAAGATGACCATTTAACGTTGTTTTTGTTCGGTTCTTATGCTGCATTTTAGTTTTATGCAATTTAAAGTACAAATAATACGAAAAGTGATTGGACAGTAATTTAGCACAAATTTAAAAAACTTTAATCAAATCGGAAAAAAAAAACTGAACTAACCAATACATTTTATTATAAACTTAATATTTGGTCGCATAATCGCTATTTTGAGTAATAGCTGTACATTTTCTGGACATACTCTCCACTAGAGGCATAAAAGACTCCATTGGAGTAGCATATCAGGAATTTTGTGTTTAATTCAAGAAATCGTGCAAATTTTTGGGTTTTATTGCTATAATATGTTGTTAAAGTCCATTCCATAGAATCTCAACAGGATTGAGATCCGGTGACTGTGCTGCACCATTTTTAAAAATCTATTTTGTTCAGCCTCAAACAGCTCTTCACTGGCGTTAAGTGTGTTTTGGTCGGTTGTCGTGTATAAAACGCCACTTAATTGGCATGTATTTATCTGAATATGTTATCATAGTATCACCAAATAGATTTTTGTAAATATTCTGATCCATTAGTGCATCGATTTTGTGTATCGGACAAACGCCGTGTCCAGGAAACGCAGTATACATCATTAGATTTTCGTCAATAAGCTTTAACGTCTCAGATTTGTACTTTGGGTTGTGCTGCATGCTTGGAAGGCACAATTCGTATTGTTTCCTATTAGATCCGCACCGACAAATGTTCGATTCGCCAATCCAGGCGATATTTTCCCAAAAATCTTGGATTTTTCCAAATGATCCTGAGTAGATTAAATTTGACACTGTATGCCATATTTTGATACGTCTGGCTTATGTTGAACAATGCAGCCAAGTAAATTTTGTCAAAAGAGGTCAATTGCAGGGAAATCGATATGCTGGCAACAACCTCAAAAGTCTAGCATCAATCAAACCATAAAATCATTGCAAACATTTTTGATTTCGAAGCATTTATATTTTTATGCGATCAAATTAGAAAACAATAAGATAAAAAACTATACCCTTAACAATAGCAATATTTTCTGATTTCAAAATTAAATTTGACTAGAAATATTTACAGTTTGCACTTGTACCGATCATAAAGTTTGCTTAATGCGGAATATTGAAATAAATAGTCTGCTCCGTTCGTAATATGATTGTTTTCGAAATTCAAACACACGCACACACTATCTACCAGTTAATGGATATAACGGAATACATATAGTGTTAATAAAGATAAGTTATCTTTATACGTTGTTTCACGACCACCTCATGCACTGCTTTTAAAATATAGAGAAATTAAATCCAAAAACATTTTGCACGAAACAATATTTGGAAATAAATAAGAATCCATAAATATGCGTGGACTTGGATTTTGGTCACTTTACCCGGTATTCATATTTGAGTCTGAATAAATATAAATCCGTATAGTAATCTAAACTATTTCCCAATTTAGAACAGATTGAACAAATCAAATCAACACAAGTACTTCAACATCAATGTTGTTATGGAACGTATGTATTAACTATAGATTAGATTACACAATTTTCAGATGATAATTAAAATTTGATATATTCTTCCAAATAAAAATATGCAAAACAAGAAAATATTATAAAGTGCGACAGTCGCGTGTGTGAATATTAGGATGGGTCATGAAAATGAATGGCAGCGGTCACCCCCAGAAATAAGGGTGTGAAGATAAATTCGCACACAAACCAACCAACTATTTTTTGAAAAATATTCTACTTACCAATGGCTAAATAATAGCCTTTGGAATACCCGATTCATGTATTCTAGTTTTCGAGATATCGGCCAATCAAAATTCGCTATATACACCCGATATCTGAAAAACCTATATATCTCCGATCTCAATTTGGACCCACTCTTTTTTGGAAAATATTCTACTTACCAATGGCTAAATAATTGCCTTTGGAATACCCGATTCATGTATTCTAGTTTTAGAGATATCGGACAATCAAAATTCGAGATATATATACCCGATATTTGAAAAGCTATATATCTCCGATCTCAAGCGGAATTTGGACCCACTCTTTTTTGGAAAATATTCTACTTACCAATGGCTAAATAATTGCCTTTGGAATACCCGATTTATGTATTCTAGTTTTCGACTTATCGGACAATCAAAATTCGCTATATATACCCGATAACTGAAAATCCTATATATCTCCGATCTCAAACGGAATTTGGACCCACTCTTTTTTGGAAAATATTCTACTTACTAAATAATTGCCTTTGGAATACCCGATTCATGTATTCTAGTTTTCTAGATATCGGACAATCAGAATTCGAGATATATACCCGATAATTGAAAATCCTATATATCTCCGATCTCAAACGGAATTTGGACCCACTCTTTGTTTGGAAAATATTCTACTTACCAGGGGCTAAATAATTGCCTTTGGAATACCCGATTCATGTATTCTAGTTTTCGAGATATCGCACAATCAGAATTCGAGATATATACCCGATAACTGAAAATCCAATATATCTCCGATCTCAAACGGAATTTGGACCCACTCTTTTTTGAAAAATATTCTACTTACCAATGGCTAAATAATTGCCTTTGGAATACCCGATTCATGTATTCTAGTTTTCGAGACATCGGACAATCAAAATTCGAGATATATATACCCGATAACTGAAAATCCTATATATCTCCGATCTCAAACGGAATTTGGACCCACTCTTTTTGGAAAATATTCTACTTACCAAGGGCTAAATGATTGCCTTTGGAATACCCGATTCATGTATTCTAGTTTTCGAGATATCGGCTCTTCAATGTCACATCAATACATGGGCTAAAATGGCCTATTTTGTATAGTTTTTGTACTTTTAACTGATTCGATGCATTCAAATAATTGGAACGGAAAATATTGTTAACAAATAATTACATAATTCCTTTTATTTTTATTATTTTAAGTATTTTTACGAAAAAATATATTTTTTAAGTACGTTCCACAAGCTAAATTGGTTTGTGTCCTGGGTGTGGGACTAATTTAACTTACGAATTTATCTTCACACCCTTCATTTACTTTGGATGCTGCGCCTTTTTCGTTTACATTGTACAGCCTCTCGATAACTACATCAGCTACTTTACTTCACTTGTTCTGTCTACTTTTGATTTTTCTATAAAAAGTATTTTCGATATTTTTCAAATGAGTTAAAAATGATAAAAAATCGATTTTTTAATGTTAAATTGCGATAAATAAAATATTTATTGAAGAAAATATATCTTGTTTTTTTTTTTTATTTTGAGCTCATTTGAAAGAAAAAAATCGATTAACATTTTTCGATAACTTTTGAGTTACTAAAATTATCGAAAAAACTCTGATCATAGTCTAAAAAATCTGAAAAAAATTACATTGCAGACTTTTGGATTAACTCAGTCACTACGAATGCATGTATGTATTGTTGTAATGTTTCTGACATAATTTCCAACGCTATCGCCAATCGATGTAATAGATTTTTTTCTACAATTACATTTACATCCCCAGCATTTGTCGATTCTAATTAAAGCTCAATGAATGAATTTTCTGTGGAAAAATTTAATTACTTTCGTTCATTAGTTTTTGTTTTTTTTTTTTCTGAAAACGTCATGCACTAATCGCCAACGAAATCAGTTTCCAACACGAAAAATTGTTGAACACGACGATGTGTTTTTATTATTATTAACATATTCATCGTCAGCGTCATTGTCATCGTCAGCGCCGTTTATCATCAGACAGCATCGGAGTATTTTGAAATTTTTTGAAATGAGCAGCTTAAGCATTGGCTCTGTTTACACGAGTACGGCGGTTTCAGATGGCGGCTCTGCTTACATTCAGAACAGAACGTTCTCATATTCCATGCTAGAAGTAGGTCAGTAGTATCAGCCGCGTCTGACGTTCGCCGTCATCGAATACACGTTTGCAAATCGATGAAACGAAGCGACGAATAATTAACAACCAACAATAAACCACAAAGTATGTACGATCGCGGAGGGGGGAGCACCGCATGCAGATGTACGAGTTTGTTGATTGTTCTGTGCTAAACGGGCAGAAAAACCTCAATCGAAAAGAATCGCAAACAACTGGAAACAGAATCATAAATAAACGACGACTGGAGGGAGGGAGTCATAAACTAAAGAACCACGTTGACGGTGTAGCGAGAGTGAGAGAAAGCGAGAGAGAGAGAGACTGTGCGATAATGATGCCAACAACAGCGACTTTGTCTGTAGAATGTCGATCAATCGCCTACGTCCACGACTAATGATCCATTTTGCGGCCAGATCACAACAAGTGCGATTAGAGAGACAATGATTCTTGGATAGAGGAGAATAATAATTCATTCCAAAAAATGTTCAATCTTTCGTCAACATTCCATCAAAAGATTTGAGAGTAATTTTTCATTGGTCGCTGTAGTTTAAACTTTCGCACAGTGTTTCCAAATAATTAATATAGCAAGTAACCCTGCAAATTTAGATGTAAGCGAACTAGAGCTCTCGCACACTTCTTTCGCTCAGCGAAATTAGATTAGAATTAAAGGGGAGGCTATGATATTCGACGAACCAAGATCTGACTATATTAACGAGACCCTAAAAAAAAAGAAAAAAAATGGTCTGCATGTTATCGAAATCTCGCTTAGTTATCGAGTTATCGTTAAATATTAATTCGATAATTTGAAAAAAAAAAATAGATAACTGCCTTAGTAATCGATAACATTCCTAATTTTCGATTGTGAACTTCAATAACATTCATCAAAATTATGAAATTTTTTTAATTGTCAATAACTGCCTTTGTAATCGATAACTTTCATGGTTAACGATGGTGGAAATTCGATAAAAACTTTGTGTATTTTATTTAGTTATTGAGTTATCGGACGTTAAAGTTGGATACAAATCAATTTTTTCGTTCCAATAGGCTCAACATTCATATTTTTAAGTTATCGATAAATGCCTTAGTAATCGATAACTTTCATAGTAATCTATTTTGAAACTTCGATACAAATTTTTTTAAATTTTATTTAGTTACCGACTTGTTGGGCGTTAAAGTTGGGAAAAAATGGATTTTTTGTTCATATCCGCTCAAAATCGATAATTAGAGGGGAAAATCAATAACTGCCTTAGTTTTCGATATCTTTCGTAGTTATCAATTGTGGAAATTCGATAAAAATTATGTGTATTTATTTTGTTATCGAGTTATCGGACGTTAAAGTTGGAAACAAATCGATTTTTTCATTCCAATAGGCTCAACATTCATATTTTTTAGTTATCGACAAATGCCTTACTAATCGATAACTTTTATAATTATCGATTGTGGAAATTCGATAAAAACAATTTGTATTTTATTTAGTTATAGAGTTTTAGGACTTTAAAGTTTGGAAACAAATCAATTTTTTCGTTCCAATGGCTCAACATCGATAGTTTTTTAGTTATCGATAAATGCCTTAGTAATCGATAACTCTTTTAATTATCGATTGTGGAAATTCGCTAAAAAACTATGTTTTTTATTTTGTTATCGAGTTATAGGACGTTAAAGTTGGAAACAAATTGATTTTTTCGTTGCAATGAGCTCAAAATCGATAAGTAGAAGAAATAATCAATAACAGCCATAGCAATCGATAACTTTTATAGTTATCGATTGTTTTGTATTTAACTGAAAGTTTAATAATTAATCAAGCTCGAGGTCTGCCAATTTTCTTGTAATTTTGTTTTTATTTATTCAATATTTCTTCCCTCGTTGAGAAACATCTTCAGAAAATGAAAATGTTATCAAACAAAACAAAACTGTTGACTTGCTAATATTGAATAAAATGTCGAATACTTAGAATAACAATACCAATTTAATACTTTTTTATTATTCACTTCAAATTATATGCACTTCAAATAAAACTATAAAAAAATATTTAAAAAATTATCCATAACTACGCCAGTTATCCAAAAATTTTATTTTACCCTTTCTGTCTAATTTTTGTTTCGATAACTCGAAGTTATCGAATATTTTTGGTCTATTTTTTTATTCAATTGAGCTAAAAATAATAATTTGCCGACAATTTTTTTCATAGAACATTTTTATCCTTAAAATTCCTTTTTGGACTTTTTTGATTTTCTCGAATTGACCTATAAAAAAGAGAAGTTAGAGTCAAAATTCAGAAAAATGCATGAAATCTTTATTTGAATCGATATAATTTAATGTTTTAAGATTATTTCATGCAAATGTTGACCTTGACTGCGCCTCGAAAATTCTGTCTATTTTGGAGTTTTCTATAAAATGTCGATAACTCGAAAATAACTCGCTGTTTTCATTCAAATAAGCTAACAATTATAAAAAATAGTTTTTTAATTTTCAATTTCTATACTAAGTTAGTTATCGAACAATTTATTTTTTTCATTAGATTTTTTTTTTAATTTTCAATTTCGATAACTAAGAAGTTATCGAAAAAAAAACAATTTTTGTTTTTTATTCTTTGCTTTATTTATTAATATCGATAACAATTCCAAAAATTGTTTTCTTATTTTGAGGTCCGTTTTCCAAAACTATAGTCATCAGATCTTGAGGCCTCGGTATCAGATTCATGGCGAATCAAACAAATTGTGAGATTCGCCCACAAGCAAGCCACCAACTTCCTCCCATATAACACGAAATAGAAAATCTACAAAATATATTATATTACACATCAAGTTTTCAATTATGTAAAAATTACAAGCGGCCAAAAATAGCACATCACTACCTTTCTTATTAACTCACCCTAGTATTAGTCGCATCCCAAAATCCCAATTTGCATATTTCCCGTACATATACATATTTCTGAGGCACGAAAAAAATCTGAAAAAGTATCTAGTTTTATTATTTAATAGCTAAATAATAATTAAAGAAGAAAACTCTTGCATCTACAAATAGTGTCATAACTTCTAATTTATCCAATGAATTTTTGTATATATAGACATTCCTATTAAAAATCGAAAGCAAATAATTTTCCCAATGGTTTTCCATTTTTTATTTCGTGACAGAAAAAATGATTTAAAAATTCAATAAAACTTCACAAAAAATAAAAACTATAATTATCTTTTTTTCCTGATTTCAGAAATTCCTACACTCGTTTTTTCATATTTTCTTATCAGTTTAAGCAACATTTTGTATTGTTTTACATGTGATCACATTTTGTTTAGCTCCGTAAATAATAAATTTGTATTTGAAATGTGTTTGTTTGTCGTCGTTTGATGTTTTCAGTACCCTACTTTCCTCCACATTAAATGAATAAAATAATAATAGGCAATAATTGAAGCTTAAAAATATTCCGACTACTGAATGATTTTGTATCGTGTCCGCCGGCACTTGTGGCTAGTACAAATAAAGACATTCAGAGAGGAGAGGCTTTATAAGTTTCGGCATGACCGAACTTAGCTCTAGCTTTTTGTTCTTCTTCTTGTTATGTAAATGTCTCGATTAGTTTTTTCTTTAATTGTATTTGTTATAGTTTTTCTCCTAGTGTTATTCAAATATTAACCGTTTTTATGAAGCAATAAAAAAATCAAAAGAAAAATAAATAAACGTTGTGTAGGGTGAAGCGAAGTGGAATGCTGCTGTCTAGAATGAACTAAAAATAAAACTTGTTTTCGTCGACACACACATCGGAAGAAGAAATGCTGCTGCTATTTGAAATGAAATTCAAAGTGCCTCATTTCAGGGTTAATTCTTATCACTGCATTGCCATAATGTGTGGCCATAATAAAAATAATTTCATTTGAATAACTGCCCTAATCTATGGAAGTGAATTTGATTATTTCCTTAAGCTTCACAATTACACAGTTCTACAAAAAATGACAGGAAAATTTGAGGTTTTGTTTAAAAATAAGAATTCATTGATTTAAATACACTATGCAACAAAAAATAAAAAAGAATTGTGTCAGATATCTAAGAAATTATTTTTTGTTTCCATTGAGGCATGAATGGAAATTTTTCCACAAAAAATTTATTTTCTTTTTCAAAAAATTATTTTTTTTCCAAAAATTGATTTTTTCCCCAAAAAATGATTACTTTCCAAAAATTGTTTTTTCCAAAAATGATTTCTTTAAAAAATTTGTTTTTTCCAAATTTTTTTGTTGGCACGAAAAAATAGAAAGCAAAAATTGTTTTTGTGTTATTTTTTTCCAAAAATTGATTTTTTCCCCAAAAAATGATTTCTTTCCAAAAATTGTTTTTTCCAAAAATGATTTCTTTAAAAAATTTGTTTTTCCAAATTTTTTTGTTGGCACGAAAAAATAGAAAGCAAAATTTTTTTTTTCAAAAATGATTTCTTTCCAAAAATAGTTTTTTTTAAATGGATTTTTCTCCAAAAATTTTTTTTCTTTTGTTGGCACGAAAAAAAAGAAAAAGTACGAAAAAATATTTTGTTTTGTATTTTAATAGCACAAATAAATAGAAAATCATAACAAAGTTTTAAAACTAAAAAATTAGAAAATTTTATAAAAATTCAAAATATAATAAATTAATAAATAATAAGCAAAGGATGATAAAAAATAGAACAATATATAAAAAAACACACACAAATTAAAAATATAAAATAATAAATTCTTCCGAAACCTAAAATAAATTGGAAATAAAGTAATAATAAAATTTGTATTAATAAAAACTTATAAAATTTAAAAAATAAAAGCATAAATAGAAAGTAATCAAAAACAAAATAAAACTAAAAAAATCTAAAGTTTCAAAAAATACAAAAAAAAATAAATTAAAATGATGATAATAAATATTAATATAAATATTAATTTAAAATACCAAAAATTAAAAAAATAATTAAAAAAAAACTTACTTTCTACCATATAAATAAAAAGAGAAATAAAATAACAATATAATGTTTATTAATAAAAACTTATGAAATTAAAAAATTAATTTTTGATTTGAACTGGGATATTGTCCTGGCTCAAGACCATTTTGCATATAAAAAAATATTATAAAAAACAAAAAAAGTTTTTTCCCGATCCACGATTCGAACCCCACCACTCCTGGGTGCAAAGTGGATACCTTATCTCTGTGACCCCATACTAAAAATTCGGTACCATTCGTTTCGTAAATTGTTACGAGATATTAACATATTATCTCTACTTTTTTGGAAGTTGTTTGAAGAACATCCTCTAAATCGGGAAAAAGGCACATTTCAATTTTGAGATGCGATTAAAATGTTCCTTCCTAGAGCGGAAACGAACTATTCGTATGAAGTCGCAGGAGTACGATTTACGCTTTGCACCCAGAAGGTCTCGGTTTAGAATCGTAACTCGGGAAAAATCTTTATTTTGTTTTTTTTTTTATATAAATAATTTTTTTCTGGGCGTTAATGGGTTAAACAATTTGGTTTAACAATTATAAATTATATTTATATCTCTTATCGCAAAAAAGCTACGATTTTTCTTTTTAACTTACCTTATGACAAATTATAGGAAAATAGAATATTGAAATAAATAATAAATATTTTAAAAATAATTATTTTTAAGATTTGATAATTTTATATTAAATTTTGCTGTAAATTCGCCCCGAAAGTTATATTTGTATCTCCGTTCGCAAAAAAAGTTACGATTTTTTTAAATTACCTTAAAAGAAAATAAGAAAAAAAAAATAAAAATATATTTTTTAACAAAATTGATAATTTTTCTGGAGATTAAAAAAAATTAAAACCTAAAAAATATTTTTTTAAGATTTGATAATTTTATATTAAACTAGAATCAATTTGTTTGAAATTCGCCAACAAAACTATACTTGTATCTCCGCAAAAAAGTTACGAATTTTTTAAAATTAGCTAATGAAAATTAAAAGATAATAAAAAAATATTTTTTTAAAAGCTGATAAGAAGAAAACTACTTGAAATTCGCCATGAAATTATATTTATACCTCATACCACAAAAAAGTTACGAATTTTTTAAAATACCCATATGCCAAATTAAAAGAATATACATTTTTTTAATATTTGCTTTTAAGATTTGATAATTTTCTATTTAAGTAGAAGAAAATTACTTGAAATTCGTCACAAATATTGTGTTTGGTTCTGCTGCCACAAAAAAGTTACGCATTTTTTAAAATTACCCTTTGACAAAATTCCTGATTTTCGATCCTCCCTACAATTTCATATATGTTGAAAATCATATATCTTATTAAATTTTCTGCAATACATATACATTAAATAGATGAATTTTTCTTAAAATTTTATGAAATAACCTTCTTTATTTTTTATATTTTATTTACAAAAAATGTAAAATCCTCCACTTTGTCTTTACATTGCCACCCACAAATTAAAAGAACTGAAAACGTAATACATGTCAGTAACATTTAACAACAGATTACATTTCTTTGTATCGAATATTTATTATTTACAACTGCAGTCATGACTAATCCAGAACTCAATAATTTCCGTTGTCGTATTTTATGGAGGAGGGGCTGCATTCAATACTAAACGATCAATTACACTTCAATAAAATTGACTCACCCGTTGCACCTGTGGCTAGTTCAAACAAATATTAAACGTAAATAATAAAGAAATAAATAAAAGTAAAACAAACCCCCCACCATAGAGTTATATAAATAGCTCGAGTGTATAGAATTACTTACTCTAGTCGTGGATAACAAAGAGTAGTGCTGTGCGCTACTAGAGTAAGTAATTCTATACACTCGAGCTATTTATATAACTCTAGTCAAATGCATCAACA
Source organism: Polietes domitor (assembly GCA_947397865.1). NCBI lineage: Eukaryota > Metazoa > Arthropoda > Insecta > Diptera > Muscidae > Polietes > Polietes domitor. The sequence goes on from OX377620.1 coordinate 117,659,002, forward strand.
ATTGACTTTGACAATGATCATGACCATCGATGATGGCCATTATGACCACCACCCGGACGCATTCCACTCAAAACAACAACAGAATTAAAATACTGCATTCAAGCGTTGCATTTCATTCTCTTCGAACTTTGGTGGTCGTGGACTGAACATTTTTCTCTGTTCACTGTTGTTTTCTCTTTTCCTCATTAAGCCGGCCTTTACGAAACTAATTTGTTGTGTTATTTTTATAATCGCATGCTTAGAACGTTTATTCAACCATGTGGACAAAGGCAAAGCCGTTGAGGGTACACTCGACAAAATAAATCAGTCAATCACAGGATAAATCGATGTAGAATAAACGCATATGAATAACATTATGCAACAAAAAATAAAAATTTTGAGACCGAAACCATTTCAGTGCATTGAGACATACTCTGGTTCATGAAATCAACATTATTATTTTTTTTAATTTTTTATGAGGTACTCTCATTTTGGATATACAAGTCCGATCGTTACTTTCACATTCACATACAAGCATTGGTTTTGGAGCAGTCTCATAAAAATTGAGTTTTTCAAAAAAAATAAGAATATTTTGCTGGCACGAAATATTCCACAAAAAATGCAAAAAAAATATTTTTTTTATTTTCTGAATAGGCAACATTCTAGAGAAGGCAAAAATGTCTATATGTTAAGGGATCTATGGGAAGTATAGAAGTTATGGCCCTCTTTGTAGACGAAGAAGAATTTGAAAAAATCATGATTTTTTTCAATTTTTGATAAAATAGCGCGGAAACCTACTTCATAATTTATAAAACAGAATAATTTGTTTTACTTATAACAGCTGGCGTCATAACGAAGGAAACAAGGTTTATTTGAAGAATATGTGTGGATAAATGTATAAGTTATGACTCTTTTTGTAGAAGTAAGGGAATTTCCAAAGAATTTTTTTACCAAATTTTTGCTTGTACTTCTACAACAAGGGTCATAACTTATACATTTTGATTTAAATTTTCTTCAAAAAGGCTTTATTCTCTTCGTTAGGATGACAGCTCTTAAAAAATAAAACAAAATATTCTGGTATTCTGGATATCTAATTTAATAAGGAAGTTTCGCGCCTTTAAGGAAAAATTAAAAAATCACGATTTAAAAAAATCTTTTGCGTCTACAAGGAAGGCCATAACTTCTGCATTTATCCATAGATCTTTTACATATCGACATTATTTTCTTCCTTGCAATGCTATTTAATGAATAATAAAACAAAATAATTTTTCCCGATTTTTTCTTCTATTTTTTTATGGGATATTTCGTGCGACATTTTTTTCTTTAAAAAAAAAAAAAAAAAAAAAACAATATTTCTTTTAGATTTAAATTTAAACCACTTTTTTTCTTTACAAAAAAAAAAAAAACAATATTTCTTTTAGATTTAAATTTAAACCACTGTTTCTATGTGAAAGACATATAGATTTGTAGTCATCATAAATACCTTTAATTTGATATATAGGCGGCCGTTATCGGACTTATATTTCCAAAATGTCATTACAAATATTAAAGGTACCTTTGACGAAATTATAAATTTGTTTGTTTAAGTCATGATGACGAATAGTCAAATAGTCAAATAGTCAAATAGTCAAATAGTCAAATAGTCAAATAGTCAAATAGTCAAATAGTCAAATAGTCAAATAGTCAAATAGTCAAATAGTCAAATAGTCAAATAGTCAAATAGTCAAATAGTCAAATAGTCAAATAGTCAAATAGTCAAATAGTCAAATAGTCAAATAGTCAAATAGTCAAATAGTCAAATAGTCAAATAGTCAAATAGTCAAATAGTCAAATAGTCAAATAGTCAAATAGTCAAATAGTCAAATAGTCAAATAGTCAAATAGTCAAATAGTCAAATAGTCAAATAGTCAAATAGTCAAATAGTCAAATAGTCAAATAGTCAAATAGTCAAATAGTCAAATAGTCAAATAGTCAAATAGTCAAATAGTCAAATAGTCAAATAGTCAAATAGTCAAATAGTCAAATAGTCAAATAGTCAAATAGTCAAATAGTCAAATAGTCAAATAGTCAAATAGTCAAATAGTCAAATAGTCAAATAGTCAAATAGTCAAATAGTCAAATAGTCAAATAGTCAAATAGTAAAATAGTCAAATAGTCAAATAGTCAAATAGTCAAATAGTCAAATAGTCAAATAGTCAAATAGTCAAATAGTCAAATAGTCAAATAGTCAAATAGTCAAATAGTCAAATAGTCAAATAGTCAAATAGTCAAATAGTCAAATAGTCAAATAGTCAAATAGTCAAATAGTCAAATAGTCAAATAGTCAAATAGTCAAATAGTCAAATAGTCAAATAGTCAAATAGTCAAATAGTCAAATAGTCAAATAGTCAAATAGTCAAATAGTCAAATAGTCAAATAGTCAAATAGTCAAATAGTCAAATAGTCAAATAGTCAAATAGTCAAATAGTCAAATAGTCAAATAGTCAAATAGTCAAATAGTCAAATAGTCAAATAGTCAAATAGTCAAATAGTCAAATAGTCAAATAGTCAAATAGTCAAATAGTCAAATAGTCAAATAGTCAAATAGTCAAATAGTCAAATAGTCAAATAGTCAAATAGTCAAATAGTCAAATAGTCAATTAGTCAAATAGTCAAATAGTCAAATAGTCAAATAGTCAAATAGTCAAATAGTCAAATAGTCAAATAGTCAAATAGTCAAATAGTCAAATAGTCAAATAGTCAAATAGTCAAATAGTCAAATAGTCAAATAGTCAAATAGTCAAATAGTCAAATAGTCAAATAGTCAAATAGTCAAATAGTCAAATAGTCAAATAGTCAAATAGTCAAATAGTCAAATAGTCAAATAGTCAAATAGTCAAATAGTCAAATAGTCAAATAGTCAAATAGTCAAATAGTCAAATAGTCAAATAGTCAAATAGTCAAATAGTCAAATAGTCAAATAGTCAAATAGTCAAATAGTCAAATAGTCAAATAGTCAAATAGTCAAATAGTCAAATAGTCAAATAGTCAAATAGTCAAATAGTCAAATAGTCAAATAGTCAAATAGTCAAATAGTCAAATAGTCAAATAGTCAAATAGTCAAATAGTCAAATAGTCAAATAGTCAAATAGTCAAATAGTCAAATAGTCAAATAGTCAAATAGTCAAATAGTCAAATAGTCAAATAGTCAAATAGTCAAATAGTCAAATAGTCAAATAGTCAAATAGTCAAATAGTCAAATAGTCAAATAGTCAAATAGTCAAATAGTCAAATAGTCAAATAGTCAAATAGTCAAATAGTCAAATAGTCAAATAGTCAAATAGTCAAATAGTCAAATAGTCAAATAGTCAAATAGTCAAATAGTCAAATAGTCAAATAGTCAAATAGTCAAATAGTCAAATTGTCAAATTGTCAAATTGTCAAATAGTCAAATAGTCAAATAGTCAAATAGTCAAATAGTCAAATAGTCAAATAGTCAAATAGTCAAATAGTCAAATAGTCAAATAGTCAAATAGTCAAATAGTCAAATAGTCAAATAGTCAAATAGTCAAATAGTCAAATAGTCAAATAGTCAAATAGTCAAATAGTCAAATAGTCAAATAGTCAAATAGTCAAATAGTCAAATAGTCAAATAGTCAAATAGTCAAATAGTCAAATAGTCAAATAGTCAAATAGTCAAATAGTCAAATAGTCAAATAGTCAAATAGTCAAATAGTCAACTAGTGAAATAGATATATAATCTATCTTTGGAAAAAGCTTCATTTTATTCCAAATTTCTCAAATCTTAGCCAGTCATTTTTGCCCGAGTGCATCTGTTTTAAAACTATGTATAATTAGCATTCAAGCATTGTGGTTAATTCAACTCTGCGTTGTTACTTTAGTTTTGACTGACATTTAATAATCATGACGTGGTTCCTACAACCATGTTGTTGTTTTTTGTTAGTTTCGTTCCATAGAAACTATTCGATTGTTATGCAATAAAATGCTCCAAAAGTGTGCGGAAGTAGTTGTCGTTTTGAAAGACCACCTCTCTTGTCCGATCGTTGTGATGTTTTACTGATTGGTATGCATGGCCGGCAAATTAAATGCCAATGACCTGGGAATATATGAAAGATATACGTATTGTTACAATTTCAGTTACTAAAAAGTTGACCATTGTGGGATTTTTCTCAGATAGTTGCTGTTCATAATGGTTTCAATGTAATGTTTTGGAAAATTACGTTAATACAATTTCTTTTAATACTGGGTGTCTGCAAAAGATTTGGCGCTTTTAAAATATTGTGATTCGACAAATAATGACACCTACGAAAATTGTATAATGAAGGGCTGATCTTTGTTATGGGGCCAATAACATCCTAATGTTCTTGTACGCATTTTGAGTATATTTTTCTTTCTTGGCATTGTTTCTTTTTTTCAAATTGAAATCGTATTTCACAGAGAGAACAATTTCCAATACCCGATCGATGGCCGGGTAACCTCAATGTATGTTATACGAACCAAACTCAATTGTGTGTTATATGAACACTTTCCACCCTATTGTGACATTTTACTTATTTTGTTTGTATAATATTTCAAATTTGTTGGCCAAAAAAGATTTTTGTCTATTTTTTTGTCATTTTATTTTTGGCTCTTTTTGTTTAAGATAATATCATTTGTAATTTCTTTAGCTGGCGGGGTGTGCAATATTTCCTCTCTCAGCCATTGACAAAAATTTAAAAGTTTCACTGAAATGCAACTAACTACAGCACTTTGCCCTTGGAAAAATCTTTGTATTTTGCGCGTCAGATAATTGTGATCATGGAATTTTATGACTCCAGCCACAGCCGTTTGGTTGGTACCATTTTTATCCCCTTTTACCCCGTTTTTACCCTAAAAGTATACAGTTAAAAAATCTGTATGCTGAGTATCTAAATTTTCGAAGCAGTGCACACACCGAATTTTATGATTCTAGTAGCCGCCATATGGTCGGTACTAATTTTATCACTTTTTCCAAATTTTGGCTATAAAAGTAAGTATATTTTCAAGTCTACACCGTCAGAGCGACGTTTCAGCTGTTTGTTTGGTACCAGTTTTATCCCCTTTCCCCCATTTTGACTATAAAATTACAATTTCAGAAAAGATATATTATGTTGGGCATCTACACATTCGAAGGAATCTAGTCACCGAATTTTATGATTTAAGCAGCCCTCATATGGTCGGTACCAATTTTATCTCCTTTCCCCCTTTTTTTCACAAAAATACGAATATGGAAATATTTCTTCAATTTTCGGACCGCATTTCGTTATTGTATATATAGCCCTTTGGTTGGTACCCTTTCCCCCATTTTGAACCTAAAAGTACGAGTTTGAAAAATATAAATTTCCAAAAATTCCTTTATATTGAGCGTCTACACATTCAAAGGAATATACGCTTCGAATTTTATGATTCTAGCAGCCGCAAAAGGGTCGGTACTATTTTTATCCCCTTTACCCTTTCATCCCCTTTACCCTTTTTATCCCCTTTACCCTTTTTATCCATAAAAGTTCAAATATGGAAATATCTCTTCAATTTTCTCGGCCACGCAGTCATGCGGCATATAGAGCTAATTTCATTATTCTAGCCACAGCCGTTTATTTGGTACCAGTTTTATCCCTTTTCTAAATTTTGGCCCCAAAAATACGAATTTCGAAAAAAATCCGTACTTTTGCATCTACGCAATCAATGATTATAAATACTGAATTTCATGATACCAGCCGCAGCCGTATGTTTGGTACCATTTTTATTCCTTTCGTCCCGTTTTCCGCTAAAAATATAAATTAAAAAACAGTATATTGAGCACGTACCCCTTTCGCCTTCCCCTTTTTTTAACCATAAAAGTACAAATATGGAAAATTTTCTTCAATTTTCGCGTCCACTCAGTCATAGTGGCATATACAGCGAATTTCATTATTCTGGCTGAAGCCGTTTGTGTTGTACCAATTTTATCCCCTTTGTTACAATTTTGGCCCCAAAAATACGAATTTGGAAAAAATTTCTGTATTTGGGCATTTGACTGTAAACTCCGAATTTCAGCCCTTTGCTTGGTTCCATTGTTATCCCTTTCTCCCCGTTGTTGCCATAAAAGTACAGTGGTGGACACGAATTTAGCACATTCACCACATGTAACTTTATAAAGCAAATATTTCAACTTCTTTTTAAGTTTTTTTGACCGGTATTTTTTCTAAAATATTACGTACGATAAGTTGACCATTTAACGTTGTTGTTGTTCGGTTCTTATGTTGCATTTTAGTTTTATGCAATCTAAAGTACAAATAATACGAAAAGTGATTGGACAGTAATTTAGCACAAATTAAAAAAACTTTAATCAAACCGGATAAAACTGAAATAACCAATACATTTTATTATAAACTTAATATTTGGTTGGATAACAACTATTTTGAGTAATAGCTGTACATCTTCTGGACATACTCTCCACTAGAGACGTAAAACGCTCCATTGGAATAGCATATCAGGAATTTTAAGTTTCATTCAAGAAATCGGGCAAATTTTTGGGTTTTATTGCTATAATATGTTGTTAAAGTCCTTTCCAAAGATTCTCAATGGAATTGAGATCCGGTGACTGTGCTGGACCATTTTTAAAAATCTATTCTGTTCAGCTCCAAACAGCTCTTCACTGGCGTTAAGTGTGTTTTGGTTGGTTGTCGTGCATAAAACGCCACTTAAGTGACATGTTTTTAACTGAATATGTTATCATAGTATCAACAAGAAGATTTTTGTAAATATACTGATCCGTCAGTGCATAGATTTTATGTATGGAACCAACATCGTGTCCAGAAAACGCAATATACACCATCAGATTTTCGCCAACAAGCTTCACCGTCTCAGATTTGTACTTTGGGTTGTGCTGCATGCTTGGAGGGCACAATTCGTATTGTTTCTTACTAGATCCTAACCGACAAATGTTCGCTTCGCCAATACAGGCGATATTTTCCCAAAAATCTTGCATTTTTCTAAATGCTCCTGAGCAAATTAAATTTGACACTGTAAGTCATATATTGATAAGTCTGGCTTATGTTGAACAATGCATCCAAGTATTTTTTTTTTCATTGGTTCTTCTTCTTATGGTTGGAAATGATTCTTGAGGAAATGCTAATGTCAATTTTTGTCGAAATATCTCTCTGATTCACAGTTGAGCTCTTAAGTGGATCTGCTACGCAGGTTCTATAAATTAAAAAATCCGATTTATTGCTTGTTTTTCTCGGCGTAGGACATTGTGCGACATTTTTGAAGCTCCCATAAGTGCCAATATGGCTTAGTATATTGCACACAATCTGTCTGGACCAATTTATCATGTTTGCAATATACCCAGCGGTACTTCCACTGTCGTTCAATTGCATAATAACCTGACGCTGCGCCTCAATGTACTATTTGCCTTTAGCAATGTCTTATTACAAATTTTGTTAGATAATAACTTCCATTTGAGCAAAAATTGCCGAAACATACCAATTAATTAATTAAAACGCAAAACGAGACAGAAAATAACAACTTTTATCAAATGTGCTAAATTTGTGCCCAGCCCAGATTGCGAATTACTTGCAAATACATGAGGGTTCGAGAAAATGGCACAAAGAATACGAAAAAAATTATTGGGCTTACTGATGACACCATAAGCAACATTAAAAAACAAACAAATATTTGGCGCAGAGTTCATTATCAGAACAAATTATTTGCTATTATAAACAACACATGTGAAGTGTGCTAAACTCGTGACCACCACTGTATATATTAAATTAAAAAAATTAAAATTCCTTTACATTGAACATTAATACATTCGAAGGAATCTACAAACCGAAATTAATTATTCTAGCTGTAGCCGTTCGGTTAGTACAATTTTTATCCCATTTTTTCCCCATTTTTCAGGATCATTTCTTTATTTTTCGACTCACCGCAGCCAGAACGACGTATATACCGAATTTCATTATTCTAGTTACAGCCGTTTGTTTGGTATCATTTTTATTCATCTTTTCCCATTTTACCCCTTTAAAGTACGAATTTTTAAATATCCATTTTAAAGTGACTACTCAATCAGAGAGTTATATACACCGAATTTAATGTTTGTAGCTTTTGTCGTTTGATTGGTACCATTTTTATCCCCATTTTCCACAATTTGACCATAAAAGTATGAATTTCTAAAAATTCCATTTTTTACGAATCTACGCTGTCACAGGAGTTTACACACCGAATTTCATGATTTAAACTTCAGCTACATCGAATGTACTATTTTTATCCCTTTTTCCCATTTTATCCCTTAATAGTGCGAATTTGTTAATATTTGTTAGTATTTATTCATCGTGTCTACTTAATTAGATTTCCATGAGCATAGCTGCTGTAGTTCGATTGGTACCATTTTTATCCCCGTTTTCCCAATTTGTCCATAAAAGTAAGATTTTTAAAAAAATCTTCATATTTTGCGCTTCCACGCAGTCTACAGGGTGTACACATGATTTTAAATTCATCCATATCGACTGCACCATTTTTATCACCTTTTCCCATTTTAGCCCTTTAAATTACGATTTTTTTAAATTTACATTTGTTGTTCGTGACAACGCAATCAGAGGGTTGTACACACGGAATTTCATGTCCCCCTTTTTCCCACTTTGAATTTCTACCAATTCCATTATTTTACGAATCTTCGCCGCCAGTATACCTATTTTCATGATTTTAACTTTAGTCATATGGTCTGTACTATTTTTATCCCTTCTTCCCATTTTGCCCCTTTAAATTAAGAATTTATATACCCTCCACCTCCAAGATGGGGGTATACTAACTTTGTCATTCCGTTTGTAACACCTTGAAATATCGACCTGAGACCCTATAAAGTATATATATTATTGATCGTCATAAAATTCTAAGACGATGGCTAGATCGTCCAGGTCCGTCCGTCTGTCCGTCATTTGAAAGCACGCTATCATCTAAACGAAAGGAGCAAGAACGTTCAAATTTTCCATAAATGCGTCTTATAGTCGTAGATTGGTTGGGATTGAAATGGGGCGAAATCGGCCCAAAGGGAAATAATTTTCCCTCACAAGGACTAAAAATAGCCATAATAATCCCTAATATTTTAGCATGTTTCTTGAATATGTCTGTTTATATTTGCTTGATATTTGGTATGCGCATTCCCCTTATAGCAAAAACGTGCACCATAAAGTGATTCTTATTTGTAAGGGGTGAAATGGGGCAAAAAAGTAAAAAATGGTACATATTAAACGACAACAGCTAGAAACTCGAAATTCGGTATGTACATTCCTCTAATTGAGTAGATACACAATAGAAAAGTATTTTTTTCCAAATTCGTACATTTAAGGGGTAAAATGGGAATAGAGGCATAAAAATGGTACCAACCAAACGGCTGTACCTAGAATAATGAAATTCGGTGTATACATTCCTCTGATTGCATAGACAAGTAAAATACACGGATTTTTCAAAATTCGTACTTTTTGGGGTTAAAATGAAAAAGGGGATAAAAATAGTACCAATCAAATGACCGCAGTCGAGATTCGTACTTTCAAGGGATACAATGGTACAGAGGGATGCAAATAATACCAACTAAACGACTACAGCTAGAATGATGAAATTCTAATTGCGTAGAAACGTCAAGGGGTTAAAAATGGTACCAACCAAATGGCCGCAGCTGGAATGATGGAATTCGGAGTATAAATTCAAATGACCGCAGTCGAGATTCGTACTTTCAAGGGATACAATGGTACAGAGGGATGCAAATAATACCAACTAAACGACTACAGCTAGAATGATGAAATTCTAATTGCGTAGAAACGTCAAGGGGTTAAAAATGGTACCAACCAAATGGCCGCAGCTGGAATGATGGAATTCGGAGTATAAATTCCTCTGCGTATCTATGTACGCAAAATATTTTTTTTCCAAATTCGTACTTTTTCTTTTACGGCAAAAATAGGTTGAATCATGAAGGTTATTTTGCACTATGTACGTCTGATAATGGATTTTCAAAGTTTGTTCTTTTGGAATTGAAATAGAATGGAAATACAGCCAACTGTAGCACCCACTATCTACCAATATTTATGGTATTTAAGCTGTTTTTAAAATATAAATAGAAGAATATTTATTTTTTGAATTGACGTATTGGTAGCCTTGCATTATAAGCGTGGTTTGAAATAATTAAAATATTATATTTATTTATAAAATTAATTTTTCAATATTTGTATTTTTTTGGTTTGGCTATATTAAAAAAATATATTTTCCTGTAAGATTACTGCACTTCTACGAAAATCGACATCCTCTGTGGAATGCAATCCATGGTGGAGGGTATATAAAGTTTGGCCCGGCCGAACATAACGCCGTTTTTTCTTGTTAAATATCCATTTGTTTTACGTGACTACTCAATTAGATTACATCTAATTTGACATTTGTGTCTATTTTCGTTTGATAGGTACTATTTTTATCCCTTTTTACTCCATTTCACAGCCTAACGTTTTTAATTAATTTTTTGCAAAAATCCCTCTTTTGTTACTCTTTCACTCAAGTTTAAGTGCATTTAAGTAGATATATTCAGGCAGTGTATTTTAATACTCTAATATCTAGGGAATATTTTCAGTACCGGAGAGGGATTTTCTCCCTTCAGGACGGATTTCGCCCATTAGAAGGGAAATTTAAACCTCGTAGTTCATGTCAATCGCAAGCTAACGTGCTTTCAACAAAAAGACGGACTAGATAGATCGATTAGATCGTCTTAAAATTTTACCACGATCGTCAGCCTAATTCTAAAAGGGAGTAAATGAAATTTTTTCCCGAAATCGATTTTTAGTTATTTCGGTGCATTTCAACGTTTTTTTTATCGAAATATGTAAAAAACGCAATTTTGAACAATTTTTTTTATAATTAGGGTGCCTTATACTTTATGGGGTCTACGCTGAATATTATATGAAAAAACAAATACCAAACATATGTACATTTCATCTTTATAATTGAGCCATAACGAAAACTCTTTAATCGTGTCGTTTATTTTTTATTTATTTATTTTCTGTACAATCATCAAAAATGACGCCCAAATGAAAGCGACGTTAACGAAGCGAAAACCTAAGAAAACATAAAAAAGTTCAGTAGTATTTATTTTCCCAAAGACAGAAAAGTGGGACAGCGGCATATTATCAGTTTCTCTCTGTTTCTCTGTCTCTCGTCTGATTCGTCACATCTATTTATGATTGCAGCAGCAGTCAGACAAATGCGATACCATGGAAAATAATTGCCACAACAACAACAACAGAACAGAGGCATGCAACTAATTAATGTTTAATTAAATTTCATTGTCAGCAGCGAATGAAACCGACGACGAGGGGACGCGCAGCGCCAGCCATGCAATGCAGCATTTTCGTTATAAACAGTTATGGGTAATTATCTCTGGGAAATGAACTGTGTGTGAAACAGTCGTGGCGAAACAGTCATGGAGGTCAAACAACTGAAAGCAAAAGGAGGTGTGTTAAATGTGGCCAGAGCAGTGCGAAGGGATTGAAACAAAAAGAAAAAATAGTAATTGTAAATACACAAACGGCATTGTAATACCCAGCAGCACTCTATTCCGAATCGCCACTGATGATTTGTCCCCTCACGGACCATATGGCCAATGTGGGTTTCCTCCTTTCCATTACCAAACAAAAATTTCTTTCATAAGAAGAATTACGCGAAAATCTTGAGAAGTTTCGGAAAAATTAAAATAGAAAAATTTTAAATTTTTAAATTTAAAAAAAATTGAAAAAAATAAAATATTTAAAGTTTGATTACAAAAAATATCACATCTTCTACATATATCCATGGAGAAATTTCAAGGGCTCCGATTTTTCGAAATATGTAATTTTCTATAAGGCTGCATTTCCCGATTTTTAAAAAATTAGAAATTGTGGACACTAGGGTGGTTCGAAAATAATGTATTATCGTCATAAGTTAATTTTATTTATTTTTTTTTAACTTTTTTTGTGGTATGAGATACAAATATATATTTTTTCTAAATTCAAACAAATTTCTTCTGGTTTACGCAAATTGTCAAATCTTAAAAATATTTTTTTTAATTTTTAATATTTTTATTTCGAAAGCGAGGAATACCATCATGAAACTTATGGATCTTCTTACTGACACTCTTAACTATTAATAAAATTTATTTTACAAAAATCGAAAGTATATTTTGGTTTTTATAAAATAAATAAATAAGAAAAAAATTAAAAAATGTATTTTTTTAAGAATTGACAATTTTCTGTAAAATTAGAAAAAATTGCTTCAAATTAGAAAAAAATTATAAAATTAATAAAATTCTTTCGAAGTCAGCTTAAATTATGTCGGTTTAAGTATTTTTATTATAATATTTTATATTATATTTATATTTTGTTTATAAGGTTAGGATGGATCGTAAATACAATATTCTTGTCATAATGTATTTTTTTTGGCTTTTAGATAAATTTTTTTTTTCTAAATTCCAGCAAATTTCTTCTAGTTTTACAAAAAAATTGTCAATTCTTAAAAAAAATATTTTTTTAATTAAAAAAAAATAACTTTTTTGTGATATGAGATACAAATATATATTTTCTAAATTCAGGAAAATTTCTTCTACAGCCATTTAAGTTGTAATTCACAAGAAATTACTTGAAATTCAGAAGACACCAGTTGAAATTCAAAAATTCCATTTGCAATTCAAAAAAATATCACTTGAAATTCAAAAATTCCATTTGAAATTCAAAAAATCCATTTGAAATTCAAAAATGTCAATTGAAATTCAAAACTCGTCATTTGTAATTCAAAAGACAACATTTGCAATTCAATACTCGTCATAAGTAATTTAAAAGACACCAATTGAAATTCAAAAGTTTTCATTTGAAATTCAAAAAGGGTAAACAAAATTATATAAGCAAAATATACATTAGGTTGTGTAGCATTTATTTATTACTGTAAATTTTAATATTTTGCTGTTTAGAAAACAGATTTACGTACCTCCCACGCAAATCACTCTAACCTATTTAAATGTAAAGATTTTATAGCTTATATACGGACGATCGGAATACTCTGAAATTTGCTCTTTGGTAATGTTTTTATAGACGTTATATACACCTGCAATATGAGCGATATTGCAAGACTTCTCACACAAATTGGCATAAGCATTGGTTAAAATAAAACTGATCAGTAACAATTTAATATTGGAAATGGTTTTACAATCACTTTATACCAATAAAATAGTTATGATTTGTTGTAACACAAATAATCCGACCGTAAGTAAAATGCAAATCCTTATAAATTATATGCAGATGCTCTCTGAGCTGGTGAAGGTTATAAACTATATATGAAATTACCGACATTTTACATCATTATAATTATTAGTTGCTTATCATTTATTAAATCTGTTTTCAAAACTGCAGAATATCCAAATTTGCAGAAAAATAAATGCTACCCCACCTAATGTATATTTTTCTTAAATAATTTTGTTTACATTTTTGAATTTCAAATGGAATATTTTTGAATTTCAAATGGTGTCTTTTAAATTACATATGACGAGTTTTGAATTAAAAATGACGAGTTTTGAAATTTAAATGACGAGTTTTGAATTAAAAATTACTAGTTTTGAATTTCATATGACGACTTTTGAATTTCAAATGGTGTATTTTATATTACAAACGATGAGTTTTGAATTTCAAATGATATTTTTTGAATTTCAAATGGTGTCTTTTTAATTATACTTGATAATGGTGTAGTTTTACATAAAGTTTACAAATCTTAGGAAAATATTTTTAATTAATTTTTATTTTGATACCAATTACGTTTATAATTGTTTTAGAGTAAATACTTGGGATACCATCTTGAAACTTATGGAGCGTCCTACTAAAACTATTATTTATTAATACTTATATATAAATTTTATTTAACAAAAAATCGAAAAAAAAAAAATATTTTTTTTTTAAGATTTGACAATTTTTTTAACTAGAAGAAATTTGCTTAAAATAAGAAGAAAAAATAAAAAAATATATTTTTTTTACAAATATTTTTTCTAAATTCACGCAAATTGCTTCTAGTTTTTCGTCAAATCTTACGAAAATATGTTTATTATTTAACATATTTTAATTAATTATTTTTAATTTCGACAGCAATCACGTTTATAATTGTTTTAGAGTAAGTGTGGGGAATACCATAATGCAACTTATGGGAACGCCCTTCTGATACTATTAACTATTAATAAAATTTATTTTACAAAAATCAGAAATATATATTTTTGTTTATAAAATAAATAAATAAAAAATATTTTTTAAGATTTGACAATTTTCTGTAAAACTACACCATTTTCAAGTGTAATTCAAAAGACACCATTTGAAATTCAAAAATTCCATTTGGAATTCAAAAAATATCATTTGAAATTCAAAACTCATCATTTTTTAATTCAAAACTCGTCATTTGTAATTCAAAACTCGTCATTTGAAATTCAAAACTGGTCATTTGTAATTCAAAAGACACCATTTGAAATTCAAAAGATTCCATTTGAAATTCAAAAATGTAAACAAAATTATTTAAGAAAAATATACATTAGGTGGGGTAGCATTAATGTTTTGCAGTTTTGAAAACTTAATAAAATGATAAGCAACTAATAATTATAATTATGTAAAATGTCGGTAATTTCATATATAGTTTATAGCCTTCACCAGCTCAGAGAGCATCTGCATATAATTTATAAGGACTTTAGGCATTTTACTTAGGGTCGGATTATTTGTGTGGGAGGTACAACAAATCATAACTATTTTACAGGTACAAAGTGATTGTAAAACCATTTTTACTGATCAGTTTTACTTTAACCAAAGCTTATTCCAATTTGTGTGAGAGGTATTGTAATATCGATCTATGAAACATATTTCTCAATGGATAATGTTCTTATTTTTATATCCTCACTCCAGAGACTTTCTATCTTTCAATCTAAATGGGGGTAAATCTGTTTTCGAAACAGCAGAATATTAAAATTTACAGTAATAAATAAATGCTACCCAACCTAATGTATATTTTGCTTAAATAAGTTTGTTTACCCTTTTTGAATTGCAAATGGAATAATTTTTGAATGTCAAAAGAAAACTTTTGAATTTCAAAAGGTGTCTTTTGAATTACTTATGACGAGTTTTGAATTACAAATGATGGCTTTTGAATTACAAATGACGAGTTTTGAATTACAAATGAAGAGTTTTGAATTTCAAATGATGTCTTTTGAATTTTAAATTGTGTCTTTTTAATTTTAAATTGTGTCTTTTGAATTTCAAATGATGCTTTTTGAATTACAAATGACGACTTTTAAATTTCAAATGTTGTCTTTTGAATTACAAATTTTTGAAATTTTTGTTTAGAATTTCAATTGAAATTTTTTGAATTTCAAATAGAATTTTTGAATTTCAACTGGTGTCTTTTGAATTTCAAGTGATGTCTTTTGAAAACGGTGTAGATGAAAATTGGTTTAAATAAAAAAATAAAAATTTTATTTATTTTTTTAACTTATGTAGTATGAGATACAAATTTTAAATTAGTTCAAAATTTTAAAATTTTTTTATAAGTTGAAGCAGATAAAAAAAGATATATTTTTTTTAAATTGACAATTTTCTGTAAAACTAGAAGAAATTTGCTAGGAATTAGAAAAAAATATGTAAAAAAAACCTAATTCTTTTGAAGTCCGTATTAAATATATCGCTATAATTATTTTTATTATATATTTTGTTTATAAGGTTATGTTGCATTTTTTTTTTTTCAAATAAATCAAAAAAAATTTTTTCAGAGAATATATCAGACTTATCTACAATGATTTTAGTGGATTTTGTGCAACAAATATTTAAAAAATTGAGATCAAAATTGGAAAGTGGGAATGGAATAAATATTTGTTCCGCAGTGGACAGAGAGGACATTTTAAATTAATTCGGTTAAACCAATTATGAAATACAAGGACAAGGATTTGAATACTCTTGTCAGCAGGATTTTAAAATTTTTTGTGGATTGATTTTTTTCCCTAAGGCCCCCCATTCACGTACAGTTTTAACTGTCAGTTAAAACTGTCAGTTATAACTGTACGTGAGTTGCCGGTCTTAAACTGTGAACTGAGATGTACACACACGTCCAGTTCAGTACTTCAGTTTTTAACATGGATTCGAACGAGCAGGACGGTTTGGCCGCTCTCGGTTTAGTTTTTGTAATTTTACAAAAAAGAAAAAATAAACAGCGTAAACAGTGGTGCAAGAAGTGGTTATTACAACGAAATTTTTCTTCCCACATTAGTTTATTAACAGAATTAAGTGAAGAACCATTAGATTTCCTCAATTATTTGCGCATGACTCAATCAGTGTACCAAAAACTGCTTTCGTTGGTTTCCCCTTTGATTATGAAGAAAGATACAGTCATGAGGAGAGCAATTTCTCCACACGAAAGATTAGCTGCTACATTGAGATTTCTAGCAACAAGGCGGTTCTAGGGCGCGATCATGATACTCGATAGACTTAACTTGCCATAGGCAAGGTTCAGATCTATATATTCCAATAAAATCAACTATTACTTGGTTCTGTTTACGCGACATGATGATACGCACTCTCGCTCGACACAAATTGAACTGAGAACAGTACAGCGAACCCCCACACACGTTCACTTCAGTTAAAACTGTCAGTTAAAACTATAAAATTTTTATATTTCTCAGTTAAACTGAACAGTTGAGTACAACTGTCAGTTATATACCACACACATACAGTTTCAACTGACAGTTTTAGCTGAACAGTTCAAACTGACAGTTAAAACTGTACGTGAATGGGGGGCCTAAGACACCTATAAAATATTTTTTAAATTCGAATCTATAATTAGATTTTCAGAAATCACAGTCATTTGCAAATATTGCTGTCCAGTTTGACTCTTTTACCATTTCCATTTGAGTGCCGCAATATTTGTTGCCACTACTGTCGTCGATGCATGAATTTTTCCCACATTCTCCCATGTTTACAATCTGCAATGTTGGAATCCACAAATACGAGCAAAATATTCTCACAACTTTCGCCTCGTTGCGCGCTCGCTCGCTTATCATTCACATGCTGTCTGTATGTCTGTCTGTCTATCTGCCTGCCAGCTATTGCTATTACATCATTGGCCGCATATTTACACACACACACGCCAACCCGACCGCATTAAAATAGTTATGCGTAAACGTCATAATGTGAAAAGAAAATGGTTTAATACCAGAGATAATTGCAGCATAATCTTTCACCAAGTGGCTATACACTCGGCGAAATTATGCTGCTCAATTGGAGCATAGCCTACTCTAATTTAGTTCCGCCATCAAATTAAGGCTTGTAAAAAAGGATGTTAATTAAGATCAGGATGTTTGTGAAGATAAATTCTGAATCCCTATCTATCTACAACAATCTACTATTGCAAAAGAAACGAGTAAAAAGGGCTTAAGTTCGGCCCGGTTGAAATTTCTATACCCTCCAGCATGAATTGCAACCCACAGAGGCTGTCGATTTTCGTAGAAGTTCATTAGCATTAAAGGAAAATATCATTTGTTTTAAAATAGCCAAACCAAATACAAATATTGAAAAAATAATTTTATAAAATACAAAACGAAAAAATACAAACGAAAAAACTAAAATAAATATAATATTTTTATTTCTGCAAACCACGCTTATATGGCAGGCTACCAATACGTTTACACTATACATATATACAGAAATAATATTTCAAGTCAATTCAACAAATAAATCTATATATACATATATAAGAGTTGCGTTACTGACTGACTGACTGACTGTCTGACTTATCATTGACCAGCCCCCAGACCAAACGGCTGAAGCCAGGGTCATGAAATTTTCAGGGTAGTTCCCAAATATGACGTATACGTCAACTAAGAAATTTACGAAATTCGTACTTTTAGGGGGTAAAATAGCCCAAAAAGGGATAAACATCGAACCTTCATCCTGACTAAACGGCAGTAGCTATAACATGAAATTCGGTGAGTTCCTTGCAATGTCCATGCAGACGAGCTACAAATAGGGATTTTTTGAAATTTGTACTTTTAAGGGAGGAAAGTGACAAAAAGGGATAACAATTGTACCAATATGAGAATTGCAGCTAGAATCGTGAAAATCGTTATTTACATTTCTCTGACAACGTAGACTTGCAATATAAATGGATTTTTCGAAATTTGTACTTTTAAGGGTTGCGAGGGACCAAAAGGGATGAAAATGGTACTAATTTAAGTATTGCAGCTTTAGTTGCGAAATTTGGTGTGCATATTCCTTTGACAACGTAGAAGATCAATCTAAATGGATTTTTTTGAAATTTGTACTTTTAAGGGGCGAGCAGTACAAAAAGGTATACAAATGGTACCAACTTTAGTACTTCAGCTACAATCGTGAAATGTAGTACGTGAATTCCTTTGAACCTGTAGAAGCGCCATCAAAATGGATTTTTTTTTTTGAAATTTGTTCTTATAAGGTGTGAGCGAGATAAAAGTGGTACAAACTAAAGTGTTATAACTAGAATCCTGAAATATATTTATGGCGGTGGGAACAATTTTATAAAAACCTAGTTTTTGTATGGAAGGTGGAGATAGGGGACAGGTATTTTTGGGGAGAATGCTGGGGAGAGAAAATTAATGGGGGGCCTTACATGTCTTCCCATTAGGATTGACTAGGGAACAGTTGAATGAAAAAATGTGTGGGGTTGAAGATGGAGAGTAGGTACGTTCTGAGCAAGTATTGGGGCTGAAAAAATTGGTAATACATTTGAATCCCCTTGAAGCCTACTTGGTCAAGTCAGAGTGATGGGAGCAAATTTTTTAAAAAATAGTTTTTGTATGTGAGCAAAATTAAGGAGTTGGGGTTAGAGGGAGGTATGTTTGTTCGGAAAAAATGTTGGGGACGTAAAACTAGTGGAGGTCGGTCTTATAAAGGGAGTCCCAAGAAGAGCGCAATTTTTTAATTTTAAATAAAACACAGATATTTAAGAAACAATCGTGAAACTTTATTGTATCGTAAAGTAGACAGAATGAGGTTATGTATGGAACAATATAACGTGCAGATGGCCGCCGCGGCTTTGCTGGCATGCACGCGATCTTTTAATGAAATTTTCAATGACCGTTTTGCATGAATGCTGCGGTATTTCATTAATGCAGCGTCCAATTTCGTCTTTTAAGGCTTGAGTCGTCGTCGGCTTATTCGCGTAAACCATCGACTTCAAAAAACCCCAAAGAAAAAAATCTAATGGTGTTAAATCACACGATCTAGGCGGCCAATTCTGATCTCCAAAACGCGAAATAACACGACCGGGAAATGACTGATGCAGCAATTGAATTGTTTCTCTGGCTGTATGACATGTGGTGCCGTCTTGTTGGAACCACATGCCCTCCACATTCATTTCTTCAATTCTAGGCAAGAAAAAACTGGTTATCATTTCACGATACCGAACACCATTGACTGTTTGCGCTTGACCTGCCTCATTTTCATAAAAAAAAGGTCCAATGATTCCTCCAGCCCAAAAACCACACCACACAGTGACACGTTGAGGATGCATTTGCTTCTCGTGAATCACTCGAGGATTTTCCGCACCCCAAATGCGACAATTCTGCCTATTGACGAAGCCATCAAGATGAAAATGGGCCTCGTCACTGAAGATGATTTTATTGGCAAAATCAGCATTTTCATGTTGTCTCTCCAATACCCAATTAACGAACTCCCTTCGCTGTCCATGGTCAGTTGGCTTCAAAATTCGCTGCAAAGTGGATTTGGAGACACCAATTTGCTGAGCTCGGTGTCGAATTTAGGTGGATGGAGTTTGAGCGACATCATCACGTACAGCTGCGACATTTTCGGTCAATCGACCTGGTCGATGGCGCGTTGTTGTCTTTACATCACTAACAGACCCAGTTTCGGCAAATTTATCCATTAATCTCTTTACACTTGACTCTTTTGGAGCATTATTGTGACCCCAAATTGATCGCAATTTGCGAACTGTAGCCGCAAAACTTTCACCATTTTGGTAAAACAATTTCACAATGAGAATGCGTTGTTCATTCGTGTAGCGCTCCATTTTTACTAACCTCGTACCTTCTACTAACAAACAATAACAATTGTTCAAATGTCAAACAATGACACTTCGAATGTTGCCAGATTTAAAAATTGCGTTCTTCTTGGGACACCCTTTATTTAACCCAGCTAGGTGTGACTCCCGGGCAATTTTGGACTCTACTGTCATAACAAAAATTATAAAAAATAAAAATTCGTGTGGGGACCACCTTAAGGTTGAAGATAGAAGGTAAGTGTGTTCGAAGAAAAGGCGGGCGTTGAAAAAATATTGACCACACTACGTGCATCCTTGGGCCAGTAAGAGCGGTGGGAACAAATTTCATAAAAAAAAATAATTTTTGTATGGGAGCACCCCCCTTAACGAGTGGAGATAAATATAGGTGGCATGAGTGTTCGAAAAAAATGTTGGGGAGGGAAAATTAATGGGGGGCCGGTCTTACATTTAACTTCTCTGGGGCGACTTTTGGTGCTTTTTATGTATTTTTACCCCTTTTCCCTTACTTTTGACACCGATGAGCGCCCACATTTACATTTCTGAATATCAATTTGTTTAGTTTCAATTTAAATTTCTGAATTTCAATTTGGATTTTCTCAGTATCAAATTTAATTTCTCAATTTCAAATTGTATTTTCTGAATTTCGATTTACATTTTTCACTTTTAATTTGTACTTTCTCAATTTCAATTGGCATTGCTGAATTTCAATTTTTAATTTTCCCAATTTCAATTTGCATTTTCTCAATTTCTATTTATATTTTCATTTCTCAATTTCAACTTGTATTTTTGAATTTCAACAGAAAATTGAAAATTTCCTGCAGCACTGCTATCCAAAATTAAATGGCTTTATTTTAACAACTTGAAAACTCTTAAAAAATCTTGGCTATTTTTCCAATCAGGTAGTTGTCCTATAAACTACAATGACTATTCAATTAACAACCAAGTAGACCAACTAGCGATATTAGCTTGCAATTCATAATTAGCCCCAGAGGCGTTTCCCTCTCATTGTCCAATGAGTACGCCCCGAAAAGATAAAAATCCCTTCTCCACCCTTAACGTGTTGTAAAGTTAGTGCAATGTAAACACTTGAGTTGAGGTGTGTGTGTGGCCAATATTAGGTGGCAAGTGTGTACTTCAAACAGAAACAGAAACCGAAATCGAAACTCTCAGTAAAGTCATTCATGAAATTGTTTACTTTTTCATTATATTTATATGTTTGTTTATCTATCGTGTGTACGAACATGGAACAGGTATTCCTCATTCATTCGGTGAATGGCAGTGGTGTGGTGGTGGTTAAATATTGTATTTAATTATATGGCGATGGTGATGGCGATGGTGATCCCCATGACAAACAAAGCGAGCGACCACCGACCGAACAAACGACCAATTCATTGGTATTCGAATATGGAAACACTCACACATTCATTTCACAAACAACTTTAGCCGGTAATTTGGCCAGTGGTCGGTCGGTTCAATAACCGCTTTAATGATATCTCTCTCCGCCTCCCCGCCTGTTGGCCTGTCGGTGTGATTGTATCTCAAGTTTTTACACATTTGGCAGTCGATTTTACAACAACGCCGAATTTGTAATTTAAACAACGTCTTAAAAGTTTCACATCGAAATGTGGTCTGGCCATAAATTTAAAACACGCTGTGTGGTTAGATATTTGGCTCACAATCAAAGTCCAAGTGTGAGCTATGTTTTTGTGATTGACTATTGAATATGTCAAAAGACAAAATGTTGGTCTTTTGCTAAGATTTATTCCAACGAATTCTAATTTCGTCCACAATGTGACCACCTATAATGACGTCGTCTAGGAACAGTCTGAAAGACAATTGTTGTCTGGTCGGTTTTTGCATAAGTTCATCATCATCATCATTATACACATTCACACGCCCATATGGCAAATAAAATTTATTTCCCAGCAAACAATTTGATAGGGATTCTGATTCTGAAGTCGAATAAAGTTTTCGAGTCAGAAAGCGACAGAAAACGAATATTCTCAAACTTTTGTGAAAATAATCTGTTATTTGTGTGGTTTACACGTGACCGCTGGGCTGTTGATAAGAATTTGGGCAGACTTGTCTGGAGAGTTTAGAAGGTTGTGCAGATTTTTCGGACAGAATTCGAGGTGAAATCTGAAATCGAATCAGAAAGCGACAGAAAACGAAAATTCTCAGACATTTCTGAAAATTATCCGTTATTTGTGTGGTTTACACGTGACCGCTGGGCTGTTGATAAGTATTTGGACAGACTTGTCTGGAGAATTTAGAAGGTTGTGCAGATTTTTCGGACAGAATTCGAGGTGAAATCTGATCAAATTTTTTGGACAAAATATTAGGTCATATTCGGATTGGATAAAAATTTCAGACATTACTCAGACTTTTCTGACAATAACCTGACAAACTTACCGCCCTCTCCCAGAGATTTCCTACCATACTGTGGCACAAAACGAAGATTCTCAGAGTTTTTTTTTTTTGAATAAAATCTGATATTTGTGTAGTTTACACATGACTTACCGCTCACTTACACGGCAGCGTCAAGTAGTGCCTTAAGGCACATTTTGAATAACAGACAAATTCGAGGTGAAATCTGAAATCTGAAAAATTTTGCGGACAAAATCTCACCGAAATTTCGGACAATGATTAGACTTTTCTGACTATAACCTGACAAACTTACCGCCCTCTCCCAGAGATTTCCTACCAAACTGTGGCACAAAACGAAGATTCTCTGACTTTTTTGAATAAAATCTGATATTTGTGTAGTTTACACATGACCGACCGCTCACTTACACGGCAGCGCACACTGTGGTAAATCACAAATCTAGCTGGACAAAATAAAAAAAAAAGTCTGGCAACATTCCTTCTGATCGTTTAATGAGCTTGTCAATACAATATATAACTGTAATTCATGTTTTGTTTTGTTTGTTTTTAGCTCTGATTAGAAAAACTAAACTTTAAAGTCACTTGTTGTCAACACGTGCATTCAGATTTCAAAGAGAAGCGTATTTGTTGTGTGACTTTGTTTTGTGATTGAAAAGGCTACGGTGATTTTATTGTCATAATTTTTTTTTATTATTATTAAGCGATATTTCAAGGAAATATATTATAAATTGCATTTAATTATTTCCATTGTAAGTATTAAAACAATTTTATTTTTGTGAGAAGTTCAGAAAGTGAAAAAATAAAACATTTTCTTTTTTCAAGTAGAGTTAAAGCTGTTTATTACGCATAGTTCCAGTGTAAAACAATATTTGGGTGAATCTTTCAAGTGTTCACTTTAAGGTAAATCAAAAACCCATTGCGATTTTTTGCGACCGCCATACATTTTTTTTCACTTTTCCAGTATGACCTCCACTCTTTCGCGAAAGGAAATTTTTGAAGAATGGTAAAAAACTCCCAAAATACAGCGCAAAGATGCCTTATTGACATTAATAATGGATAGATATGGTCTTCAAGATATACCAGAAGAAGTGAAAACAAATCTTAAGGCAAATATAAATATTATTTGTTTTAAGATAGGCGAAAATGGATAAAAAGTGGAAGACATCATGGCCGTTTTTTAAAATCAAATTCAGTTTGGCTTGATGAACCGTATGTATTGCCTGAAAGTGTACAACCGAAAAGATGTGAAAAAGCTGGAAGAAAACCGAAAAACTTTGATGACTGCAGTGAAAAATCGAAAAAAAGAAAGATACAAAGTCTTTTAGATTCAACTGACCATCGAGAAATTATTAAAGCTAGCGAGATAGTGTTTCGCAAAATGGGAAAGCGAGATTCAGCCACACTTGTGAAAGATCTGTCGGAAGCTTCATCCAGTAAAGGTACGGAAGTGAAAAAAAAATTGTAAGAGATTTAGCTCTGAGCCTGTGCCTTTAGTGAGCCTTTCTCCCGATGAAGCCTTATCTTTAATGGTTGATGCTAATTTGTCGAAACATCAATACGACGTTATTCGGCAAAAAGTCAACGCAAAATGCAAAAATCTTTTTCCCTCCTACACTAATGTTCAAAAGCTAAGAAAAATTGTTATCCAGCTGAAACAGTAATCACTGAGATGTATGCAAAAAGTTCACTCCAGTCATTAGTGAATCATACTGTTGAAAGGCTTTGTTTGGCTCAAAAAGAGGTTTTACTCGGTATTGATGAACTGAAAACTGATGAAAATCGTCTTAATATTTTGATAAAATGGGGATGCGATGGGGCTCAGCAAAAGCAGTATAAACAGAAGTTTTCTTCGGAGGAGGGCCATACAGATGAAAGTTTATTTAGTATTTCAATGGTTCCTATTCAAATGAATTTAAGTTCTACACAAAGAAAAATTATTGTATGGCAAAATCCTGCTCCTTCATCTACAAGATACTGCCGTCCTATCAAGTTTGTTTTTGCCAAAGAGACCACTGAGTTAATTACTCAAGAAGTTAATTTAGTACAGCAAGAAATTAGAGATTTGTCTCCAACTCTTATCAGAAATGGCGAACAAAGTTTTCTTGTTGAGTCTACATTTATGCTTACTATGATAGACGGTAAAATTTGTACTGCACTATCATCTTTAACTTCTTCTTCTCAAACGTGTTTCATATGTGGAGCGAAACCGAGTGAACTAAATAAACCTTCTGTGATTTTAAACAAAATTGTCGATGAACGATCTTTAACCTTTGGAATGTCTCCGCTACATTCATGGATCCGTTTTATGGAGTGTGTATTACACATAGCATATAAGCTTCCTATAATGACCTGGCAAGCTCGAGGACCGGAAAATAAAGCAAAAGTGGCTGAAGTAAAAAAAATATTCAACAGAGATTTCGAAATGAGATGGGGTTGCACGGAGGTAATACGAATGACGGTAATACTGCTAGACGGTTCTTTAGAGCAGCAGAAAAGAGTGCAGAAATCACTGGTGTCAATAAAGAATTAATTGAACGGTTTCATATTATTTTGGAAACTTTAGGTAGTGGTTACCCTATTGATGAAGATGCTTTCGAAAGTTTTATTGTTGTCACACGAAATTTATACTTAAAGGAATACCCATGGTACATTATGCCAGTTAGCGTCCATAAAATCCTTTTTCATGGAAAAGACATAATAAAGTCTTGCATTCTTCCTATAGGACAGCTGGCAGAAGAAGCTCAAGAAGCAAGAAATAAGGACACGAGGAAATTTAGAGAGTTGTTTACGAGAAAAACATCGAGAATAGACACAAATACAGATCTTTTCAATCGTCTCTTAATTTCTTCAGATCCCTTTATCGCAAGTTTGCGTCACACTCCCTTTCGAGTTCAAGGTTTGATAACAAAAGAAGTTCTTTCATTATTATCTGTTGATGCTTTTGAGGAGGAAGAATCTTAACGATAAATATGAAAGTGAATAAATTAAAATCTCTATGTGTATTTATGTGTTATTATCTGTATTATTAATGTAATAAAGGAAAAATAAGTAACGAAAACAATTATTATCAAATATTTATTAAAAATATTAAAATTATTTTAATACTAAAAATTAATTTTTGACCTCAATTTTATTTAAAAAAATCTTCTTTTAAAAAAAATTTGATTTTTGATAATAATTTATATATTTGAACTCATTTTTTATATAATTCATAAGTGAGAAGTGAACCCAACGCGATTTATTAATTTTGTCCAGCTAGATTTGCGATCTACCACACTGTGCAGCGTCAAGTAGTGCCAATGATTAGACTTTACTGAAGATAATCTGAGAAACTTACCGCCCTCTCCCAGAGATTTCCTACCAAACAGTGGAACAAAACGAAGATTCTCAGACTTTTTTGAATAAAATCTGATATTTGTGTAGTAGTACCTTAAGGCACATTTTGAATAACAGACAAATTCGAGGTGAAATCTGATAAATTTTTCGGACAAACTCTCACCGAAATTTCGGACAATGATTAGACTTTACTGATAATAATTTGACAAACTACTCCACAGATTTCCGAACTAACTGTGACAGAAAAAGAAGATTCTCACACCTTTCAGAATATAATCTGATATTTGTGTGGTTTACACGTGACTGCTCACTTCTACGGCAGCGCCAAGTAGTGCACAGTAAGCACCACCGTTTTTTAAATAATACTGTGCAACAAAAAATTTGTAGAAGGTCTGTCTATAATAATTTCTGATGTATTTCGGGATTGCAAACTCGAAAAAGATCTGAAAAATTTTTATTGATATATTTTTTCCCTAAAATTAGAATTTTAGTCGAAGGAAGGTACCATTAGTTTTTGTACTATAGGGTGTGTCAATTATAATGTTTAATTAAAATCTATAAATATAAAAATGAATCTGTGTTTGTTTGTTCTTTATAGCAGCCTAAACTACTGAACCGATCTTCTTGAAATTTTCACAGTATGTTCCTGCTGAACCGGTGGTGAAAATAGGCTATATAAATTTTTGATATTTTCAATGGGCGTGGCACCACCCACACAAATTGGGGTTATTCGTTTTTTATAAATTAGCATATTCGGAGTACTGTTGCGGGTAGAGTCTTGAATTTTTGTGAACGTTCACAAACTATTAGTCTTCACAGTTGTGGCAAAAATGGGCGGTATTGGAAAAGTAGGCGTGGCACCGCCCATACGAAGATAAAACCTATTATTGAATATTGTTAGTTCCATGACACCTAGAGTGCTGAAATTTTGTGTAAGTGCATCTAGCATCAATGTGGGTAGTTGTGCCAAAAATGTGCAGTATTGGAAAAGTGGGCGTGGCACCTCCCATATGAAGTTAAACCCCAATTTTGAATAACATCAGTTCTAGGACACCTAGAGTGCTGCAATTTGATGTAAGTGCATCTTGCATCGATATGCGTAGTTGTGCCAAAAATGGGCGGCATTGAAAAAGTGGGCATGGTACCTCCCATACGAAGTTAAAACCCAATTTTGAATATTGTCAGTTCCATGACACTTAGAGTGCTGCAATTTTGTGTAAGTGCATCTAGCATCAATATGCGTAGTTATGCCACAAATGGGCGGTATTGAAAAAGTGGGCGTGGTACCTCCCATACGAAGTTAAAACCTATTATCGAATATATTCAGTTCTCTAACAGCTACAATGCTGAACTTTCGTGTGAGTGCATCTAGCATAAATCTGCGTAGTTGTGCCAAAAATGGGCGGTATTGGAAAAGTGGGTGTGGTACCTCACATACAAAGTTAAAATCAATCGAATATTTGCATTTCTATAACACCTAGAGTGCTGAAAATTTGTGTTAGTAGATCTAGTGTAAATAGTTGTGCAAAGATGAGCGGAAAGTGACCGTGTCCCTTCCCATTCGAAATTAAAACCTGTTTTAGAGTACATTCGACACCGAGATTCCTATATAAAGGGTGTTTTTTATTGGGGTATAGAACTTTAAGTTGGCATCACTTTTTTAACTGGCGGCCATTTTGTCAGCTGTCAAGTGATTAATATTTAGTTTGGTTGCCATTTCATCATGAACAGGTTGACAAAAGAACAACGCTTGCAAATCGTGCAAATTTATTTCGAAAGTAATGGTTCAGTTCGCGAAGTTCGCCGCAAGCTCCGTCCATTTTATGGTCGACATAATCGTCCATCAGTTCTATACCTCAATAAAAAACACCCTTTAGTTGTGTGAGTTAATTTATTTGTAACCTTCTTAGACAATATTCAAATGGGCGGGATTTGAAAGATGGGGAATTTTTTTATTTGAATTATGTAAAATTACACGATTTCTTTGGATTTTTTAGCACAATACTAAAGAAAGGTTACAAAAAAAATAAATATTCATTCGTCAAAAGCTGACTTAAGTCAAGAAAATGGAAATTATATTAATTTTTTAGTTTTTGTGTTGTCTGATTATTGAACAATTTGATTGACTTTTTATATGTTTTGAATGTAGTACATTTGAATTCCAGCTATTCGATTAAGTACGTTCTTCTTACGTAGGAAGTTTATAGTTTTGGTTATGGAAAGGAGGAGAATCACACTCAACCTAAAATAAATTTGATTTTTGACAATTCTTCCTTTTTCGCCGTAAACTAAAGTTCTGTTCTTCAATATCCTCCATGGAACATATCCATTGATTATAAGAGTGGTACATATATTACCGATCACAAGAAAACCACTATGAGACCTGATTTTAATTTCCGTCTGTTTTTCTGCCTGGCGAAGCAGGCGGGGGTTCAGCTAGTATATATTTTTGCAAATTCACATATGCAAATCGTTTTGAAGAGTGTTATGCTCTAACTGAGATCTTTCACATTAATATTTAGCTTAGACCGATGGGGTTTAAACATGATACGGCTTTCTCTCTAAAAACGGAATTAGACATAATAGGGCTGTTTTTCTTTAAGCCGGGAAAACAAGCTGCGATAACAAAACCTTAAATAAAAATTTAATTTTTCGTTCAAAATAAAAAATTATTTTTTCACATTGTCGCCAACTACAATATAAATATACAGCTGCGGTCAAAAAAATAGCAGCGACGAGATAAAAAAATGTCTACAAAGAAAAATATCAGTTTTAATTCGAAAATCCTAAAAGTTTTTACGGCGATTGAAAGATGGTATTGTGACATTCTTAATATGGCTTTAAATAAAAAAATAAGTTTTTGTAATTTTGAGATTAAGCCTTTAGAACCATTTATGTTAAAAATGAGACCAGTCAAAAAAATAGCAGCGCTAACAAAAACTAAAAATATTTTGTTTCAATTCCCTTCAATTGAAAACTTTAAAAAAACTCGATTTTGTTCTCCACAATGCTCTCCTCGCCCTACTTATGAAGACAAATAAAACAATAACATTTCAGAAATAGTGTACATTTCATAATATCTTATATATAAAATGAGATAAAATTCCTTTTTCTTGAGATTTTTTCAATGCTGCTATTATTTTGACCGGTCCAAAATGTCGAATAGTCCAAAAAATGTGAAATTTCTAAAACAATTAAAATCATATCACCAAATAAACAATTATTTTGTGTTTGTAACCTCAAAACACAGCATTTAATGCAGTAGTAGCAATAAACAAATTATCACACAAATAAATATATGAAAATGTATGCTAAGCTGTGGTGCGCTGCTATTATTTTGACCGCAACTGTATGTATCAAAAAATATTTTGTGTCGACTTTATTGGACTTAGCCTCGATATCCATCATTTTGACTTAACTGGATAATTATCCAGGCTAAGTCAAACATTTTTAACACAAAATTATTTTTTCAAAATTTGTTTTCACACACACATTGACATTGCTTTTGGCGACAATTTTAAAAAAGAATTTTTTATTTTGAGTGAAATTTTAACATTTTATTTAGATTTTTGTTATCGCAGCTTAGCTATCCAGTCTTAAAGAAAAACATCCATAATATTTTAGATATTACTATATGTTAGAGTAAAAATATCAAATATTATATTTTTGGACTTTGGTTGACCTTTCTGGTTGGAGATAACCATAAAAAATATTTTTTTAACTTCTTTTTAATATCCATAACCTAATCTGTACATGGTCGATATACACTCTCCAACACACATTAAAAAAAATGGGGTGCCACAATTAGAAATGTTTTATCAGCATTTCGACAAAAAAAAACAAATATTTAGGTCGATGACTGATAGATATTATGAAAATGTTTTTTAATGTTATTTTCGTATCCGGAAATACATTAAAATTATGGGACTACATATTTGTTGTGTAAATATTATCAAAATATAATTATACATTAGAGTGGTTATTATTTGTTTTAACATTGAAATATAATAATAGAAATATAAATAAATATAAACAAATATTGATTACAGACCAAAAGAATACAAACGAAAAAACTAAAACAAATGAGCGTTGGCACGGCAGAAGTATTGCTGGGTAACTATACATCCTTACATATGCATCTCAATGAGATGATTGTAAGATGGCATGTCTACTTTATTACTTGGTGCGATTTGTTAAGCGGAAATTCGGCAAGTGAGTTGTGCTTCTCGTTCGATTGTTTGAATCATCTCCTTATAGAGGTCGGATTTGATGTTGAAAAGTCGCTGCGAAGCCACTTGAAAAGACTTTTGACATGGTCGAAATCATGATCGTGATAGTCTGCAGCCAAGTAATAAATGTCACCATGCCATTTGTAAATAAATTTGCATTCTATTGAATATAGATGCAATATGGTCTTGAGCCAGGACAAAATCCCAGTTCAAATCAAATTTATTATTTTTTCACAAAAAATTATTTTAGTGGCAAAAATTGATTTAAAAAAAAAATATATTATTTTTTTTTGACAAAAATTGATTTTCTTGGCACATATTTAGTATTTATTTTTTGTCTTGCGTTGAGAGCATACAATACAAAATAAATTTATAGGTCTTGGACACTAATTTTTTGTTGCATCTCTCTGTGATTTTAAGGAATTGTGGCCCATCAAAATTTTGTTAATTTAACAACAAATTTACTGTTTTCATATTCATTTTTTTTGTAAAAATATTTTTTTTTTGAAAAAAAAAAAAATGATTTTTTTTGATTTTATATAATATATATGGGCATATCCCAAAAAAGGTCTACCAAAAAATTAAATCAGACCAGACACTAATAGTTTTAACTTTATTTTTTCCTTACTTCGACAACTTTTGTTATTATGAAACTTGAAGTTAAGTTGTTCTCTTTTATTTTTATTAAAAGTTGAAGTGTTATAACGAAAATTACTACTTTTTTACTACGTCGCGTCCGTATTTCTGCTGTACCTGATTAAAAAAAAATCTAAGTGATAATTCTCATATTTCATAAATATAGGAACAAAATATATCTTCTGACCTTCATTTACGTATATATGGAAAAACAAAGTTCTCAAACAATCGCTGTACTTTGTATATTTGTATAAGACCTTCAAAAGAACTTCTGTTTTTTGTCGCGTTCGTTTCAATGTAAAATTGTTTATAATTTTGTACTAATTTGTACTAAATCCTGACGATATATTTTTAAAATGTAGTATTCTTTAAGCTCTTTAGAATACTAGGAAGGCTGATCGACTTTTTCAGTTTCTTTCTTGTTTTTGGCGTAGTTTAACGCGTGCGAATGTCGCGTCCGGGCCACTGGGAGATGCCCATATGCAACTCAATGAGATGCTTGTAAGTTGGCATGTGTGCTTTGTTACTTGGTGCGATTTTTTAAAAACGAATATTCGGCAAGTGAGTTGTGCTTCTCGTTCGCTTGTGAGAATCATTTACTTAAAGAGGCCGGGTATTTTGTTGAAAAGTTGCTGCGAAGCCACCTGACGAAGGCTTTAGCCGGCCAGAAATCATGATAGTGGTAGTCTGCAGCCAAGTAATAAATGCCACCATGCCATTTGTAAATAAATTTGCATTCTATTAAATATAGATGCCAAATGGTCTTGAGCCAGGCCAATATCCCAGTTCAAATCAATTTTTTTTCTTTTGTTGGCACGAAAAAATAGAAAAAACAGTTTGTTTTATATTATGATGCGTCAGAGATCTAAGAAATTATTTTTTGTCTCCATTGAGACAAATTGAATTTTTTTTCCAAAAAAATATTTTTTTTCCAAAAAATTATTTATTTTTCCAAAAAAATGTTTTTTTTTTTCAAAAAACTGATTTTGTTAGAAAAAATGATTTTTTTCCAAATCCAAAATTCCAAATAATAATAGTAAAATAAATTACATTCGTATATAGAGATGAATATAAATTATGATTGTCTCTTGACTTGTCTCTTAGCACTTGTTGATGTACGATTTTGGATCAGGTTTTTCTGCATGTACAGTTTCTTCTATTAATCTTCATTCCCTTATATATCCTTTCTATTTATTATATTTTTCAAAATTTGTCTATTTTTTGTTATTTCTTTTTAATAATGTATATATTTACTTTTTTATTTTAGGTAAGCTATTTTTGCAATTGAATCGAAAGGGAAATTGATGTTGTTAAATAGGTAAGTCTAATTAATATATACAGACATTAAGGTGAGTTTTATTTTGAACTTTTTCCTAAGTTGACACTGGACACTGATAAATTGAAGGATTATGAAAAACTTCATGAAAAAATAGACTGTTTTGTTTTGAGAAATTTTGTAATTTTAAAACAGAGTAACTCCAAGTGAAGGGAGTTACTCTTTTCTCCGAATTTGATGAAAATTTCCAATATATACTTTTCAAAAAGGACATTTTTCGATTTTCACAGAAAAAATATGAAATATAAAATATTTTTGTAATAATGTAAATTAAAAAAATATTTTTTTATGGTACAAATATGGAAGATACAAATAACAAATATAAATATACAGAAAATTTTTTAATTCTTAAAAAATATATTTTTTATTTTTTTCTTAAAAAAAATATTTTTTAATTCTGTTTTGTATATGAAAAAAAACCTCTTCGATTTTTGTAAAATAAATTTTATAGCTGAAAGTGTCAGCAGTAAAAAACACTAAATGTGTCAGCTAGTATGATAGTGGTCTAAGTCACACGTTTATCCGTTTTGAGATATGCAATGGTTTATGTTTGAGTCAATAGAAAAATATTTTTCCACCGAAGCACAAATTTTTCTTATATATTTTTCCTGCAATATCCTACTATTATATCGAACTTTTATAAAAAAAACGTTGACAACGTTGGTACTTCTAAGGGAATCATTACATTCAGAGGGTGCACTGACTTAGACCACATTCATTCTTTTCAAAATTAAATTTTGTTTTAATTTCGTAATAAAAATAAAAAACAAAATATTTTATTTACAAAAAAAAAATAATAATAATAAAAATATATATAAATATTTACAGTTTTTCATCTAGAAACTTTATATTGAAATTATTATTTACTTTCCAAATAATTTCATTCAAATTATCTGATTCAGTTAAAGTGGGCATAAATAAAACAAGTAAGGAAAGGCTAAAGTCGGACGGAGCCGAATATATGAAACAATCCACTTTCTATCCTATTACAATTCAATTCGTTAAAAAAGTGAAATCGGGAAGGATTTTTGTATCCTGTAAATGTATGTGTTTGATAAAAAATGTTATATCGGAAAGGACATCTGTATGAGGGAAACAACTGAAATAATCAATACATTTTATTATAAACTTAATATTTGGTTGGATAACAACTATTTTGAGTAATAGCTCTTCTGGATATACTCTCCACTAGAGACGTAAAACGCACCATTGGAATGACATATCAGGAATTTAGAGTTTCATTCAAGAAATCAGGCAAATTTTTGGGTTTTATTGCTATAATATGTTGTTAAAGTCCATTCCATAGATTCGGTGACTGTGCTGGACCATTTTTAAAAATCTATTCTGTTCAGCTCCAAACAGCTCTTCACTGGCGTTAAGTGTGTTTTGGTTGGTTGTCGTGCATAAAACGCCACTTAAGTGCCATGTTTTTATCTGAATATGTTATCATAGTATCAACAAGTAGATTTTTGTAAATATACTGATCCATTAGTGCATAGATTTTGTGTATCGGACCAACGCCGTGTCCAAAAAAAGGCAAAATACACCATCATATTTTCGCCAACAAGCTTTACCGTCTCAGATTTGCACTTTGGGATGTGCTGCATGTTTGGAGGGCACAATTCGTATTGTATCCTATTAGATCCGAACCGACAAATGTTCGATTCGCCAATCCAGGCGATATTTTCCCAAAAATCTTTGATTTTTCTAAATGCTCTTGAGCAAATGAAATTTGACACAGTAAGCCATATTTTGATACGTCTGGCTTATGTTGAACAATGCATCCAAGTAAATTTTTTTCATTGGTTCTTCTTCTTATGGTTCTTGAGGAAATGCTAATGTCAAATTTTGCCGAAAGGTCTCTCTGAATCACAGCTGAGCTTTCAAATGGTTCCATAAGTTAAAAAATCCGATATATTGGTTGTTCGGCGTAGCACATTGTGCGACAATTTTGAAGCTCACATAAGTGCCGATATGGCTTAGTATATTGCACACAATCTGTCTGGATCAATTTATAATGTTTGCAATGTCACCAGCGGTACTTCCACTGTCGTTCAACTGCATAATAACCTGACGCTGCGCCTCAATGCACCACTTTCCTATAGCAATGTCTAATTATAAATTTTGTTAAATAATAACTTCCATTTGAGTAAAAATTATCGAAACATAACAATTAATTAATTTAAACGCAAAAAGAAACAGAAAATAACAACTTTTATCAAATGTGCCAAATTTGTGTCCAGTCCACATTGTGAATTACTTGCAAATACATGAGAGTACGAGAAAAAGGCCAAAAGAATACAAAAATAAGCAACAATAAAAAACAAATATTTGGCGCAGAGTTCATTATCAGAACAAATTATTTGCTATTATAAACAACACATGTGAAGTGTGCTAAACTCGTGACCACCACTGTATATATTTCTAAATTATTTTCTTTTGTTGTCATTTATTTTGGTTAAGACCAGTCTTCAGCAGAACCAAAAATTAGCAAAAAGGCAAAGTGAGACCATAATTGTTGCAGCTAAAAGTTGACTGCGCAGTTTCGATGGGCGCTACCCCATCTCGTCAGAACTTTCGCAACGAATGTATGTCTTTGACTTAAATCAGGGTTCATATTAGTACCAGCGGTCGCATATGACAAATGAGAAGCGCCGATAAACAAAATATTCCACCGAACTAAGTCGACACACTAAAAATCTCACTTTGCCAATTCAATGTTATGCATGTGCTCGCATCGCTCGCAACAATGCAAAGGTTATTGTTGTACGGTATGTCCCGTCTTCACTGTACCTCGTGTGTATTGTTGTTGTTTGTATGTATTGTTGGTCTGTTATGTTGTATGTGTTGTCATTTATTTTGGTTTAAGACCAAAGGCCAAAGACCAAAGGTTGTGCTGAAGTCTTCAGCAGAACCCAAAAATTAGCAAAAAGGCAAAGTGAGACCTTTATTGTTGCAGCTAAAAGTTGACTGCGCAGTTTATTTTCTTTTTTCATTTTTTGATAAACGAAAAAGTGCCTGTTCGATTTTTTATAATTCTTATAAACGGAAACGAAAACCATCTTAAAGTTTGTAAAATAAATTTTATTATTAGCTTAGAGTGCCAGTAAGACGCTTCATAAGTTTCATGATGGAAATCATGGTAATTACTCCACAACAATTATAAACGTGATTGAAGATGAAATGAAAAATATTTAATAGAAATAATTAAAACAATTTACTTTAAGGTGACTTCAAAAAACTATTGTAGATGTTCCCGATTAAGATTAATACTTGGTTCCTTCAATGCGTTGTCCCAAAATATCTCTATCCATTCGTGTCCATTAATTATTTCTATTAATTATAATAATTTCGACAGCAATCACGCTGATAATTGTTTTAGTGTTCATACCAGGAACACCATCACCAGAGCGTCTTACTAGCACTTTTACTTACACTTTTTTATTAATAAAATTTATTTTACAACAACCAAAGGTATATTTTGTTTATAAAGAAAAAAATTAAAAAAAAATATATTTTTCGTAAGATTCGACAATTTTCTGCAAAACCAGAAGAAATTGGGATGAAATAGGAAAATCAATTATATGTTATACCACAAAAAAACAAATTTCTTATCTTATGACAAAAATACTTTATTTTCGATTCACCCTAGTTTTCATAATTTCTTGTTTTTTGAAAATCGAGAAATGCAGCTTTATTCGCCTTATAGAAAAGTACATAATTGGAAAATTCCCTCAAAAGAGAAGAGAGAAGGAGCCAAAATGTGTGTGTGATAGCTTCACATGAAATTATCATCTCCTGCATTTTGCCTGGTCAGTTTTTTTTTTTTGACCACTTTGGTCCTAAAAATACGAACGTGGAAAAATTCTTTTATATTGTGAGTCCGAACTCGGAATTTAATGATTCTAGCTGTAACCGTTTCGTGATACCATTTTTATACCCTTTCCCCTAATAGTACAAATTTCGAAAAAAATCCCGCGTCTACACATACGAAGGAATCCACAAACAGAATTTTATGAGTTTATCAGCCGCAATGTGATCGGTTCCAATTTTATCCCCTTTTCCCCATTTTGACCCAAATATCTAAAGATTTCATAATTTTTCGAGTCTACGTGGTCAGAGCAACGTATACACCGAATTTCATGACTCTAGTTACTGCAGTTTGCTTGGTACCATTTTTATCCCATTTCGCCCAGTTTTCCCCCAAAACGTATAATTTTCAAAAAAAAAATCTTTTCTGTTGATCATCTACTCCTAAGAAGGAAAACACAAACCGAATTGTATGTTTATAGCAACCGCCATATGGTCGGTACCATTTTTATGACCCTTTTTCCCATTTTGGCCCTATTAGTATGAATATCTAAAAATTGCTTTATTTTTCGAATCTACGCAGTTAGAGCGACGTATACACCGAATTTTATTGTCGTTTCGTTGGTACCATTTTTGTTATCCCTTTTCGCTCAGTTTTACTTTAGAGATACAAATTTCGATAAAATCATTTATGATGAGCGTTTACACATACGCAGCAATATACAAACCGAATTTTATGATTCTATCAGCCGCCATATGGTCGGTACCAATTTTATCCCTTTTTCCCATTCCGGCACAAAAAGTACAAATGTAGAAAAGTCCTCCTATTTGTCGAATTCAAAATGAATATAATTGTTTTAGCTACAGTCGTTTGTTTGGTACCATTTTTATCCCCTTTCGCCCAGTTTTTCCCCTAAAAGTACAAGTTCCAAAAAATGCCCTTATCTTGAGCGTTTATACCGGAATGGAAATGAGCAACAAATTTTATGATTCTAGCAACCGTCGATATGGTCGATACCAATTTTATCCCCTTTTCCCCATTTTGAACCTAACAATACGCATATCTAAAGTTTTTGCTCATTTTTCGAGTCTGCGTGGTCAGAGCGACGTATACACCTTTCTTTCATGATTTTAGTTTTAGACGTTTGGTTGGTACCATTTTTATCCCCTATTGTCCCGTTTTCCCCATAAAAGCACGAATTTCTAAAAAATCCATTATTTTATGAATCTTCGCAGTCAGAGGAGTGCGCTCCCAACGAAT
The DNA here is from genome assembly GCA_947397865.1 of Polietes domitor. Lineage (NCBI taxonomy): Eukaryota > Metazoa > Arthropoda > Insecta > Diptera > Muscidae > Polietes > Polietes domitor. Next base: position 117,696,044 of record OX377620.1, read on the forward strand.
TTCATGATTTCCATTTCTTCCATATGGTACCATTTTTATCCCCCTATTCCCATTTTGTCCCCTTAAAAATGAGAATTTCTAAATATTCCAATTTATTTCGTGTCTACGCAATTAAAGGGATATACACACCGAATTTTATGTTTGTAGCTCTTGTCGTTTGATTGGTACCATTTTTATCCCCTTTCGTCCCATCTTCACCTAAAAGTAAGAATTTCGAAATATCTATTTATTTTACGTGTCGTCTGCTCAATTAGAGCGACGTATACAGAAAATTTCAACATTTTAACTTCAGCCATATGGTTGGCACATTTTTTATCCCTCTTTACCCCTTAAAAGTGCGAATTAAAAATATCCATTGATTTATGTTTACACCGAATTTCATGTTTCTAGCTGTTGTTTTATTGGTACTATTTTTATCCCTTTTTACCCCCGTATGATTTGTTCCAAAAAGTACCAAAAAACATCACCCTAATGTACATCGTAAATATATTGAAAAAAAAAAATGTCATTTCGACCCATTTCTCCCAACATGGGTTAAGCATTAAAAAAATCTTAAGAATATATTATTCATTATTGTGGAATTTCCCCTGGGCTTACTGTAGAATAATGATGTTGCTTATAAAAATCACAGCAACCATTAAAGCTTTCCTTAACACTCCCCGCACCAACAACACTTAGTTGCTCAGTTCCAACATCAACATGAACAAAACCAAAAACAAATCAATAACAACCAAAAAGCACGAGGTACACGTCTCCCCTAGTCACACACACACGAAGTTACAACAGAAAGGCGGCGGGCGGTGGGGGGAACATTTGGCTACTCCGGAAGACACACTTCAAATGTGTGTGGCCTTGAGCTTTGGACAATTGATTGTGCACGAGAAGAGTAACGCTGTTACTTTTAACCACCATCATCAGCGGCAGCAACATCACACCAAAAACCCTGCAAAGATGTTGATGATGATGCCCCTGTTACTGAGCGCTGAGCTGAGCTGAACATCAGCAACAACAACTTTGGGTGAAATGAAAGCCAATAAATTCCATTCCGGAACTAAAACGTGCACCAGATTGTGAGATTGTGAAACACGACGGCGGCGACTTTATCAGTCACAAAGAAAGCTTTCCAAAGTTATCATTCAATGCCAAAGCGTTTCTCTGGAATTGAAACGATACGAGACGACACGACAGAAATTTGAAATGAGGGGAAATCGAAAGTGGTGTGGAAACGGAAAGCTTTCGTTTCGTTAGTAGTTGTTAGTGAGGGGAAAGTTGTAAGCATTTGTGAAATGCAGCAACATTTGGGAGAGGGCTGTACGGAGCCAACTTAAGCTTTTTATTTGCTAATAATACCTATAAAGTTTGCTACTTTTATATTAATTTTTGGTTTTTTGTTTTATTTTTTATTTAGTCAACTGTTCTTCAGCCTTTTTGTTTTAAATCCAAATAATTATTGTTTTTAATTTGTAGAAATTAGATTTGAAATTCTGAAAGACTCAGAGTTGCAGTTGACAAAAGCTTTTTGCTTGCAATTTAAGGGGCAAATGAATGAATGCCTGCCAAAAGGATTCATCATTTCCCTTTAGTGAAAGTGTGGCTGGAACGGATTCAGTTCTCTAAACGTTCGAACATGTACAGTGTTGCCAGATTTGTGAAAATTCAAAACATTAATCGACTAACGGCTAGTACATAAGATCTGGCTATATTTTTGGAAAATGGATCTCAAAATAAGAAAAAAAAAACAAGTAAAAACGGCGCTAAATTCGGCCGGGCCGAACTTTATATACCCTCCACCATGGATTGCATTCCACAGAGGTTGTCGGTTTTCGTAGAAGTGCAGTAATATTACAGGAAAATATAATTTTTTTAATATGGCCAAACCAAAACAAATACAAATATTGAAAAATTAATTTTATAAATAAATGTAATATTTTAATTATTTCAAACCATTATTTATTTCAAATCAAAAAATAAATATTCTTATATTTATATTTTCAAAAAGCTTAAATACCATAAATATTGTTAGATAGTGGGTGCTACAGTTGGTTGTATTTTCATTCTATTTTAATTCCAAAATAACAAATTTTGAAAATCCATTATCAGACGTACATAGTGCAAAATAACCTAACTTCATGATTCAACCAATTTTTGCCGTAAAATGAAAATTACGAATTTAAAAAAAACAACTTTTTATTTTGCGTGTCTATGCAGTCAGAGGAATGTATACACCGAATTCCATGACTCCAGCTGCGCCCATTTGATTGGTACCATTTTTACCCCATTGACGTTTCTACGCAATTAGAATTTCATCATTCTAGCTGTAGTCGTTTAGTTTGTACTATTTTTATCCCTTTGTACCATTGTATCCCTTGAAAGTACGAATTTCGAAAAATCCGTTTATTTTCCGTGTCTACGCAGTCAGAGGAATGTATACTCCGAATTGCATGACTCTAGCTGCGGTCATTTGATTGGTACAATTTTTATCCCCTTTTTCATTTTAACCCCAAAAAGTACGAATTTTGAAAAAATCCGTGTATTTTACTTGTCCATGCAATCAGAGGAATGTATACACCGAATTTCATTATTCTATGTGTAGCCGTTTGGTTGGTACCATTTGTATCCCTCCGTACCCATTGTATCCCTTAAAAGTACGAATTTGGAAAAACCTTTTATTTTTCATGTCTACGTAGTCAAAGGAATGTATACTCCGAATTTCATGACTCTAGCTGCGGTCATTTGGTTGGTACTATTTTTATCCCCTTTTTCTATGTTGACCCCAAAAAGTACGAATTTCGAAAAATCAGTTTATTTTCCGTGTCTACACAGTCAGAGGAATGTATACTCCGAATTTCATGAGTCTAGCTGCGGTCATTTGATTGGTACTATTTTTATCCCATTTTTTCATTTTAACCGCAAAAAGTACGAATTTTGAAAAATCCGTGTATTTTACTTGTCTATGCAATCAGAGGAATGTATACACCGAATTTCATTATTCTAGGTACAGCCGTTTGGTTGGTACCATTTTTATCCCTCTATTCCCATTTCACCCCTTAAAAGTACGAATTTGGAAAAAATACTTTTATGTTATGTATCTACTCAATTAGAGGAATGTACACACCGAATTTCGTGTTTCTAGCTGTTGTCGTTTAATATGTACCATTTTTATCCCTTTTTTGCCCCATTTCACCGCCTACAATCATCACTTTATGGTGCACGTTTTTGCTATAAGGGGAATGCACATACCAAATATCAAGCAAATATAAACAGACATTTTCAAAAATATAGTTAAATACGCTAAATATTAGGGATTATTATGGGTATTTTTAGTCCTTGTGAGGGAAAAATTTTTCCCTTGGGTCCGATTTCGCCCCGTTTCAATCCCAGCCGATCTACGACTATAAGACGCATTTATAGAAAATTTGAACGTTATAGCTCCTTTCGTTTAGATGCTAGCGTGCTTTCAACAGACGGACGGACGGACATGGTTAGATCGTCTTAGAATTTTATGACGATCAAGAATATATATACTTTATAGGGTCTCAGGTCGATATTTCAAGGTGTTACAAACGGAATGACAAAGTTAGTATACCCCCATCCTGGAGGTGGAGGGTATAAAAATAAAACAACAAACAAATAGAAAAATTGAGATGAAATCCATTTTTCTTGAGATTTTTTGAAACTGCTCTTATTTTAACCGCTCCAAAATGTAGAATATTCCAAAAAATGAGAGATTTCTTTATTGATTAAAACCACATTACCAAATAGACATATTCTTTCAAAAAAAACTTTTTTGCAAACTTAAAAATAACAAGTAAGAAGGCGTTACGTTCGGCCGGGCCGAATCTTATATACCCTCCACCACGGAGTGCATTCCACAGTATTACCAACAGATTAAAGGATGTCGACTTTACATAGAAGCACAGCACCATATCACAGACAAAGTGATAAGAAAAGTATAAATTTTAAAGATATCCCCATTCGCCCCATTCTCCGCCCAAATGTACAATTTTCGTACGCCGCCCAAATGTACAATTTTGTATACACCGAATTTCATGATTTCAACTTCAGCGGTTTGGTAGGTCCCATTTTTATCCCTCTTTTTAATTATATCCCTAAAAGTACGAATTTCGAAAAATTCCTCTATTTTACGTGTCTATGCAATTAGAGGGATGTACATACCGAATTTCATGATTTTAGCTGTTGTCGTATCATTGGTACCATATTTTATCCGTTTTTGTCCCATTTCGCCCGCTAAAACTTTTATTTTCTTTGTGGTGCTTCCAAGCTACAAGAGGAATGTCCGCAACAAATTTTAACTGTATGAAAATAAGAAATTTAATTGATAAGCCAAGGCTACCAATATTTGTATACTATATATATATAATGGATATAATACTTCAATTCATAAAGTAAATATAAGGCAGCAATCATAAACACCCTAAATATTGGGGGATGGAGAGTGTATTTTAAGCTACAGTCGTTTGGTTGGTTGTATTTCCATCCTATTTTAATTTCAAAAGTATAAATTTTGAAAATACCGTGAGAGATCACGTACGCAGTATAGGACAACTTCATGATTCTACCATTTTTTGTCGTAAAAGCAACAAAATAAAGTACAAATTTGGAAAAAAATATTTTACTTGGCTATGCAGTCAGAGGAATGTATACACCGAATCCCATGATTATATCAGCGGCCATTTTGTTGGTACCATCTTTATGGTTAGATCGTCTTAGAATTTTATGACGATCAAGAATATATATACTTTATAGGGTCTCAGGTCGATATTTCAAGGTGTTATATTTCCTTTTACTTTTTAAAAGCTAACAGTGTGACAATCAAATAATGTCTATATGTAAAAAATCTATGTATAAATGTAGAAGATATAACCCTTACTTTAAACGCAAAGAATTTAAAAAATCATCATTTTCTTAATTTTTATTTAAATAGCACATAATCCCTTTTAAAAATTTAATAACAGAAATAACATAAAATATATGAGATCTTAGCGAAGAAAACAAGTCATATTTGAAGAAAATGTATGAGAGACCATGCGACCAGTTTTAAGCTTTGTCACACTTAACATCTGTAAATGTTTTGTATTTGGATGATTTCTTTGTTTTTGGCGCGCTTTTCCCACACTCTACACCGTTTACAGCTTCTGTGCAATATAACAGAGTTGCCACTGTTTGCGACTTACTTCATAAAACCGTTATATTTCAAACAACTGATTTGTCAATTGTCATGCTCTTTACAAGTGTAAACTCTGATTTTTGGCGGGCTTTTCATCTCTTCTCTCTTTGTTATTGTTTAACAAATTGTAAAGAGAGAGAGAGAGAGAGAGTTAAACGAAAACCTCTCTGTTTACCTCTCTGTTCGCATCACTTGCTTGGTTTGTTTGTTGTGGTTTATTTCTGTTTTTCTCGCTGCTGTTCTTCTCACACATTTTAACATCGTGTTAATGGTGTTTCACCAGCAGCAGTACAAGAAGAAGAAGAAGACGACACCGACGACCACCAACAAGCACCAGGACTAAATTACTGTGTTCAGTGTTCGTTGTGAGCTTCGCATCCTTACAATATCCTTCGCGTAAACTGCGTAACAGCATTTGCACGGTCGTTCGGTTGCTCGTCGGTCGTGTGTGTTTTGCGTCGTGTTAATGACAACCGAAACTGAAACCGAAAAGAACATTCCTCCCATCCAGCCTGGGCTGCGCTTTCACCACCATCGGCATTCAGTTGTTTGTCGTTAGTTCAACTTTGCTGACCGCTCAAAACAGCTGTAACGGAAAATCCTTCCAACAAAGCGCGGAAGGAAGGCGCGGACGACGCGTACAACACAAGTGTTCAAGAGAATATATAAATATTAACAACAAAAAGCAAAGAAAATGCTTTTAGAAAAATAAAAGAAGAAAATCGTGAAATATGTGAAATATGTGAAAACTCGAAAAAGAAGAAAGAAAGAGAAATGAGTTTGAAAATGTAAAATTCGTGAAATTAAACGAAACTAATTAAAAATGTGAAAGTCCTTTGGACAAAACGACGACGACGACGCAACAACAGAGGAGGAGTATATCTATCTTCAATTCTCACTCTCTCCGTCTGTCTGGGTGGAGAACAACACACCAGTGACTGACTGACTCTTTTTGTGCTTGTTCTAGTTTTTTCTTTCTTCTCCTCGTCTACTCCAACTAACAAACTTGATCCAGCACTCTGGCCGGCCCCCCTTTAACACTATCATCCATTCTGGCGTTCTCAGCGGGGGGTATAACACTAACTGACCCCCTCGTACTTCGTACTTTATCTGGGCAAAATGTTGTTGACCAAGAAGCGCTCTGGAGGACGGCAGTGCTGAATTGTTGGTTGGATTGATATTCGGTTTTGAAATAACAACAAAAACAAAATAAAAAGAACAAAAACAATAACAACAAAACAAACTGCTGTTACCAACAATACAAAATCTTCGCATGGTTTTTGTTGCGTCTCTCAATGGTTTGTTTTTCGTGTAACTTTTCAGAAGGAAACCTTTCGCTACGATTTTGTTGCTGAAATTTCTTAAATATTTTGTGTTAATTATATCCCTCCGAAATTTCTATTAAATATTTCATGAGATGTTCTTGGAGTCCGAATAAGTGAAGGAATTCTACGATAGACGTCACTTTGATGTCTTTGGAATTTTCAATTTAAGTAATTTATAAGAAAAGTTTAACAGCCGTGGAACATTGGCCATTCGCCCTGTGGACAAGCGTTAGAAAGGGATGTTTTGCGTTACATGTCATCACAACAATATAACAAAAAAAAAAACAGATATCGTTTTGTTATTGTTTCGATTCCAGTCGATTATTTTATTTTAAATATAAGAATCCTTGCCTCTAATATTGTACGAAAAATGTTAAAAAAAAAGTCCTTACACTTGAAACGGAGGATATACGTAAGAAACTATAGACGAAATTGAGTTTGTTTTTCATTTCCTCATCCTGTTGCCCCTTCACAGGACTTCAAAGTTCCAAAGGAGACAATTTTTCCAAACATTATTTTATATACTTGTTCGCACCCTATGATAACGGCATTAGTGTCAAATTAATGAAGAGAATATCTATTAAAAATACTTCAAATATCATGATTCTATCTGTATTAGTTCAGCATAAGCATCTATTTCAAGTTTAGTCTTTAGTTTTCCTAGTTTATTCTTATCTCTTTTTGGATCCAAGTCTTCATTTTTGGTCGAAGGGATACAACTATTGTAAGTTAAAGTCGGAGAGTATTACTATTGTCAGAAGAATATTGTGGAATGTAATGAAGATCATTTTTGTTGAAGATCTTGAACATCTAGCTCTCCTCTTTATGGGTCAATTTGACCTTTTTTCGAGAAAATAAAAAAAGTGCTTTTAAAAAGGATATTTAAGAATAAACATGTTCTAGAAAAAAATTGCCGGATTCTTATTTTTCTTTTTAAGAGACATTATTCCCGGTTTTTATATAGTCGGACCTGGATAAATGGGACCTGTATAGGATGGGCCATTTAAAACTTTCAATTAGAATCGGCTATAAAAAAGTACTGATTATTTTTTAAAATTTCTAGTTTTATTGGAAAGGTTGAACTTTGTCATTTAATAATGGAACACAATATCATCCATTTGACTACCATGACTGGCTCGGCAGTACCTCACCCGATCTACACAATTTTTCAGTACAACCCAAAATCCACACCAACCAGTGACTCGTTGTGGATGCATTGGCTTCTTAATTGCTGCAATTTTGCATATTGACATAGCCACCGAGCTGAAAATGAGCTTCATGAAGAACGATCGCTTCTCGAAAAATTTCCACGTAAATTTCTTACAGTTTGCTTTAAAGACTCACTACTTTGGAAGTAAGTTTTTAATATTTCCCAATTTTAGTACGATCGTATATCGTCCCATTTTGTAAATGTCCAACATAAACCTGAAAATTAATATAAAAAATAATGTTATTCTACCTTTCAAAGTCAAAGTAATCGGTAGTTCAAATTTAAAATTTTTTAATGGCCCACCCTATAGTTTTGCTATTATACATTAGGCTGCACATATTTTATACAATTTTTATACCCTCCACCTCCAGGATGGGGGTATATTCGCTTTGTCATTCCGTTTGTAACACCTTGAAATATTCATCGGAGACCCCATAAAGTATATATTTATTCTGGGTCGTGGTAAAATTCTAAGATGATATAGCCATGTCCGTCTGTCTGTTGAAATCACGATAGCGGCCGAACGAAACGAGTTAGGAGGTTCAAATTTTTCCTAAATGTGTCTTATGGTTGTAATCGGTTGGGATTGGAAGCGGACGAAATCGGCCCAGAGGGAAACATTTTTCCCTCACAAGGACTGAAAATACCCCTAATATTTAGAGTATTTCAGCATGTTTTTTGAACATATTAGCTTGTATTTACTTGATATTTGCAATGCGCATTCCCTTTATAGCATAAAAGGGCACCATAGAGTGATTTTTATTTGTAGGGGGCGAAATGGGACAAAAAGGGATAAAAATGGTGCCTATCGAACGACAACAGATAGAAACACGAAATTTGGCGTGTACATTCCTCTAATAGAATAGATAAATAATATAAAAGTATTTTTTCTAAATTCGTACTTTTAAGGGGTTAAATGGGGGTAGAGGGATAAAAATAGTACCGACCTAACGACTGCACCTAGAATAATGAAATTCGATGTATACATTCCTCTGATTGTGTAGACACGTAAAATAAAAGAACTTCCCAAAATTCGTACTTTGTGGGGTTCAAATGGAAAAAGGGGATAAAAATAGTACCTACCAAATGACCGCAGATAGAATCATGCAATTCGGAGTATACATTCCTCTGACTGCGTAGACACGAAAAATATAACGTTCTTTTCCAAACTCGTACTTTCAAGGGATACAATGGCTACAGGGGATAAAAATAGTACCAACTAAACGAATACAGCTAGAATGATGAAATTCAGTGTGTACATCCCTCTAATTGTGTAGATACGTAAAATAAAGAGATTTTAGATAGTCGTACTCTTGAGGGGGCAAAATTGGAAAAAGGGGATAAAAATGGTACCAACAAAATGGCCGATGATAGAATCATGGAATTCGGTGTATACATTCGTCTGACTGCATAGCCACGTAAAATATTTTTTTCCAAATTCGTACTTTATTTTGTTGCTTTTACAACAAAAAAAGGCAGGATCATGAAGTTGTCTTATACTGCGTACGTGAGAGATAAGGTATTTTCAAAATTTATACTTTTGAAATTAAAATAGGATTGAAATACAACCAACCAAACGACTGTAGCTGAAAATACACTCTCTATCCCCCAATATTTTGGGTATTTATGATTGCTGCCTTATATTTACTTTATGAATTCAAGTATTATTTCCATTATAGATATACATAGTATACAAATATTGGTAGCCTTGATTTCCATACAGTTCAAATTTGTTGCGGACATTCCTCTTGTAGTTTGGAAGCACCACAAAGAAAATAAAAGTTTTAGCGGACGAAATGGGACAAAAATGGATAAAATATGGTACCAATGATACGACAGCAGCTAGAATCATGAAATTCGGTGTGTGCATCCCTCTATGCAATTAGCATAGACACGTAAAATAGAGGGATTTTTCGAAATATAATTAAAAAGAGGTATAAAAATGGGACCTACCAAACCGCTGAAGTTGAAATCATGAAATTTGGTGTATACATTCTGACTATGAAGACTCGAAAAAGGTTTTTTTTTGAAATTTGTACATTTGGGCGGAGAATGGGGCGAATGGGGATATCTTTAAAATTTATACTTTTCTTATCACTTTGTCTGTGATATGGTACTGTGCTTCTATGTAAAGTCGACATCCTTTAATCTGCTGGTAATACTGTGGAATGCACTCCGTGGTGGAGGGTATATAAGATTCGGCCCGGCCGAACTTAACGCCTTCTTACTTGTTAAATATCATTTTGACTTTAAGGCGATTGATAACAATTGATATGTGTTCAATGATAAAAGCCTGAATAAATTCATATTTTCTGCATTAAGCAGGTACTTAAGAAATTAAAGAAAAAAAATAAATCCTCCATCTAAATAAAATAAGATAAAAATATTTCCAGGGAGACCCTATAAGCTGGTACATGAATTCAAGATACTCATGTCATATGCGTAAGATTTTGCAAAAGTTTTATAAAAAAGCGCTTAATTCCCCCCTTCAAGACGTGAGCCGCCGTGGACGTAAAATCATAATCATAAAATCAACATTCCTAATCTAGGCGGCTAATTAAATGAGACAATAGTGACGTTCGACGAAGCCAAAATGATTAAAAACAGCATTCATGTCTAGAAAAATTTCAAAATTAAACTCTTTTGGTTGAAGAACATTTTGACTTTAAGGCGATTGATAACAATTGATATGTGTTCAATGATAAAAGCCTGAATAAATTCATATTTTCTGCATTAAGCAGGTACTTAATAAATTAAAGAAAAAAAAATAAATCCTCCATCTAAATAAAATAAGATAAAAATATTTCCAGGGAGACCCAATAAGCTGGTACATGAATTCAAGATACTCATGTCATATGCGTAAGATTTTGCAAAAGTTTTATAAAAAAGCGCTTAATTCCCTCCTTCAAGACGTGAGCCGCCGTGGACGTAAAATCATAATCATAAAATCAACATTCCTAATCTAGGCGGCTAATTAAATGAGACAATAGTGACGTTCGACGAAGCCAAAATGATTAAAAACAGCATTCATGTCTAGAAAAATTTCAAAATTAAACTCTTTTGGTTGAAGAACAATTTATGGGGCGCGGCTATAAGAGAAGGAAAAAATATCATCTTGTTAAGATTGATACAAAAAGCACAAGAATAAAGTCGAAATTTAGAGCCCTAGTAGCCAGAAAATTGGTCCTGTAGTCTCTGTGACTTAAAAACGGGCAAAGTTGGATGTTTTTAAATGTAAACTTCAGTTTTGTTGGACAGTTTAGCACAAATTCGAAAATGTACGAAATTAACCCTAAAATGGTTTTTAATTGTTGACTTTGATTTCTATTATTTATTTATTTATGGTGTATTCAAAGACTTATAGTAGATCTGTAGTATTTATGGCAAATATTTGTGTACAACATTTTGACAAATTTCTGTTTGAGAGGCGTTTTTACCTTTTCTCACAAAATGCACCAAAAAGACCCCTATATTAAGGAGCTACAGGGTTAAATGCGTAAAATGTAAGGATCACAAGGTTTCCTATGCAGAAGGGGGTAATATTGACCCCCTCTTAAATTGGTGATCATTTTAGAGGGGGTCTTTATTTACCCTTCTATCGCAAAACCTTATTATCTATTTTGTGTTCCATTCCAGAGTGATATTATACTTCATTTTCATTTAATTTCCAGCATTTCAATTGGAAACTTTGCTTTCAGATGTTGCGGCTGAAATGATCGAAAATATTATCTTGATTGGAATGAAGTCTTTTATTCCAATTAAAGTTATTTCGGATAAAGCATCTAATACAAGTTAGTTTAACCGGACATGCAAGACTGCTGTCAGATCCCAAGAGCAAGCGTTCAGGAAATGGCGTTCAAATAAAAATGCCACCACTAATCTGCTACGCAAGCAGACAAGAACCATGTGTACCAGGGTACTTAGATGTGAAAAGTTTCTGTACGAACAATGTCTTTGTGCCAAAGTTCTTTCTTCTCCCAGGGAAAGTAAGAGCTTTTGGTCATTTGTAAGAAGAGTAAAGGATAACTCCTCATCAATCCCAACTCTTGTTAAAGATGACCAGATATTCACTAACCCGGTTGCCAAAGCTAACCTATTGGCTGAAATGTTTGCAAGGAATTCATCCTTGCCGGAATGCAATCAACCACTCCCCGTGATCGAAAATGTATTAAGTTCCATGCCTCAGATATTTTTTTCGAACACGTGGAGTTAAAAGGGTTCTGGCAAACCTCGACGTAAATAAATTTCCAGGCCCGGATGGCATTTCAGCACTTGTCCTATGTAAGTGCTCTTCTTCCACATCGTAATCTCTTCAACCTGGCATACCGTGCAGGGGTTTTCCCAGCGCACTGGAAGATTGCGAACATCCAGCCCATCCCTAAAAAAGGTGAGGCTAATAACCCTGCTAACTATCGACCGATCGCAATTTGCTCAGCGCTTTCGAAGGTTATGGAGAGTATGGTTAACCACCATCTTGTGAGGTATTTATAAACCAATGACTTACTTAATGAACCGTAGGAATCGATCTACGGGAGACCTGATGACACTGTTATCTGAAAAGTGGAAACGATCTATTCACCAGCTTGGTGAGAGTAACGTCGTTGCTCTAGATATCTCCAAGGCCTTTGATCAAAGCTTATCGCTTTTGGTATTGGTAGTGACTTCTTTCGATTTATATCGAGCTTCCTCAGAGATCGCACTATACGAATTGTTGTAGATGGGTTCTCATCCGATGAGCATAGGTTAACCGCAGGGCTCTGTCCTTTCCCCCGTCCCTTTTTCTTATTATCATCGACGACCTCTTGGATCGGACTTTGAATCCAATATACTCATTCGCGGATGACAGCAACCTCTGGCATTCTTACTCATTCGTTCATAGACCAAGTGGTCAAGAAATTGATGATAAAAGGCGATTAATGGATGAGTCACTTAGCCAGGATTTGCTGGTCATTTCTGAATGGGGTCGAGTGAATAGAGTAGATTTTAATGCACGTAAGACCCAGTGCTCCTTGTTGTCTCACAAGCGATTCACTGATCCAACGGTGTCGTCGATTTTAATGAACGGTGTAGATATTGAGCAATCAGATACTCTCGATGTTCTAGAGGCATGATAATACAACGTGATGTTCGACTTCAACATTTAGGTATCTGATACAATTCTGTCTCAAATATTCCCTATTTACACAGCAATCATATGCCAAAAAGTAATTTGTTATTCAATATAGTACACAACTATCCAAACATTTATATATAAATGTATATAAATTGTATGTAAGTTATCCCTAAAGTCTTCAAAACACCATCCAAGTAATCACTTGTTTGGCTCTTTGGAGACAAACTTCATTACATTCGAATTATTTATCTTAATTTTTGCAAAAGCTATCTATTTTTATACATGTAACATTTTAGTGGTATACAGTTTGTATTTATTTTACACTCCCCAAGGTATGCTACAACTTTATTCCCTAAAAGTCTGCACGTGTTTTTAGCCCAAACAAAAATCCCCCAACGTATGCAATACATTTGGTGCTCTGAATGCAATTGTTTTTGTTAAAAAGCGACTGGATTCATATCAACACACACACACAGAGAAACAGAATTCCCTGGATAGTATTTTTATAAAATTCAGAATGCAATGTTGATTGTTTTCATAAAAATATATACAGATATAGATATGTATGATAAATAATAAAACATCACAAATTTACAGCTTGTTGGATATTTGAAAAATAAAAAACTGCAATGGAGAGACACTAAATGTCATGTCACACGATACTCAATGAGTGGATGCTGATACAGTACTTTGTGCTGACTGGCATACACATGTAAATATTTATAGGTGATATGTGGGTAATTCCATAAATAGGTTTTCAAACAATTAGTTGGGATGACATTTTTTATTTCTCTGAAATGGATCCATGACCTTTTAATAACACCATGATGTCAAAGGAAAATACAAATTTTGTGTCCGAGACCTAAAAATTTATTTTTTTGTGTGCACTGGGACATACTCAACACAAAAAATATGGATATTTTTTTGTAATACAATTCCCTTTTTCGCCGAAGCCAAATTTAATATTTGCACTCTCATTCTGGAATATATGTTTAATTAACATGAATTTTAATGGCTACATATGTTGGGAATTTCATTTTCACGTAAAGGCGCAGTCTCCAAAAAATTAAAAAAATATATTTTTTGCAGGCACAAGAAAAACCTCATAAAAAATAGAAAAAAAATGTAAACAATATTTTGTTTTATTTTTCAATAGCTAACATTTTAACGAAGAAAACAATGTCTATATGTAAAAGATAAATATATGTGGATAAATGTAAGAGTTTTATGACCCTCTTTGCAGACGCAAAATATTTTTAATTGTTTTTTTTTAATATTTTGGTTAAATAGCGCGAGAATCCTCTTTACAGATTATTTTTTATTTTATAATAAATAGCATCCTAACAATTGCAACAAGACTTTGTTGAAGAAAAAAATTCGAACAAAATATATTATTATTTTATATTATCGAGGCTAAATGACATTAAGAAATTGACCCAACTTCGGAAAATAAATTTAAAAATTCGATAATAAATTTAAAAAAATCGATAATAAAATCTATAATAAAATTTAAAAATTTTAAATATCGAAAATAAATTTTAAAATTTCGAAAAATATATAAAAATCATCCACAAGTATTTCTTTTATTATTTCGAGGCTATAGACATATAGACAATTTGGTAAAAAATTCGAGTTGTGTATGATTTTACACAAATAAAAATATATTGAGAAGTGGTCGCAACTTCGGTAAAAAATTCGAAAATAAATTTTAAAAATTCGATAATAAGTTTTAAAAATTCGATAATAAATTTTAAAAATTCGATAATAAATTTTAAAAATTCGATAATAAATTTTAAAAATTCGAAAATAAATTTAAAAAATTCGAAAATAAATTTTAAAAATTCGAAAATAAATTTTGAAACATTCGAAAATAAATTTAAAAAATTCGAAAAATATATAAAAAGCATCCACAAGTATTTCTTATATTATTTCGAGGCTATAGACATCAAGAAGTTGTAACATTTGGTAAAAAATTCGAAAAAGATATAAAAAACAAACACAAATAAAAATATATTGAGAAGTGGTCCCAACTTCGGTAAAAAAATCGATAATAAATTTTAAAAGTCCGAAAATTAATTTTAAAAATTCGAAAATATATTTAAAAAAATCGAAAATAAATTTTAAAAATTCGAAAATAAATTTTAAAAATTCGAAAATAAATTTTAAAAATTCGATAATAAATTTAAAAAAATCGAAAATAAATTTTAAAAATTCGATAATAAACTTTAAAAATTCGAAAATGAATTTTAAAAATTCGAAAATATATTTTAAAAATTCGAAAATAAATTTTAAAAATTTTAAAATAAATTTTAAAAATTCGACAAATATATAAAAATCATTCGCAGTATTTCTTATATTATTTCGAGGCTATAGACATTAAGAAGTTGTCACATTTTGGTAAAAAATTCGAAAAAGATATAAAAATAATTCATAAATAAAAATATATTGAGAAGGTAAAAAATTCGAAACTGAATTTTAAAAATTCGAAAATATATTTTAAAAAATCGAAAATAAATTTTAAAAATTCGAAAATAAATTTTAAAAATTCGAAAATAAATTTTAAAAATTCGATAATAAACTTTAAAAATTCGAAAATGAATTTTAAAAATTCGAAAATATATTTTAAAAATTCGAAAATAAATTTTAAAAATTTGAAAATAAATTTTAAAAATTCGAAAAATATATAAAAATCATCCGCAAATATTTCTTATATTATTTCGAGGCTATAGACATTAAGAAGTTGTCACAATTTGGTAAAAAATACGAAAAAGATATAAAAATCATACACAAATAAAAATATATTGAGAAGTGGTCGCAACTTCGGCAAAAAATTCGAAAATAAATTTTAAAAATTCGATAATAAATATTAAAAATTCGATAATAAATTTTAAAAATTCGAAAATGAATTTTAAAAATTCGAAAATAAATTTTAAAAATTCGAAAATGAATTTTAAAATTCGAAAAAAAATAAAAATCATGTATTTTTTATACTATTTCGAGGCTAAAATGCTTTAAGAAGTTGTCTATGAAAAAAATCGATTTTCAAATGATCATATTCAATTGGAAAGAATATATTATGTGAAAAATATGTTAAATATTTTTAATCAAAAATATGCTGTTGTGATAGAGAGTTAATTGTGATAGAGACATTTTATATTTTTTATTTTTGCCTCTTAAGTAAACACTTTGTAAATTGCTCTTAAAAATTTCGAAAAGTCCCATACACATGTGTATACATATATTGTTGCAGGCAACTGCATCCTTTTTACCCATGCTGCCGTTGTATGCGAATGTTTAATATTTGTAATACACCATCATAAAGTCTACCCGTGTGGACTCTTTACTCTACTCGGAACACAAACACATACATATATACATATATGAATATGTGTAGCCAGCAGCGCAAAGAGGGTCTGTTCAAAGGCAAGGCCCTGTACAGAAGAAAATGGAACATAATTTCAATTAAAAATTAGAATAATGAAACGATTTTTTAAATCACGGTCCAAAAAATTAAGACTTTTTGATTGTGACAGAATAGCGACCCAATAATTTTGAAAGGGCATGTTGAGTAGACCATTTCTGCATTTATAGTCCAAAATATTTTTTGGGTTATGATTGCTGACAAAATAGGGAATATTTGTGACAGATTAGTTTCAGTAGACCAGATGGAGAAAGTTGAAATAAATGAATTTTGGATTTTTCATTTTAGCCATATCTCCGGCGAAAATGAATATTTTGCAAAATTACCAAATTTGTATTTTTGGTTTACCGTGCTCTAACCACATTTTCAATCGAAAAAGATCGATCTTTCAAAAATTAAACATGAACGAATTTTAACCCCAGTAATTCTTTGTATAAGTTGACTTGTAATTTTGCTATTTAAGCGTGAAAAGCTTTAATTACAACTTTGGTGTCTTTGGCGACCCCCCACTGAAATTTTCCCACAATTTTTTCCTAGAACATTTTAATCCTTAATTGTCCTTTTTGAAAGGACTTTTTTGATTATCTCGAAAAAGGTCAAATTGAACCACTAAGAGAGGAGCTAGAGGGATCTTAACCCTCCACAAAAATTATCCTATCAAATTCCACAATATAGTTGTGACAATAAGAATTCTCTCAGACATTAACTTACATTTTTAACATTAAGAATACATTTTTAAAATTATTTGGTTTATTTATAAAAAAATCGGGCACCTAACCTCTGTAACCTCATACGAAAAAATCATTCCTATTGAATTGTAGCATTTTCTATTCTGGACTATATGTTTATTCTGCAAAAAGATCTACTCATCAACATGCTCTTTATTTGAATTATAGGCTCGCTACTCTGTTCCAATCAAAAAACTATTAATTTGTTGTAGTTAATAAAAAATGAAAATATTATTTGAAGTACATTAAGACAATACATTTTTAAAATTATTTCAATTAATAAAATAATATATATATGTATATATAATTAAACATTGTTTATTTATAAAAAAAAACAAGAAAAATATTTTTCACGAGCCACGATACGAACCCGCAACCTTCTGGATGCAAAGCGGGAACATATCCTCTGTGACCTCATACGAAAAATCCGTTCCCATTCTCTTGCAGCATTTTCTAATCCTCAAATGTTGCGGGATAGTAACATATCATCAACATCTTTTTTGGAAAAATGCAAATTGGGATTTTGGGATGAGATGAGCATCCTGCGGAAGCATTTCCATTATTTTTATTTTTTAACCATTCTGGGATTTCTATGGTAATATTTTTAATAAATCTTATAAGGCCTCTCCAGCTTAGGCCTGCCCTTTTCCTCAACTACATCGATAGTTTATTATGTAGATGTATGTGTGAAAACGAATACTCTCTGCTGTTGTCTTGTTGACTCTGGTGATGACACTCTGAAGGAGGGAGGAGCAGGGGTAAGGGATACCCAGTACATTTGAGCCCGATTCTGATGCTGTTTTTGATGCTTTGGCCGATGATGACGCTCCTGTGTACAGTTAATGCCACGCTTTGCACTTTTAAGTCAGGTTAAGTGTTGTTTGCAATAAACTTGAATGTTTTACAGCGTGTGAGTGTGTTTTGTTTTAAAAATATTTTGTATTCATGTCTTCCTTCCTACCTGTAAGGATGGCAACAAAAACAACACCAACTGTAGTAGACCTGGGTGGGTGGTAGATGTGTGTCAGGCACCTATATTGGGATAAAGGGATACGTATGTATGCTGGCTATGGCGTTTTGACTAATCCTGTCTCTCTGTTGGTCTTGATTGGTGTGGAGTAGAGAGAGAGGGGAGAGTTTAGGCCAGTATTTTTTTCGTTCAACAATGACACTTCGGAATGTTGTAAAACACTTCCGGTTAGTCAATAACTGCCTCCACCCACAGCCAGCAGAGGAAGCAGGAGCTCTGCCAGCAATTCCTTACCCTAAGTGTGGTGGCGCACAGTGTATTATCACCGGCAAAAAATCTCAAATTTGAAGCGCCCCAATATCTACTGTTTTTGATTGAATTCTACGAAGAACATTCCAATCAAGTGCAATTGTGGCAATATCGTGGCAAACTATTGCTGTGGATGCATTTAAAATTTATAAATGTTCAAATAGTTGAAAAATTCCTTTTTTGGAGGTTAAAAGTAAATTCTCAATTCGCAAAACATCGATTGATAAATCCCCTATATGGACTTCTTGCTCAGAAAGTATCTAGCTTAACACTGCCGTAAATAAAGAAATGGCTACAATTTTGGAAAAAATCCCCCATTTTGGAACATAATTTCCCCACTTTGGGAATTTTCAGCAAAAATTAGCTCAGCCTTGCGGTAAATAAAGAAATGGCTACAATTTTAGAAAAAATCCCAGATTTTGGAACATAATTTCCCCACTTTGGGAATTTTCAGAAGATATTAGCCCATCCTTACGGTAAATAAAGAAATGGCTAAAATTTAAAAAAATCCCAGATTTGAAACATATTTTCCCCATTTTGGGAATTTAGGTATTTTGTACGCAAGGAAATTCAAAAAGTCGGAGCCATAAATCCAAAATTTCGTTACGTAAATAATAATTTTAAATTTAAAATAATTTTTAATGAAATTTTTAGTTTTACATGTAATCCAGCACAAAAAGTGATTCGCTATTTGTTGCCTGCCACACACACTATGCGACTAAAATTTTGTCGAAGAGTCATGTTTAACATTTTTGTCTTTCTAAACTCGAAAACGATAATAACAAATTTTATGTTTTTTTTATTTTTTTTACAAAAACATCCATTTTTTTTTACAAAAAAATCCATTTTTTTTACAAAAAAATCCATTTCTTACAAAAAAATACATTTTTTTTTACAATAAAATCCATTTTTTTAAATCCATTTTTTTTAAATCCATTTTTTACCAAAAAAATCCAATTTTTTAACCAAAAAAAAAATATTTTTTTTACCAAAAAAATCAATATTTTACCAGAAAAAAATCCAATTTTTTGCGAAGGTACCTTTAATATTTGTACTCTCATTTTGAAAGTATAAGTCCGATAACAGCCTCTTATATTTGCAATTGAAGGTAGTTATGGTGGCCACAATCACATTCACGTAGAAACAGTGGTTTAGGAACAGTCTCCAAAATATTAAGAAACTATTGATTTTTTCCGAAAAAAAAAACTCGAAATCGAATCGAAAAATCATAAAAAATAGAAACTAAATAGGAAGAAATATTTTGCTCTATTTTTAATAGCTAAAATCCTAACGCAAAAAATGTTTATATATAAAAATTTATGCATAAATGTAGAAGGGTGATTCCATTGGAACGGATGTGACACTTTTCTTTAAATGTGTTTAAATATCTCACATATTTATTAACTGAGATTTTTGCTATATTGCCAATTGAAAACGTCAGGTTAATCGGAATATTATTGCAAATACAAATATGTCTTAGCGTTTTAAATATGGGAGAACTACTACAATCTATAGCGTCACTGGTGTGACCTTAGCTTTGAAGAAAATATTTTACTTATTTTCCTGAATTCTGTAACTTTCTTCCATTACATGACTTTATTAAATTTTACTAATCAAAAGAGTAGTTCATAAACCTTCTTCTAAAATATACATACCGACATCTCTTTATGAATATAGGAAATAGAGGGTATTTAAATTGTAACGGGCGTGACATTTTGACGGAAATCTTGTTATGACACCTGTCTATATCTGGAAAAGGAAACTATCAGAGCTATTGTTGTCATTTTTTTTTTTTTTTGAAATGTAATCAAAAATATATACTATGAGATTACGAATTTTTGTCGGCGTTTCCTTAAATTATAAATTGATTTTGAAATTTTGCCACTTTACTTGGAATTACCCAGAAGTATGACACTTGGTAAGTTTAATGTGGTTTATTGTTCGTCGTATGTTTAATAATTGTACTGTCAATATAAAAAATATATGTCCAATTGCACCCGCTTATATTTTTATTAATTGAAGGTAATTATGATGGCTACAAATGTTGCGAATTTCCCTTTCACATAGCAACAGTGGTTTAGGAATAGTCTCCATATAATTAAGAAAATATTGATTTTTTTCTTATACAAAAAATCATAAAAAATAGAAACAAAATAGGAAAAAATATTTTTTTTGTATATTTTATAGAGTACATTTCAAGGCAAAAAACAATGTTTAAATATATAATTTTTTGTATATATTTTTTTGTAATAAAATTGCAATTTTCGTCGAAGGTATGTTTAATAATTATACTGTAAATATAGGAAATAGAGGTCCGATCACTCCCGCTTATATGTGCAATTAAAGGTAATTATGATGGCTACACATTTTGCAAATATCACTTTCACATAGCAACAGTGGTTTAGAAACAGTCTCCAAAAAATAAAAATATTGATTTTTTTCCGAAAAAAAATCTATTTTTGTTGGCAAAAAATTGAACAAATTAGAAAAAAATTGGAAAAAAATATGTTGCTCTATTTTTCAATAGTGTGCATTATACCGCAGAATTCAAAGTCAATATATAAAATATCTTTGGATAAGCATAGAAGTTATGACACTATGTATATATATTTTTTTAATAAAATTCCAATTTTCGTCGAAGTTACCTTAAAAATTTGTACGGTCATTTTGGAAATATAAGTCCGATAACAGTCTCTTGTACTTTCAATTGAACGTAATTATGAATATCACATTCACATAGAAACGGTGGTTTAGGAACAGTCTCCAAAAAATTAAGAAAATATAGTTTTTTTTTCGATTTTTTTTTGCTGGCACGAAAAAAATCATAAAAAAATAGAAACAAAATAGGAAAAAATATTTTGTTTTATTTTTAATAGAGTATATTGTAAAACAAAAAAAAAAACAATGTTTATAAGTGAAAAATCTATGGATAAATGATACTATGAATAATTTTTTTAATAAAATTCCAATTTTCGTCGAAGTTACCTTAAAAATGTGTACTCTCATTTTGGATATATAGATCCGATCACACCCGTTTACATGTTAAATTAAAGGTAATTATGTTGGCTAAAAATATTTTTAAAATCACTTTCACATAGAAACAATGGTTTAGGAACAGTCTCCAAAAATTTGGAAATTTTTTTGTTCGAAGAAAAAAAATATTTTTTTCTGTCACGTTTATTTTCTAATAGCTAACATTTAGAACTTTCCAAAAAAAATAAGTGTTTTTTTGAAGTTTTTTTGTTTAACATGAAATGAAACAAAAAAGTAAATCACTATTTATAACATTTTATATATTAGCCCTTATTCTGGCATTTCCAAAATGGTATAACTTCTGCTTTCTGCTTTAACAGATTTACCTCTAAAGTTCATAAATTTTCAAATAAGTTGAAAAATGCATAATTTTAGTCATAAAAGTAAATTTTCCAATCGCTAAGCACCCCATTGGAAAGAGATTGGTGTATTTTTGAACCCCCTTACTCAGAAAATATTGACTCATGACTGCGGTAAATAAAGAAATGACTATAGTTTTAGTAAAAAGTCACGGATTTTGGAATATATTTTCCCCACTTTGGGAATTTAGGTATTATGTTTACAAAGAAATCCAACAGGCCGGAGCCATATTTTGTACATAATTTAAAAAATTTCGTTAGGATTTTTATTATACACTCCACGAGTAGTATTTGTGCATTTGTTTTTAACACCCAAAAGGAAGCGAGATAGACCCATTGTTAAGTATACCGATCGACTTGGAATCACTTTCTGAGTCGATTTAGCAATGTCCGTCTGTCTGTTTGTCTGTCTGTCTGTCCATCTATTGTTTTAATCAAATTACAGGTCGCAATTATAGTCCGATCTTAACAAAAATTGGCAGAAATAAGTTTTGTGGATCAAGGAGAACGTTATTTAATTTGAGGCAAATCGGTTCAGATTTAGATATAGCCCCCATACAAATGTCGCTCCCGATTTGACATTTTCCGCTCTAGAAACCACATCTTGTACCCGATTTCCTTTAAATTTGGCACAACATCTTAAAATCCAACTAGAAACACCTGTGCAGAAATTGGAAGATCGGTTCATATTTAGATATAGGCCCCATACAAATGTCGCTCCCCATTTGACATTTTCCGCTCTTGTACTCGATTTTCTTTAAATTTGGCACAACAGCTTATAATCCAAGTAAAAAAACCTATGTTGAAAAAGGGTAAGATCGGTTCAGATTTAGATATAGCCCAAATACAAATGTTGCTCCCAAATGTTTAACCGATTTTGGCCAAACTATACATATTATATTTCAGCTATTTCATTACAGATTTCAATATACCCATAAAAATGTCCTTTCCGATTTAAAATTTTTTGTCGAACACATACATTTACAGGATACAAAAATCCTTCCCGTTTTCACTTGTTCACCGAATTAAATTGTATTCGGATACAAAGTGGAGTGTATCATAGAGTCGGCCCCGCCCGTTGTTTTTTTTTTAGTTTTCTAAAAACATATAATTTTTATGAAATTTTTATTTCTACGTGAATGAAGCACAAATTAGCTATATATTGCCTGTTACATATTATTAAAGCCCTTATATTGGCATTTCCAAAATGGTACAAATGTGCATTTTTCTAATTCATAATTATAAAAAGATTTCCATTTAAAGTTCATAAATGTTCAAAGTGATGAAGAGTTCATTATTTGATTGGTTTATAACTCGAAAGCCATGTATCGTATTGGAATTTCCTTTAGATCATGGAATTCAGGAGCTTTTTCTTGAAAAAGTGTAGTTTTGTCTTCGTTGTCCTTTTCACGCCTGAAGGTTTACCTGAAGTTTGTCCTTACTCAGTGTGTTTTATATTCTCCAGTATAAAATTATAATCGCGAGGACCAACTATGCACTTGGCTCTTACAAATATTGATACACTGGGAATATCAGTTAATCATTGCAAAAATAAAAATTTTGCTTATTATTACAAATAAAAAAAAAAACAAAATGAAAAATCCTATTCAAATTTATTCATATTTGCTACAGCAACGGTTGAACATTTTTTTGTACAGCCTACCTTTAGGAGCAATATTTTTTCTGGCAGTCAAATATTAAAGTATTCATTTGTACCTTTAAAATCTGCAACAAATGATTTTAATAGTAAATTTATGTTAACCCCAAAAGTAGGCATTAGAAAATACACATGTTGTAATCAGTCGATAAGTTTATAGGTATGATTTGTCAGGATATTTGGAATGATTTATTAATTATTGGATTTGTAGAAAATATTGAGCTGATAAATTAAGCTTTAATTATTTACTTAGTTATAGATGCTGGCTACCATCTGGATTGAAAGGTACAAGGAGTTTTATTTGAGGAAAAATTTTCATATGACAATTGATCTTGGCTCTGGCAATTTTCATTTAATTATGGACTCAATCGGAATCCCTAGTAATGATTTGTATTAACATATATATATTAAAATTAGAAATATATGATGATTTTTCATTTTGTGTTACATGGTAGGTATTTGTGATTGTGAGCGGATTTAAACAAAAACTTCTTTTTTGATTTCATTTGACAATATAAGGGATATGTGGGAAATTTCAAGGTCCTAGTTTTATTTTCTATAGTTCTATATCCCAATGTGTGCGGCACTCTATATCTTCCTTCCAAAAAAGAAGGCCTTTCTTCGCAGCTGGTTTTACAATCTTGCTTAATATAGGTTTAATATAGAAAAGGTCTATTGGAAGTCTTCCACTTATTATAACCCTAAAAGTAGGCATTGCAGAATACACATGCTGCAATTAGTCGATCAATTTAAAGGAAAGATTTTGCCAGGATATTTGAAATGATTTATGAATAAACAAAAACTGGTGAGCCATTATTGCCAGAATTTTTGGCAAATGTTGAGCTGAGATATTAAACTTTAAATATTTATTTAGTCATGAGAGCTGGTTAACATCAATTAAAAATTACGAGAAGTTTTATGTGAGGTTTGGAAAATTTTAAAAAATAAAAATTTCCATATAGACGTTTGAGCATGGCACGGACAATTTTCATTTATTGTGAACTGAAAAGAAATCACCGGTAATGATTTATATTAAAGTAAATATTAAAATAAGAAAAACCATACAAATTATTCATTTTATGTTACAAAGGGACAGGAAGCGTGTTGGTGCGCGAATTTAAACAAAAACTTATTTTTTGTACCTAATTTGACAATATAAGGGATGTATGGGACATTTCAAGATCCTAGCTGTATTCCTTCCAATTTTGTCCGGAAATAATTTCAGTTACGGAATATCTTCCTTCTCGTAGAAGATATTATAGGTTTAATATAGGAAAGGTCTCCTAATGAATGGTCTTCCACTGAGTTTCGGCTAGTCTCTCTCTCTCCCTCTCTCCCTCTTTCTCTCCTGTATATGGATGCAAAAGTATTGCCTTCCTTTTACTGGTGGCGTCTGTTTCTGCTCGTTATTGACCCCTTATGATTATACCCATCACGTGATGGGGATATCCGCAGTAAATCATTTTGCTGTATGGACCTGATTTGTATTCCTTTGCCATGCCCCTGGTTTTTAAATCTCCATCATCGTTATTATTATTTTTTCTCTTTTCACATATTTGTTTAGTCTTCGCAATTCCTTATTAATAATTCATAGTGTTGTCCTTATTCTCGTGTTTTGCTTTTGTTGTTGTTGCTGCTGTTTGTTTGGTTGTCTTGTTTTCTGTTTTTTTGTGTTGTTTTGTTTACTTCAAGTGAAACAACGAACGTACAGTCTTCAATTTTCATATCTCCTACTTTATACTTTAATATACAGAGTTGCTCCACTCTCCCTGCCCAAATGTATGCAGTGTTGTCTGCACGCTTTAATGACAGCCTAAAAGTATGTCAGCCATATTTGCCAAAGGATAGGGCTGTGCTGGTGATGGTGCAGCAGAAAATGTGTGTGATGTTGTTCTTAGCCGGACGTTTATTTTTATTTTCTCGAAGCATATGTTAAGGCGAAGAGTTCGTAAAAAAAACTTTTCCGTTTTCTCGTTTCTCTCCGCTTTCAGTTTTTTTTTGGTTTTTGTTTATCGCCCGGAATATGAATTAGATACATATACTGCAACTTTTTTTCTTCTCGATGTTATTCAACGCGAAGTGTGGCAAACTAGTTTCAGCTCGTCAGTGCTCTATCTTTAATCAGAAAACGTGATAAATCATAAAAAGTTAATATTTTTTGATTTGAACTGGGATATTGTCCTGGCTCAAGACCATTTTGCTTCTATATTTAATAGTTAATATTTTTTGTAAAAATATCTCTTCGAAATATCTATAGTTTTTGGGAGTTCTATGAAGTGGAATATTTTCATGCAAGCAAGGACAACAATTCAAAAGAATCGAGCTAGGTCCTTTGTACACTTCACTGATATTGTGAAATTAGATTAATAGTAATACATCTAACTCCCATGTAACATAAACTCGAAAAATCCTCATATATTTCTTATTTTAATATATAAATTGATACGAATCATTTCCAGTGATTTTATTTAAGTCCACAAATAAATGAAAATTGCTAGTGTCACGGTCAACGTCCATATACATTTTTTTATGTTTTACGATTTCGAAAACGAAAGATAAGATTCCTTGTAAGGTTTAATCGATGATAACCGGGTCTTATAACTAAATAAATAATAAAAGTTCAATATGTCAGCTCAACATTTGCCAAACAATCAGGAGATATTAGCTTGCCATTTGATGTTGTTAATTCCAATATGTTGTATGTTCCAAATATCCTGGCAAATCATTCCTATAAATGGATCAACTTATTTCCATTTGTGTATTTTTCAATACATACTTTTAGGGTTATAATAAGCAGAAGACCTTCCGTTAGGCCTTTTCTATGTCAAGCCTGTAAACCAAGGCCTTCTTCTTCAAGAAGGGAGAATAAGCTGTGGAAAAAATAGAAGGAATCTTGCTAGGACTATGCACTTGCACACACATCTCTTATATTGTCTACTTAGCATTTGTTTAAATCCACGTCTCTCACCTCTCATGTGACATAAAACCGAAAAATCGTCATATATTTCTTAATTTA
The DNA here is from genome assembly GCA_947397865.1 of Polietes domitor. NCBI lineage: Eukaryota > Metazoa > Arthropoda > Insecta > Diptera > Muscidae > Polietes > Polietes domitor. The sequence goes on from OX377620.1 coordinate 117,722,373, forward strand.
AAAAGTACATTAATACAAATCATTACCAGTGATTTCATTTGAGGCCACAAATAAATGAAAATTGCCAGGTCCATGCTCAAAGCCCATATGCAAATTTTTATTTTTTACGATTTTGAAATCTCAAATAAAACTCTTTTTATTTTTAATCGATGATAACCAGCTCTTAGAATCAAATAACCATTTAATGTTTAATATGTTAACTCAACATTTGCCAAACAATCATGGCATAATGACTTACCAAGTTTTGTGTATTATAAATCATTCCAAATATCCTGGCAAATCATTCCTATAAATTTATCTACTGATTGCAAAATGTGTATTTTTGCAATGGCAAGGGTTATAAAAGCGGCAGACCATACATTAGGCCTTTTCTATATTAAATCAATATTAAGCTAGCCTGTAAAATCCAGCTTCCAAGAAAGCCTTCTTCTTCGAGAAGGGAGATATACGGGCTTGCCATGCCTACAACTATGCCTACTTTTAGGGTTCAAAAAGCAGCAGGCCTTCCATTAGGTCTTTTCTATATTAAATCTATATACCTATGACGCACAGTGGAATATTTTCATACAAGTTGTGGCCCAACTTAGAAGAGCCTTGAAATTTCCAAACATCTCGTACATTTTCAAATGAGATCAAATAGAAGTTCTTGTTTAAATCCTCCCACAAACACGCCGACCTCCCTCCCATGTAACATACAATGAAAAATCTTCAATTATTTCTTATATTAATATTTAAGTGAGTACAAATCATTACCAGTAATTTAATTTCAGTCTACAATTAAAAGAAAATTGTCAGTGCCAAGCTCAATGGCCATATGAAAATTTTTATATTTTTACGATTTCGAATTCTCAGGTAAAACTATGGTAGCCAGAACTTATAACTAAATAAATAATTAATGCTTAATATATCAGCTCAACATTTGAAAAAAAGGGAATAATGGCTTAACGTTTTTTGTTACTTATATTATATAAAGAGTGATTTTTTTGAGGTTAGGATTTTCATGCATTAGTATTTGACAGATCACGTGGGATTTCAGACATGGTGTCAAAGAGAAAGATGCTCAGTATGCTTTGACATTTCATCATGAATAGACTTACTAACGAGCAACGCTTGCAAATCATTGAATTTTATTACCAAAATCAGTGTTCGGTTCGAAATTTTTTATCGACAAATTTTGTTCAGCGATGAGGCTCATTTCTGGTTGAATGGCTACGTAAATAAACAAAATTGCCGCATTTGGAGTGAAGAGCAACCAGAAGCCGTTCAAGAACTGCCCATGCATCCCGAAAAATGCACTGTTTGGTGTGGTGTGTACGCTGGTGGAATCATTGGACCGTATTTTTTCAAAGATGCTGTTGGACGCAACGTTACGGTGAATGGCGATCGCTATCGTTCGATGCTAACAAACTTTTTGTTGCCAAAAATGGAAGAACTGAACTTGGTTGACATGTGGTTTCAACAAGATGGCGCTACATGCCACACAGCTCGCGATTCTATGGCCATTTTGAGGGAAAACTTCGGAGAACAATTCATCTCAAGAAATGGACCGGTAAGTTGGCCACCAAGATCATGCGATTTGACGCCTTTAGACTATTTTTTGTGGGGCTACGTCAAGTCTAAAGTCTACAGAAATAAGCCAGCAACTATTCCAGCTTTGGAAGACAACATTTCCGAAGAAATTCGGGCTATTCCGGCCGAAATGCTCGAAAAAGTTGCCCAAAATTGGACTTTCCGAATGGACCACCTAAGACGCAGCCGCGGTCAACATTTAAATGAAATTATCTTCAAAAAGTAAATGTCATGGACCAATCTAACGTTTGAAATAAAGAACCGATGAGATTTTGCAAATTTTATGCGTTTTTTTTAAAAAAAAGTTATCAAGCTCTTAAAAAATCACCCTTTATATATATATATATATCACGCCAAATAACCTGGCAAATCATTCCTATAAATTGAGCGACTAATTGGTCGAGTGTATTTTGCAATGTCTACTTTTAGGGTTATACAAATTGACTACTAAAATGTCTTGTTAGAGGTCTTAAGGAACAAATGAATATTTGAATGGCAAAAAAATATTCCAGGTCAATTATAGTTAATTTATGGCTAATAATGTTGCGAATATCACTTTCACATAAGAACAGTGGTTTAGAATCACTCTCCAAAAATTGAAAAAATATTTTTTTAATCTTTTTTTTTGCTGGCTCGTGCTAAAAATCATCGAAATTAAAAAAATAATCGCAACAAATTTTTTTGTTTTATTTCTTAATAGCTAACATCTTCACGAAGAAAACAATGTCAATATATGATAGGGCTGTTTTTCTTGAAGCCGAGATAGCAAGCTGCGATAACAAAAATTTAATTTAATTTTTTGCTCAAAATAAAAAATTATTTTTTCACATTGTCGCCAATTACAATATAAATATTTGTATCAAAACAAACTAAAAAAAATTATTTTGAGTTGGCTTTTTTGGACTTAGCCTCAATAGCCATAAATTTGACTTACACTGGATACTTATCCAGGCTAAGTCGAAAATTTGTAACACAAAATTATTTTTTCAAAATTTGTTTTCACACACACATTGACATTGCTTTTGGCGACAATTTTAAAAGATTTTTTTATTTTGAGTGAAATTTTAACATTTTATTTAGATTTTTGTTATCGCAGCTTAGTTATCCAGTCTTAAAGAAAAACAGCCATAATATGTATATGGATAGATGTAGAAGTTATGACCCTATTTTTAGAAGCAAACTGTTTTCCAAAAAATCAATTAAATAGCGCGAATATCCAATTTACAAATTATATAACAGAATATTTAGTTTCATTTTACAATAGCTGGGATTGTAGCGAAGAAAACAAGGCCTATTTAAAGCCAATCTATGGATTAATGTAGAATTTTTGGAATAAATCCAAAAACTCAATTTTTGTATTTCCCCTACATATTAGAAATTCTGGGATTATTTTCTTCATTTTTAGGGTTGAATCTCAAAGAAGAAGAACATTCCCATTCCCAGTTTAGGAATTCCGGAATTATTATTCCGGGAAGAAAATAATGTTTTGACATTTCCATCACCAATATAGGAATTCGTAATATCACAGAATTCCAAACAACCAGAAAAAATATTTTTTTTGGTTTGCCCTCTTACATTTTAGGACAGAATCTCAAAGATGAAGAAAAAAATATTTTTTGGGATTTCCAATTCAAATTTAGGAATCTCATTTAATCATTTAATTTCCCCCTAAATTTTAGGACGGAATCTCAAGAAGAAAAAATTTGGGGTTTTCCATCCCTAAATTAAGAATTCAGGAATTATGGTATTCACTTTTTAGTATCGCAGAATCTCAAATTACCAATTTTTTGGGAATTTTCCCCTACATTTTTGAACAGAATCTCAAAGAAGGAAAAATAATTTTTGGAATAACAATTTTTTTTTGTACAACCCTCGTCTATTTTAGAAGAGAAGCCCAGGGTTATATCTGAAAACACAATTTTATCGATTTCCACCTACATTATAGGAATTCTGGAATAATCTTTGGGATTTTCCCCATATATTTTAAACCAGAATTTATGGAATTTAGCTTTTCCGGGATTATCTGTTCAGAAACTCAGATCAGATCATGAATTGTGGGGTTCTCTTTGTAGTATCGCATAGTTTAAAATAACCAGAAAAAATAAAATTTCGGAATTTCCTCCTATAGAATCTCAAATAACAAGAACAAATATTTTTTGGGATTTCCATTCCCAATTTAGGAATTTCAGGATTATCCTTTTCTGAATCTCAGAATTTCGCGATTATCATTGTAGTATCGCAGGATCTCAAATAACCAAAAACTAATATTTTCAAGGCAGAATCTCAAAAAAATTTTTGGAATTCATATTCCCAGTTTAAGGACATTTCTGTAGTTAAATTTTCAGAATATCAGCTCCTCAACTAACCAGCAAAATATTCAATTGAAATTTCCCTTTACATTTTAGGAATTCCGGAGTTTAGTTTTCAGAAACTCAGATCCCCAACTAAAAAGAAAAAAATCAATCGGAATTTCCCCTCATTTTAGAACTTTTGTATATTTGGATTTCATTGCCCTCCATTTTATGAGTTTTACGAATTCTTATCGTAATCTGCAAATTGGTTTCACCTTCTATAATTCACATTAATTTGATTACATAATATACAAAAATGGGGAATTCCTCAACTTTGACCTTCTTCGAACATTTCCAAACCAAAAAAACTGCCGGCCTTCCCAGTTATCAGTATCATCATCAGCGGCGTCATCATCATTAGATTTGTATGACTGTCTGTGCTGTTGCTGTTACTCTGTTACTGCGTTTTTCTTTCATTTCTTTTGTGGCTGTCGCCTGTCCTCCATATGCAGAATTAGAAAAAAATATCAACAAAAAATGTATGCCTTGATTTGTTCCAATTATTTTGTCATTTGTATGCTTTGCTCATACCACCACTACTATTCCTATTCCTTGGCATACTAAATACTACTATTCCATCTCCTGTCAACTGAATGTCTGTCGGCTCGGCGCGGCTCGGGCCCGTCTATCGGCGGCCTGTCCGTCCGTGATTACTTTTTATGCTCTAAGTTCGGTTGTTTTTTTGTTCAGCTGCTGCTCGCATTCCTCGGCTTCTGCTTTCACATTTAATCAAGGTTGTTTTTTACCTTTCGAGGGAAAAAAGAAGCTACGAATCCAACTGTACTGGTGCACATTTTGATGTGTACGGCGTTGTTGTGTCTTTTTGTTTTTTGATTAATGCACTGGTACGAAGTGGGAAGAATTTCCTCTTTAGTGGGAAGGATTCCCACTTATTTACAAAAATATTCAAATCGATGGACGAATTGCAAGAGAGGAGAAGAGAAAAGGTGGAGGGATTTCTAAAGACAAGCTCAGATAAACGCACTACAAATGTTGCGAATTTTCTTCTCTGAGTCTCCAAAGAATTGAGAAAATAATGTTTTTTTTTAAATCCTTTTTGTTCGCAAGGAAAAATCCATAAAAATAAAAAAAAATCGAAAAAAAATATATTTTATTTTATTTTCTAACAGCTAACATTTTAAGGAAGAAAACAGCGTCTATATGTTAAGGATCTATAGATAAATGTATGTCTTTGAAACGCAAACAATTTTTTTAAATCATGATTTTCTAAATTTCTGGTTAAATAGCGCAAAAATGGCACTTTGTAAATTAAAAAACAGTATATTTATTTTTATTTTAAAGAAATACCGGCCTATTGTAAGAAAATCTACAGATAAATGTATATAGAAGTTATGAATTTTCTTGTGGACGTACATGTCGTCTTCGCGTATGTCTAGATCAATTCTAAAAATACCATCTACAGTATGTGGGTGCCAGAACAAGTGGATGGTTCTGAAATTGTTGGAAGAGATGTGCGAACATGTGAGATTATTTTAGGAAAAAATCGGATCATTTTCGACAATTTCGGTGGAATCGGTGAAAGAAGACTGCGAATATGTCAGATGATTTTTAGAAAAAGTCTGTTAATTTGTCGTATATTTACTCAGAATTGTTAAATTATTTTCAGAAAAAGTCTGATAATTTTCGAAGATAATATAAGAAGTTGGTGGAAGATGTTTGTACTCTCATAATTTTGGAAATATAAGCCCGATAACACTCAAAAACTCAATATTTTCTTAATTTTTTGGAGACTTTTCACAAACTACTATCTCTATGTGAAAATTAAACTTTTGTAGCCACAGAATCTCCACAAATTAAGATATCCCAACGAAATTTTGGAATTATGTAGGGGAAAAAGTACATAAAATTCATCAAAACAAATAAAAACGTTAAAAACATGACGACCATTTTAATAAAAAATTTCCAATTTTGGAACACAATTTCCCCACTTTGGGATTTCGGTTTTTTTGACAAACAAAAAAAAAAAGTGATATCTAGCAATTTTTTCATGGTTTTTATTATGTCGACCATTTCAATAAAAAATTCCCCAATTTTTGAACATATTTTCCCCAATTTGGTATTTCGTTTTTTTTTGAAATAGAAAAACTAGTTCTTTTTTCATGGTTTTTATCATGTCGACCATTTTTGGGAACGCATTTCCCCACTTGGTGATTTCGAGTTTTTTTTTTGGGAAAATGGAAAATCTAGCAATTTTTTCATGGTTTGTATCATGTCGACATTTTAATAAAAAATCCCAAATTTTGGAACACATTTTCCCCACTTTGGGATTTCGTTTTTTTTTTTTTTTTTTTTGAAATAGAAAATCGAACATTCTAATAATAATAATGTCGACCATTTTAATAAAAATGCCTAATTTTGGAACACATTTTCCCCACTTTGGGATTTCGGAGGTTTTTGAAAAATTGAAAATGTAGTAATTTTTTCATGGGTTTCATCATGTCGACCATTTTAATAAAAAATCCCAAATTTTGGAACACATTTTCCCCACTTTGGGATTTCGTTTTTTTTTTGAAAATTGAAAATCTGATAATTTTACCATTGTTTTTGTCTTATTAAACATTCTAATAATAACAATGTCGACAATTTTAATAAAAATCCCCAATTTTGGAACACAGTTTCCCCACTTTGGGATTTCGTTTTTTAATGGAAAATCTAGTAATTTTTCATGTCGACCATTTAATAAAGAAATCCCCAATTTTGGAACACATTTTCCCCACTTGGGAATTTCGGGGGTTTTTTTTTGGGGAAATATAAAATCTAGCAATTTTTCATTGTTTTTATCATGCCGACCATTTTATTAAAAAGTCCACAATTTTGGAACACAATTTCCCCACTTTGGAATTTCGGGTGTTTTTGAAAAATTGAAAATCTAGTATTTTTCATGGTTTTTATTAAAGGGTGATTTTTTAAGAGCTTGATAACTTTTTTTTTAAAAAAACGCATAAAATTTGCAAAATCTCATCGGTTCTTTATTTGAAACGTTAGATTGGTCCATGACATTTACTTTTTGAAGATAATTTCATTTAAATGTTGACCGCGGCTGCGTCTTAGGTGGTCCATCCGCTTAGTCCAATTTTGGCATTTCCACGTTTTTGAGTAACAGAGACCCAATTGGTGCGAACGGCGACGAATCGAAAATTGGTGGTCATCATTAACACTGGCCGATACAGCTGCGATATTTTCTTCAGTTCGCACTCTACGTAAGCGTGTTGGTGGTTTAATGTCCAACAATGTAAATTTGGTGCGAAATTTAGTCACAATAGCCCGAATAGCCGCTTCAGTGGGTCGATTAAACTGACCATAAAATGGAAGCGCGCAATGAACTTTCTTAACAGAGCACGCATTTTGATAATAAAATTCAATAATTTGCAAGCGTTGTTCGTTTGTAAGACGATTCATGATGAAATGTCAAAGCATACTGAGCATCTTTCTCTTTGACACCATGTCTGAAATCCCACGTGATCTGTCAAATACTAATGCATGAAAATCCTAACCTCAAAAAAATCACTCTTTATATCGATCATTTTAATAAAAAAATCCCCAATTTTGGAACACATTTTCCCCACTTTGGGATTTCGTTTTTTAATGGAAAATCTAGTAATTTTTCATTGATTTTTATCGTGTCGACCGTTTTAATAAAAAAAATCCCCACTTTTGGAACACATTTTCCCCATTTTGGGATTTCGATTTTTTTTTTGAAAAATGAAAAAATAATTGTTTCTATCATTTTGAAGAGTTTTAAGTATTGTTATTGAACCTCAATTCGTATAATTATGAAAAATGTAAACTGGAATGAGCAAAACTTGTATTTTTGCAAAAAATGAGTATTACGAAAAACTTCAATAACTCAGTCATTTATTAAAGGATTTTTAAAAAGGAAGAGGTGTTTAATCCTTAATAAAAGTGTTATATAAATAGATTTACAAGTGGGACGGTTACCAAGAAAAAATAATGAAATAAATAAAGAAAAATATTAACAAAGTTGAAAAATATCATTTGTTTACAAAATGTGTTTGCACACAGCTTTCTTAAGTTTTCTTAAATAAGTTATATATCGTTCGAAAGCTCCAGGTTTCTTATTTTTTAAATGCGAAAGTGAAAATTGGTTGATAACCAAATAAGTTATAGACTTATAAGTTTGTGAAGGTACGAAAAACCGGTTTTTACCCGTAACTCAAGATTTTGTGGGTACCTAGCAAATTTCGAATACAGATTCTTGTTCTATTCGACAATATCTACAAGAAAAATAATATCACTTAGCATAGTTTGGTATTTCATTCTTTTTTTCTAGTAGGTATAGTGGACGATTTTATATATTTTTTTTTTTGACCTGAACAAGATTATAGACATATGAATGTAGATAGTTTATATAGAAAAACTGTGTATTCAGTTTTCCATTTGGTGATATTTTTCATCTTTTTTTTACTGCACTTTTAATTTCCACAGGATTTAGATATTTTAATAATTTATTTTCCTACTTTTACCAAACATACAAATATGATATGGGTAGCAAATGAATGTAAGAATACTTTAAATATCAACCAGTAGCATTAACAACACACTTTGTAATTTTCCATTTTCCATAGATATTTCACTCTGAAGAATTTCCTCTTTCATTAAACTCTGACTGTTTCCAAAGGTTTCCAAACCACTTTCGGTGGTATGGCCATACCACTACCTGACCTTGAACAGCTCTTGACATTCTATTGTCTTACTCTTCTTCCCCATCCAACTGCAAGACCTTGACTCTGTGAAAGATTCGTCATTCGTCCCCCCACCACACTCGTAGAGAAATTAAAAAAGAAATCCTCGGTGATTGTTCTTCCTCGGTGGGGAGACTTCCTCCTTTTTTCTCTCTCGGTTTCATGTAAATGTTTTGATTTTTTTGTTGGTTTTTGTTTTGGTTTCATTTTCAATTCTTAATTGAAAATCAATGTTGATGATATTCTGTGACAAAGAAAGGATTTTTCTGTGTTTATTTGTTTTGATTTTGTTTTCATTTGTCTTCATCATGAAATTAGTTCGACTTTAATGTTTTCAGGAATTCATTCAATGGTATTTCAGCGGCCTTTGGGCTGCAAATTATCGACCGAAGCTTTTAGATTCTTTAAAGCCGAAAATGGTTCTAAGTACATTTCCTGAATGAGCCATGAATGCAGATTAGTCCTTCGCCATTCTTTTCACAAAATCCTTTCATTGCAGTCTGTCTTCAGTTGCATCATAAACATAACAAGGATAATTAGATGAATGAAACAAGGAATCATCCACTTGAGGAGTTGAAATGATGTTTGCTCTCTGGCAGACAGAAAGACAGCCAGCCATGATGAATTCGTTGAGAGTAGGACGATGGCTTTAATTGAATTTTGTCGGAGATTTCCGTCAAGGTTTCCCACTTAGTTAATTCGGCAGAGAAGAGTTAACACACACGGACCCCCTCCCCCTGAAAACACGCACACATTAGCACCTCTTCATCAACGTTGTTATATAAACACAACACACTTCAGTCACCCACCCACCAAGCTCAGCTGGTGTTTAGTGCTGGTTGGCTCACCAAAGGACATGTACATAAAAAAATTAATGACCTGTTATGTTTTAATTAAGAGACACACACACACATGTAAATGAACACGCACTAACACAACGCACATGTAAACAACAGCACACCGTTGCCAATAAAATCCTGAACACACACTCACATACATACGACGAATTTCATATTAAGTTCAAGGTTCGTTTTGTGTTGAAAAATCTAAATTTAAATGGGAAAAAAGAAAAGACCAGATAATGAACAGGGGAGCGCCTAATAAAGAAAAAAAGAAAAGGAAACCCAGCAAAAAAGAGCATCTCAAAAAGTTAAATGTATCCTCATGTGAAAAATTGAATCTTCATTAATGAATTTAACATATGGTTGTCATATGAAGGAAGTCCTTCTTTTATGGAGCATTTTAATTTTTTTAAATAAAAATTAGAGTTCTTTTTCATCGGTGCAAAGAATCCAATTTGTACAACAACTTACAGTGTATTAAAGATTTGCTTCTTACGAAATTATGAATAATTACTTCAAAGTAGTGATTTTTATGTAATTATTAGGAACCGCATTATAACTACGTCAAGGAAGCAAAATAAAAAAAATATTATATATGGGCTCTAGAGCAGTAAAGCTAGCAAAATAAATACTTCGGAAGGAAAAAATTTTAAAATTTTAACATTTTAATACCATTTATGGAAGTTTATTAAAACAACTTTCTGAGAAGCCGAAAGTAAAAGATCATTCTGCATCTTAGGATGCGATTAAAGAACACTTTTATTGAAAGTACTTCTCGATCGTGATATGTCTAAGTCTCCACGAGTACTACATTTGCCTCGTAGATCATTTTCCAATGAAGACATTACTTAATTTAATTTCATGTTCAGAGATACAAGCCGACCGATTTTAAGCCGGCAAGCCGCCGCATGTTTCTGCACGAGCCGCGCCGCCGTCGATTTTATCGGCTCACATCGACGTCAATCAAGCCGCCGATTTCATCGACTCATATCGACTTCAACCACGCCGCCGATGCTTGGCGGAGTTCTAACTCAGTCAAATCTTACTACCAAAATAGAAAACCCACTTAAAATTACAAAAGAAAATATAATTGTCGACTTAGACAACCTTCCACTGATCTTTCTTTGAATTTGGTATCCCACTATATGATGACCTCTATAGATTCTATTTTGATTTGAAAGTCGCATTTATATAAGTCAATTCCAGTATGCGTGGCCATATGTTCCTATAAAACACAATAAACAACAGCACTTCTATTGCGCTTCTTTAGTGTGTCAAAGTAGGTATAGCTTTACCATTCTTTGGAAGGATTATGATATTCAAGATGTCTGGTCAAATATGCCTCACATGAAAAACTGCAATTGCAAATATACAGTGGTGGTCACGAGCTTAGCACTATTCACATGTGTTGTTTATAATAGAAAATAATTTGTTCTGATAATGAACTCTGCGCCAAATATTTGCTTTTTATTGTTGCTTATGGTGTGATCAGTAAGCCCCATAATTTTGTTCGTATTATTTTGTGCCTTTTTCTCGTACTCTCATGTATTTGCAAGTAATTCGCAATCTGGGCTGGGCACAAATTTAGCACATTTGATAAAAGTTGTTATTTTCTGTCTCGTTTTGCGTTTTAATTAATTAATTGGTATGTTTCGGCAATTTTTGCTCAAATGGAAGTTATTATCTAACAAAATTTATAATAAGACATTGCTAAAGGCAAATAGTACATTGAGGCGCAGCGTCAGGTTATTATGCAATTGAACGACAGTGGAAGTACCGCTGGTGATATTGCAAACATTATAAATTGATCCAGTCAGACTGTGTGCAATATACTAAGCCATATTGGCACTTATGGGAGCTTCAAAATTGTCGCACAATGTCCTGCGCCGAGAAAAACAAGCAATAAATCGGATTTTTTTAATTTATAGAACCTGCGTAGCAGATCCATTTAAAAGCTCAACTGTGATTCAGAGAGACGTTTCGGCAAAATTTGACATTAGCATTTCCTCAAGAACCATAAGAAAAAGAACCAATGAAAAAATTTACTTGGATGCATTGTTCAACATAAACCAGACGTATCAAAATATGACTTACAGTGTCAAATATAATTTGCTCAGGAGCATTTAGGAACATCCAAGATTTTTGGGAAAATATCGCCTGGATTGGTGAACCGAACATTTGTCGGTTCGGATCTAATAGGAAACAATACGAATTGTGCCCTCCAAACATGTAGCACAACCCAAAGTATAAATCTGAGGCGGTAAAGCTTGTTGGCGAAAATCTGATAGTGTATACTGCGTTTTCTGGACACGGTGTTGGTCCAACACACAAAATCTATGCACCTGATCAGTATATTTTTAAAAATCTACTTGTTGATACTATGATAACATATTCAGATAAAACCATGCTACTTAAGTGGCGGTTTATGCACGACAACCAACCAAAACACACTTAACGTCAGTGAAGAGCTGTTTGGAGCTGAACAGAATAGATTTTTAAAAATGGTCCAGCACAGTCACCGGATCTCAATCCTATTGAGAATCTATGGAATGGACTTTAACAACATATTATAGCAATTAAACCCAAAAATTTGCCTGATTTCCAATGGAGCGTTTTACGTCTCTAGTGGAGAGTATGTCCAGGAGATGTACAGCTATTACTCAAAATAGTTGTTATCCAACCAAATATTAAGTTTATAATAAAATGTATTGGTTATTTCAGTTTTATCCGGTTTTGTGCTAAATTACTGTCCAATCACATTTCGTATTATTTGTACTTTAGATGGAATAAAACTAAAATGCAACATAAGAACCGAACAAAAACAACGTTAAATGGTCCTTATTTTAGAAAAAATTCGGTCAAAAAACATAAAAAGAAGTTGAAATATTTGCTTTATAAAGTTACACGTGGTGAATGTGCTAAATTCGTGTCCACCACTGTATTTATTAAATTCATCCATATTATAAAATTTGGGTATGGTTCCCACTCCCAAAAAAATAATTGTATGGGAAAATAATATTAAATTATGGGACCATTGGCTAATATTGGCTAATATTAACGTATATTGAACTACTTGCCAAAAAATAAAAGAAACGGTATTAAAAACCAATACAAATTGTTCCTTCCATTTTCCCAAAATTGTCAAATAAATAGGGATGATCGAATCACAGAACGAGTATTGTTTTGGCTCAAGACCATTTTGCTTCTATATTTAATAGAATGCAAATTTATTTACAAATGGCATGGTGACATTTATTACTTGGCTGCAGACTACCACGATCATGATTTCGACCATGTCAAAAGTCTTTTCAAGTGGCTTCGCAGCGACTTTTCAACATCGGCCTCTATAAGGAGATGATTCTCACAAACGAACGAGAAGCACAACTCACTTGCCGAATTTGCGTTTAAAAAATCGCACCAAGAAATAAAGTACACATGCCATCTTACAAGCATCTCAATGAGTTGCACATGTAAGTATGTGTATATGCAGGTATAGTTACCCAGCAATACTTCTGCCGTGCCAACGCTCATTTGTTTTAGTTTTTTCGTTTGCATTTTTTGGTCTGTAATCAATATTTGATTTGAACTGGGATATTGTCCAGGTTCAAGACCATTTTGCATCTATATTTAGTAGAATGCAAATTATTTTTTTTAATTATTTCAATTTTAAGAAGAATGAAAGTGGTCTAAGTCAGTAAGTACATCCTCTGAAAGTAGTGGTTCCCTTAAAGATACAAACGTTGTCGATTTTTTTATAAAAGTTCGATAAATAAGTACGATATTCTAAGATTTTGTGCTTCGGTGGAAAAATAATTTTCAATTGACTCAAACGCAGTTTTTAGTAATACTAAATTTATGCAAAAAAAAAACAAGTTTTGGTCCTTTCATTTCACATCTCTCATTATTTTACCAGATTAAGTCCAGTAGAAATACCTAAAATTCGTTAAAACAAATAAAAATGGTAACAGAAAATATAACGACCATTTTAATAAAAATCCACAATTTTGGAACACATTTTCCCCACTTTGGGAATTCGGAGATTTTTTTGGAAAACAGTTAAAAATGATTACAGAAAACAAGGCAACCATTTTAAGAAAAATACCCAATTTTGGAACACATTTTCCCCACTTTGTGAATTCGGGTATTTCTTTTGGAAAACATAGAAAATCTTTTACAACCTATAAATATTTATATATATGTATATTTTTTTCTTTAAAAAAAATATTTTGTGTTTTCTTTCATTTGTGGAAAGGAAATATTACTTTTGCAAATAAAATTATTATTTTTTTTTTTGAAAAAATTATTTAAATTTTGAGAAGAATGAAAGTGGTCGAAGTCAGTACATCCTCTGAAAGTAGTGGTTCCCTTAAAGATACCAACGACACAAACCATTGCATATCTCAGAACGGATAAAGTGTGACTAAGACCACTATCAACCTAACTGGCACATATATAATAGGCTGGGTTGCGGGCCATACAAATGAAAAAACAATTTCCAGTCTTAGAATTTCCACTTTAAACTGTTTAATGATGATCTGCAAAATATTTAGTCACTGGGTCAAGCCATCTGTGCTCCTTTTTCTCGTGTAATTTTTTTACGCTTCATTTTTGTCCCATTTTTTCTGATTTAATAGACTCTCGCAAGCACTTTAAATATAAATTTTGATTCTTGTCTGACAGTAACTTATTGGTCAAATTATTGGACGTTTATAACAATTTATCGTGTTTTCATAGTGACAAGTGAAAACCTTTTCTTATTCGGTGTCAGTCGGGCTCATTTTTGTAAAAAGATTTTAAACATTTTGGCTCTGAAAAGCCATCTCCTGTATTAAATTATTTCACAAATTTGGAATTAGTGGCGTCATTTATCCGCTCCGATATTCATCATTTAGGCATCATTCGACAGGTATTGATTTCTTCTATTTATTTTTCATAACACCCTATGTTCCCAAGAGCTATGAGATTGTAGCTGTCACTTTGAAAACCCGCTAAAAATCAGTCTAAACGTCCAATAATACGACCAATGAGTTATTCTAAGACAATAATAACAATTTTTTTTTAAAGTGCTTCCAAGGGTCTACAATTCAGAACAACAAATTTGGACAAAAATCCAACATAAAAAATTACACGGGAAAAATATGATTTTTAGAGGTGTTTTTAGCAGCGTTTAGCTGACCAGTGACCCAGTGACGAAATATTTTGCAGATCATCATTAAATGAGCCAATCTCCATTTCTGGGGGGGGTGACCACTGTAATTTATTTTTGGGACCCGTCCTAATATATACATGCTGCTTTATAAGCGAGTGAAGCTGAAATGGAAAATTTGAAGCAAATTTATTTTCCGGTGCTACCTTTTTCTTCAAATAAGACCAATATTTGTTTTTTTTTCGAAGGTGATATTATTAGGTTTACGTAGTAAGTGAGTCAAAAATGCCCTCCAAAAATCCCCCTCAAGTTCAAGGATCATTTCATGATTAACAGGACTTTTTAAATGGGGAAAAATGTTATCCGAAGCGGAATAAATATTATCCAAAAACTCGTAATTTTTCGAGCATTCCAATTCTTTCACCAATACCGCCCCTCGGTCTCCATTTGAGGACACCTGTTTAATGCCAGACAACTGAACAAATGTTTGGGATTTTTCGACAGGGCCACACGGAATTTTATTAAGCCTCATGAGAAACAAATATATATTTTTTAGAATCTTTCTCATTAATGTTGTCGTTAACGAGCTCTGTCTATATCTCAAATCAAATAATTTATTTTTAAATATAAAATTTGAAAAAATATATATGAATATATATATATATACATATATTATATAGCGTCCGCTATATAACTTTTTTTCAACTATTCAACCGTTGGACTATTATTTGTGGGGTGCCCGAGGCAGTCTTTTGAATAAAATTATTTTCCATTATTAACCGGAAGGGTTGTACTTTCAAATAAAAAAAGAAATTTGAGAAAATATTCTGTAGTTTTTTTATAGCATTTTCAAAAAATTGATTATATATATATAAATATGCTTTTTCCAAATAAATAAATAAAATAAATGATACAAAATAGTAATTATATAATTAAAAATACTATTTATTATCGGGATGTTGTAGAAAAAGTACAGTAAAACAGTAAATCAAAATCAGAGAATTCGTTATATCTCCTTTTAAGTGAGAGTATCTAGTAGTCCTATTATACGATTCAATTTGATTGATTCTAGGTCCGTTTCTACCTCTATTCCTTTCTCTGTTTTTCTATATGTTCCTTGACATTTCCATTTACCCCACTATTCATGCCTTCTATTCACCTGTCGTCTATCTTTGCACACATACATACATTGTTCATATCCTTGAAGCCTTTGTTAAGTATACCGGGAACATGTCTCAAAGCCATTTGTAAAATTCCCTGATTAGTGTGCACACACACACACACACATACATATCGGGATATCTTTAGACGTTGTCGAGTGTCAATGACAATTCAATCAATTTTCCTCAATTCGAACATGTTTCGACATAAAGACATTAAAGCCTGTCTAAAGCTACAACTGCCACAAATCCTCCTAGAAAATCGTTAATAGGAAACGTGTTAAAAATACACACACACACACTAGACATCCGCATGTTGAAATAAGAATTACACACACTTATTTATACATTATTACAATTACAAGAAGAAATTCAACTCACTTCCCAATGAAAACATGTTTACGGACACGTCGAAGAATCCTTCAGAATTTCCTACAGATTTACAGAATTAAACGACAAATCTACTGAATATTTTTTTCCACAAAATACCTTTAGGGGCAATAGGGTATTTGAATGGTGCCTTAAAACCAGCAATAAAATAATTCAATAATAAATTTATTATAATCCTAAAAGTATGCACTGTAAAATTCTCATGCTCCAATCAGTCGATCAAATTTATAGGAATATTTATGATTTAAACCTTTATCCCCTGATTTTTGCAAATGTTGAGTTGATTGATTAAGCCTTTGATATTTATTAATTTATAAGAGCTAGTTATATGACGAAACCTGGAGCTTTCGATAGACATGCAACTTAATTAAGAAAACTTAAGAAATCTGTATGTCTTTGTCCAGCAAACACATTTCCTCAACTTAGGTGATGTTTATGCACACTTTTTGTTTGCCCCTCTGGTAAATTTATTTAAAACGCTGCTTTCTTTTTAAAAATCCGTCAGTAATTTACTGAAATTTTTGCAAAAATACAAGTTTTGGTCATTCCTCTTCAAATCTCTCATTATTTTGCCAGATGAAGTCGAATAAAAAGCCATAAAATCCATTAAAACAGATAAAAGTGATAACAGAAAATTCGGCGACCATTTTAATAAAAATCCCCAATTTTGGAACACATTTTCCTCACTTTGGGAATTCGGGACTTTTTTTTTTGGAAAAACATGGAAAGCGGATAAAAATGGTAATAGAAAATGTGGTGATCATTTCGATAAAAATGCCACAATTTTGGAACACATTTTCGCCACTTTGGAAATTCGGGTAATTTTTATTTTATGAAACATGGAAAATCTGGTAATTTTGCAAAGCATGTAAAAATTAAAAAAAAAACAATGCGAACACTTTAATAAAAATCTTCAATTTTGGAACACATTTTCCCCACTTTGGTAATTTGGGTATATTTTTTGGAAAACATGGGAAATCTAGTAATTTTTCAAAACAGTTAAAAATGGTAACATAAAACATGGTGACCATATTAATAAAAATCCCCAATTTTAGAACACATTTTTTCCACTTTGGGAATTCGTGTATTTTTTTTTGGAAAACATGAAAATCTAGTAATAAAAACATGGAGAACATTTTAATAAAAATCCCCAATTTCGGAACACATTTTCCCCACTTTGGGAATTTGGAAAACGGATAAAAATGTTAAAAAACCAATGCGATCCTTTTAATAAAAATCTCCAATTTTGGAACATAATTTCCCCACTTTGGGAATTCGGGTAATTTTTTTTGAAAAAGATAAAAATGGTAACAGAAAACATGGCGACCATTTTAATGAAAATCCCCTATTTTGGAACACATTTTCCCCACTTTGGGAATTTGGGTATTTTTGGGACAACATGAAAAATCTAGTAATAAAAACATGGAGAACAATTTAATAAACATCCCCAATTTCAGAACACATTTCCCCACATTGGGAATTCAGTTTTTTTGGAAAACATTGCAAATCTAGTAATTTTTCAAAACAGATAAGAGAAAACATGGCGACCATTTCAATAAAAATCCCCAATTTTAAAACACATTTTCCCCACTTTGGGAATTCGTGTATTATTTTTAAACATGGGAAATCTAGTAATATCTGAAAATATATAAAAACGGTAACAAATCCCCAAAATCCCCAATTTTGGAACACATTTTCCCCGTTTTGGGAATTCGGGTTTTTTTTGAGAACATGGAAATTCTAGTAATTTTTCAAGACAGATAAAAAAGGTAACAGAAAACATGGCGGTTTTCCGCACTTTGGTATTTTTTGGAAAAGATGGAAAATCTAGTAATTTTTCAAAACGAATAAAAATTGTAAGAGAGAACATGGCGCCCATTTTAGAACACATTTCCCCACTTTGGGAATTCGGTTCATTTTGGATAACATGGAAATCTAGCAATTTTTCAAAACAGTTAAATATGGTAACAGAAAACAAGGCGACCATTTTAAAGAAATCCCCAATTTTGTAACATATTTTCCCCATATTGGGAATTGGGGATTTTTTTTTGTAAACATGGAAAACGGATAAAATTAGTAAAAAACAATGCGACCATTTAAATAGAAATCCCTAATTTTGGAACAAATTTTCCTCACTTTGGGAATTTGGGTATTTTCGTCTTTTTGAAAACTTGGAAAATCTAGTAATTTTTCAAAGCATATTTAAAAAAAATATAAATTTTGTAACACATTTTCCCCACTTTGGGAATTTGGTTATTTTTTGGAATATAAAAATTTTTCAAAATAGATAAAAATTGTAATAAAAAATAATAATAATAAATCCCCAATTTTGGAACACATTTCCCCCACTTTAGGGATTCGTTTTTTTTTGAAACATGGAAAATCTAGTAATTTTTTAAACAGATAAAAGTGTTTAAAAAATCAATGCGACCATTTTAATAAAAATCCGCAATTTTGGAACACATTTTCCCCACTTTGGGAATGCGGGTATTTTTTAAATATGGAAAATCTATTAATTTTTCAAAACACATAAAAATGGGAACAGAAAACATGGCGACCATTTCAATAAAAATTACCCATTTTGGAAAACATTTTCCCCACTTTGGGAATTCGGGGATTTTTGGGAAAAGAAGAAAAATCTAGTCTAATTTCATCTCCTGAATTAATGTTCTGATCAATTAACAATCACTCAGTGTTCCTGTGCCCTTTGGCTCGTCCTTGCCTTAAAGTTCCCCGTTTTTTTAGAAAACTGCCCATCATAAAGGCGCTTAAGGATTTGAGTAATCATTTGCCCCCAAGAACGAAACAACCATCCTGAACATTGATACACACTTGCTGTTGTAATATTTATCCTGGTCTTCGACAGCTTTTTCCCTTATCAATTTATGGTTGGGGTATGAGCTGCCTGACTGGCTGCCTGCCCTTCTACAACATAATCAGCTTAAAATGCCAAAATTCCTAAGACGGAGGAACAATGGCGGAATCATGTATTCATATCACTTATAGGCCATGTATATGCCACCACCAACGAACCAACCAACCATTCAGCCAGGCAGCCAACCAACCAACCGTGTGTGCCGCCATCTGCTGCTGGTTTCATTTGGATGGATTGGGAATTCAAATACGAATCATTGTCAGTGTGGCTGGGCTGGGCTCTGGGCTGGTATCTTTTTTCTGGCTGCTGTCATATTTTGTTGCCAAAAGAGGATTTTCTTGTTGAATTGTTTTTATAGACAATCCTGTCAATTCCGTTGTCATTTTCGTTGTTGCATGTTGTGTAATTTCCGTCCTGGCTGACTCCTCTACTCCCCCCCTAAACCCGCAGTTTCAACTTCCCCGCAAAGTGCCACATTTTAGGTTTCCACTAAATACAGCTTAACGTCATAACACATAACGAACGTGTGATGCATGTCAAGACAAGCAAAAAAGGAGTAGAGTTTGATGGCTGTGTTCAGGGTGGTAGAGAGAGACGAAAGATATAGAGAGGGAGTGCGAGGAAGGAAGAGTGCTGGCAAGAAACATAATTAAGTTTTATTTTAGCCTCATATACATACAAAAGACTCCTTAAAGGCTTAAGTGTATGTGGATATTGTTATGAGAGTGGTGCGAGGGTGGTATGGTGAGTTTGGTAATGGTTTAGCTTTTTCTGGAGGAGGATGAGGAAGACTCCAGTGAGGCAGTTTCTCAAAATCTCTCCAACCATACTGCTTCACACCATGGAAAATCTAGTAATTTTTCAAAGCAGATAAAAATGGTAACAGAAAACAATGCGACCATTTTTATAAAAATACCCAATTTTGGAATATATTTTCCCCACTTTGGAAATTCGGGTATTTTTTTTTTGAAAATCTAGCAATTTTTCAAAACAAAAAAAAATGGTAACAGATAACAGTGCGAACACTTTAATAAAAATCCCCAATTTTGAAACATATTTTCCCCACTTTGGGAGTTCGGGTATTTTTTTTTTTTGAAAATCTAGTAATTTCTCAAAACAGATAAAAATGGTAACAGAAAACATGACGACCAATGTAATAAATAATCGCCAATTTTGGAACACATTTTCCCCATTTTGGGAATTCGTGTAGTTTTTTTTTTTTTGAAAACATGGAAAATCTAGTAATTTTTCAAGACAGATGAAAATGATAACAGAAAACATGGTGCCCTTTCTAATAAAAATCTCCAATTTTGGAACATATTTTCCCCATTTTGGGAATTTAGGTATTTTTTTTGAAAATCTAGTAATTTGTAATGTTTTCCGGTACAGATAAAAACGGTAACAGATCTCCAAAATCCCCAATGTTGAAACACATTTTCCCCACTTTGGGAATTAATTTTTTTTTAAAACAGAAAATCTAGTAATTTTTCAAAACAGATAAAAATGGCAACAGAAAACATGGCTTCCCTGTTATTAAAAATTCTCAATTTTGGAACACATTTTCCCCACTTTAGGAATTCGTGTATTTTTTGGAAACTTGGAATATCTAGCAATTTTTCAAAACAGATAAAAACGGTAACAGATCTCCAAAATCCCCAATGTTGGAACACATTTTCCCCACTTTGGGAATTCGATTTTTTTTTGTTGAAAACAGAAAATCTAGTTATTTTTCAAAACAGATAAAAATGGCAACAGAAAACATGGCTTCCCTTTTATTAAAAATCCCCAATTTTGGAACACATTTTCCCCACTTTGGGAATTCGTGTATTATTTTTAAACATGGAAAATCTAGTAATATCTCAAAATATATAAAAATGGTAACAAATCCCCAATTTTGGAACACATTTTCCCCGCTTTGGGAATTCATTTATATTTTGGAAACTTGGAAAATCTAGCAATTTTTCAAAACAGATGAAAAAGGTAACAGAAAACATGGCGACGTTTTAAAAAAATCCCCAATTTTGGAACACATTCTCCCCGCTTTGGGAATTCGGTTTTTTTGGAAAACATGGAAAATAAAAATTGTAACGAACAAAAGCTCTCAAAATCTCTCCAACTATATTGCTTCCCACCACGATTGTAGTCCAAACAATTGACAAATCTGCAGATAAAAGCACAACTTCTCAGGAATACATTATATTCATCCTTGGCAGTCCATTCTGCCTGCAACCCCTGGAAGCAATTATCATACGTCCCTCTTTTAAATACATATAGCATGGTGCATATGAATATACGCGTTTGTGGATATAGGGTATATGACAGAGTTTTATGTTTATGTATTTAGTTTATATGTCACTAATGTTCAACACAATGTGACCTTTTAATATGCACAATAAACACACACACACACATGCACACACTCTCCTCTCTGTGATCTGCGATAACTTATGTGATTGTGTGCGTGTGTGAATATCTGCTGTGTGTTTATATAATTAAATGAGTTTAAGCAATTATGGATGAGAGTGTATGCACGCGCGTGTGTGTGTTAATGGGCATGTGGTGTTAGTGCGAGCGTGAGTGGTTTTCCTTGTGACTGCCCAGTGAACAATTCGATCAGAAATCGGATAAAAGGTCGGACAAGAATTCGACAACGATTTCTCAGGAGACAAATTTGTCAGATGGACATCTATCTAATTTCAGTGATAAATTCTAATACATTTTTAGAAATTCTCCTAATGCTGACAGAAATTACAATTTTTATTTTGTTGGTACGAAAAAAACAATACAAAGATAGTCGAAAAAATATTATTTTTAAGGATTTTGTTCATTTAATTTTAATTAATTCTACGTTAGAATGTTGATACATTGTTTCATAAAACACAAAATTTTTGCTAAAATTTAAATATTATTTTTTTTTGGTACGAAAAAATTTTTTTATTATTTTGAATGATTGTTTTATTTAATTTTTATTATTATTTTTATTTTTATTTAATTTTTATTATTATTTTTACAATATACAGATTTTTTCGCATAATCCTCGCATGTCAAAATCCCTTCAGAAAATGTCGTATAATAATCGTATGAAAAAATTTCCATCAGAAACGAAATTAAATTCCAAAAATACACAATATGAACAAAACAAATCAAAAACACACACTTCAGACAATGTGCGGATATTGTCGGATAATTCTCACATGAGAAAATCTCTTTAGAAAATGTCGCATAATAATCGTATGAAAAAAATTCCATCAGAAATGAAAATTAAAGTACGAAAATAAACAATTTGGACAAAACAAATCCAAAACAGACACTTCAGACAATCTGCAGACATTGTCGCATAATTATTGTTTGAAAGAATCCCTGCAGGAAATGACGCATAATATTTGTATGAAAAATCAGGGAATGATCAACAATTATGGCGTATGAAAATCAAGACACTTTCGACATGTCGGCTGTTTGCCTGATGCCATTTAAAAGAAATTGCAAGCTTGCGAAACGTCGGAAAAGTGTTTACTGTGTGGTTTTGTGACTGACACAGCCATACACATGGCCTGTTTGGATATTTGTTTGTCTTTACACATATGAGTTATACAATGTCCAACCGGATAGCAAATAATTGTTTTTTTTTTTCAAAAAATTTTGATTTTTTTCAAAAAATTTTGATTTTTTTCAAAAAATTTTGATTTTTTTTTTTTCAAAAAATTTTGATTTTTTTTTTCAAAAAATTTTGATTTTTTTTTTCAAAAAATTTTGATTTTTATTTCAAAAAATTTTGATTGTTTTTTTCAAAAAAATTTGATTTTTTTTTATAAAAATGTCTTATTAAAAAAAGTCTTTTTAAATATTTTTTCTTCAAAAGTATTTAATTTTTCCAAAAAATATATACAAATGTGTAACTCAATGATATGCTTGTAAGGTGGCTTCATTACTTGGTGCGATTTTTTAAGCGCATATTCGGCAAGTGAGTTGTGCTTCTCATTCGCTTGTGAGAATCATTTACTTTTCAAAAAAAAGGTATTTATTTATTATCAAAAAATTATTTTGTTAAAGTTTAAATAAAAAAACATATTTTGGAAGAATTGTTTGGTTTTAGTGCAAAAAGTCAATTGAAATTTATTATGTTTAAAATGATTTTATTTTTCAAAAAAAAAAAATTGTTTCAATTTTTTTTTTCAAGAAAATTATTTTTTTTTAAATAAAAATCATTTTTTATCATGTTTTAATTAAAAATTTTCATTATAATGAATCTCCATTAAGCGAATCATTTTTTATGTGGACACGTACATAAAATATATTTTTTTATTTTACCTCGCTTATGCGGACAAATTTTGGCCGATCGTGACTGTCCGCTGTTGAGAGGTTGCACCGTACTCAGAAAATTTCCGAGTGATTTTTTCAGTGGTTTCTGAGATAACAGTAAAAAATTATTTTCAAAGCTCGATAAAAAAATTAAAATAATACAGGATTCTTGAGGATAGATAAAATTCAATGTGAGCGTGTCAAAAAGTTAAGAAATTTTTTTAGAGCCACCCTACTGTCCATTCATGAGCTAGTCACATTTTTATGATTTTAGTGCTCTGCAAATCAAATTTTAAGATGTTTCCAAAAACTTGTTTAGAATATTTTTCTTAAAAAAGAATATTTTATGTGGTTTTCAGAAAAAATGGAGTTATGTGAAAATTTTGCTGTCCGGTTTGACATGGAATCACTCATATGAGCTAAGCAGAGTGATTTTGTCAATGTCCTTTGTGTGTGCGTGCATGTGTGTGAGTGTTAATACGTGTACAGAGTGCAGGGAAAGAAACGGCCTACGAATCGATAACCAACTAGCACAGACTTTTTTATTTGTTATATTGTAGTTTCAAATATAAATTTTTGAAGAAAAAAAATATATATATATTTGGGAAAGTTAAAATAATAAAAAAAACATTTTTTTGGAAAAAGAAATGTTTAAAAAACAAGTTTTTGGAAAAACATCTAAAAAATCATTTTTTTGTTAAAAAAACTTGGAAAAAAACTTTTTTTGAAAAAGAAATATAAAAATCTTTTTTAACTGTTTTTTTTAATCTTTTTTGTATAATTTTTTTTTAATAATTTTAAATCATTTTTTCGAAAAAAATATTTTTTTTTAAAATCGTTTTTTCGAAAAAAATATTTTTTTTAAATATTTTTTTTTGGAAAAATATTTTTTTTTAGTCATTTTTAAAATTTTTTTAAATCATTTTTTTTCTGTAAAAATCAATGTAATTTTTTTTTGGGAAATATATAAAAATATTTTTTCACTTGGCTCTAATAAAAATCAAATCAAATAAAATCATTTTTTCGAAAAAAAATATTTTTTTTTTAAAAATCATTTTTTTGGAAAAATATTTTTTTTTAAGTCATTTTTAAAATTTTTTAAATCATTTTTTTTTGTAAAAATCAATGTAAATTTTTTTTTTTTTTTGGGAAATATATAAAAATATTTTTTCACTTGGCTCTAATAAAAACTTCGAAAAAAAATATTTTTTTTAAAACTTTTTTTAAATTATTTTTTTTTGTAAAAATCAATGAAAAAACAATCTTTTTTTTTGGAACATATAAAAATATTTTTAAGTTAGCACTTATAACCAAGAATTATCTTGAAAAAAATATTTTTCTTTGTTACACTTTGTTTTATTGAGATTTGTAATCTAATTGATTTTAACTTGGATATACTTCTGGCTTCAGAACTAAATTCTAGCATTATTAGCAACATTTATTTCTTGGTGGCTCATTGCCTTTATCATGATTTCTGGTCCTTGACTGCCGTGTTCTTCAGTAGGCCATCGAAACGAATGGAAATTATAACTCCTATTTTTTCCTATAATCTCATCGATTTGTTCATGTTGGTTATCACCCAACACAACTTTTGCAGTTCGATTTTATTATTTCGATTTGTAATCTATTTGATTTCAACTGGGATATTTTTCTGTGGCTTTAGGTGGGTGGCGTATAAAATATTTATTTATTTTTTTAGCTTACAGAAGAAGCTAACTAGCTTTAGATAAATTCGAATTCGATTGAGTAATTTGAAGTCCTTTGGTTATCCTTTACCTACTCTCTCTCCGTATTTGTTCTTCAACATAAGAAATCATCCATGATTTTTTCTCCATCACCAGATGCTTACTTTTGTCTCACCCTGTTCTGTCTCTGGGCATACATTAGATTTTTGTTCATGTATTTTACGCTCTGCCTATGTGTGCGTGCGGCTGTGTGAGTGTGTGCACCGAAATAATTTTGGTGTGCTTAATCCTTTCATTCATTACATACAAATAAATTTAATTTTCTATGATTAAGTTTTAATTGTTTTGCTTTGTTGCTGCCTGTGGCACTTGCTTGTTTTATGTTCTCTGTTCACTGTTCTATGTTTTTTCTTCTTCTTCTATATTTATCCGCGTTCTTGTAGCGCCACATATGGCGGGCTGGTGGCTGCCTGCCTGCCACTGTTGTATTGCGTTGTTATGATAAGAACCAGTCTCGGTCCTCGTCCTAGAGTCCTCGCACCCATAAAAAATTCCACATATGTACACACATACGTCGTCGTCTAAATAAATACTTGCCGCGTAGCGATGCGAGTCGGGGGCGGAGGGTGAACAATTGAAATTTTTTATGGTGTTTACTCAAAAGTTTTATGAACAAACAAATCTAAACTTTTTAATGTATTTCATTTCCTTTGCTTTCATTTTTGCTCGTTGTTTATGTTTTGCAAGTTTTGTTGTTGCCCCTCCTAGAGAAAGAGTAATGTAGGGAAGCAATAGAAATTTTCCATAATTAATTTTACTTTGGTCGTCTAGTACAACCATATGCTTATGATAATTATATGTATTTTGGGGGAGATAGTAAATATTTTTATGGGGATATGACCAAAATGATTATGGCTATGCAACAAAGTAGGCAAAAATTATAAAGAGTGATTTTTTTGAGGTTAGGATTTTCATGCATTAGTATTTGACAGATCACGTGGGATTTCAGACATGGTGTCAAAGAGAAAGATGCTCAGTATGCTTTGACATTTCATCATGAATCGTCTTACAAACGAACAACGCTTGCAAATTATTGAATTTTATTATCAAAATGCGTGCTCTGTTAAGAAAGTTCATTGCGCGCTTCCATTTTATGGTCAGTTTAATCGACCCACTGAAGCGGCTATTCGGGCTATTGTGACTAAATTTCGCACCAAATTTACATTGTTGGACATTAAACCACCAACACGCTTACGTAGAGTGCGAACTGAAGAAAATATCGCAGCTGTATCGGCCAGTGTTAATGATGACCACCAATTTTCGATTCGTCGCCGTTCGCACCAATTGGGTCTCTGTTACTCAAAAACGTGGAAATGCCAAAATTGGACTAAGCGGATGGACCACCTAAGACGCAGCCGCGGTCAACATTTAAATGAAATTATCTTCAAAAAGTAAATGTCATGGACCAATCTAACGTTTCAAATAAAGAACCGATGAGATTTTGCAAATTTTATGCGTTTTTTTTTTAAAAAAAGTTATCAAGCTCTTAAAAAATCACCCTTTATTTTTTGTCTACATTGAGGCCTACTGTTCCATAGAATCAACATCAACATTTTCCATAGATATTATTTTTTTTATTAAAATTCCAAATTTCGTCGAAGTTACACCTTTAGTATTTGGAATATAACTTTTAAAATATAGGCCAGAAAAAAAAACGACTTGGGAAATTGGTTCTCACTTTTTGATGATTAAAAAAATCATAAAAAATATAAAAAAATTGTAAAAAAACCTAGTAAAGCCGAAATATTTTGGGACTGCGCATAAATTCTTTTGAATTCAGCATGAAATATGTTGTTTACATTATTTCTATTATATATGTTGTTTATAAGGTTATGTTGGATCTTTTTTAAATATTACCCATTGAATCTCCAGCAATCTTCACAGAAAATAGGAAACATATCTGCAATGATTTTAGTGGTTTTTGGGGAAAAATATTGATGTAATAATTTTTTTAATCGAGGCCAATGTTAAAATTAAATCAATAAAATATTATTTAAGAGATTGAAGTACTCCCGAGTACTGGGAAATTGGTGGCAATTGCTATAAAAGTACCTATCCTGGGATAGGTCGATGTGGATATATCACAGAACTGGTCCCAAAGTGTGACTAAATTATCTTCTTCTCATTTCTCATTTTGAATGTATATTTAAATAAAAGTATTGTATATTTTTCAACATACAATATGATATATTGCCGCATATTAATAAAAATATAGGCGAATTCCTGAATATATGTTCTAATCTTTTCAAATATCTACATATTCGTTAAAAATTATATCGGAGAGATTTACTGCTACCTCGACGCAGTTAAGCCCTCTGGCAACTATTACGACAATTTAGATGATATTATACTATAATTTTCAAACCGAGTGTGGTTCAATTCATTGAGACCGTTTGTAAGACTTTAAGACAAAAAGCATCGGACTTGTCTCTTGAGGTGTGGTCCCAGTCATGCCCTTTGAAACCGATTCCAGGTCATATCCTTTGAGACCAATATGCCCTAGGATTGGTCTGCTGAGCTAAGATACATGTATTGTCCGGTTTTAGACTACGAACATGTCCAAGACATTTCACAGGGGGTCAATTCACCCTCATCAATGAGAAACCCAGGTAAAAGGGACCGGTCCCCTTCATATATTCGGGTTAGGATCAGAACCGGTACTTACCCAACAGGGACTAGTCCTAGGACTTGTGAAACAGTTCATTTTTTTCATTAATTAATATCGATTGAACGAATTACGAGGATTTGAATATAAACTTTTCAGCATGA
This sequence comes from Polietes domitor, assembly GCA_947397865.1. Lineage (NCBI taxonomy): Eukaryota > Metazoa > Arthropoda > Insecta > Diptera > Muscidae > Polietes > Polietes domitor. The sequence goes on from OX377620.1 coordinate 117,750,243, forward strand.
TTTCCATATTTTTCGCAAATCATGTATCTTTGAAAATAAAATTAAGATTTTTTCCCTAAAAAAATGTTTATTTTTTATTGATTTTTTTTTCACAAAAAAAGTATTTTTTTAATTGTTTATTGTTTTCATAAAAAATATTTTTTTAAATAATACTTTTTTAAATATTTGTTCCCAATAGCTATTATTTTAAATTGATTTTTTTCGATTGAACGAATTGCAAGGATTTGAATATAAACTTTTCAGCATGATTTCCATATTTTTTCGCAAATTCCAAGACATGTATCTGTGAAAATAAAATTTCAAGATATTTTCCCTAAGAAAAAATGTTTATTTTTTATTGATTTTTTTACAAAAAAATTAATTTTTTTAATTGTTTATTGTTTTCATAAAAAATATTTTTTTTAATTATATATATATATATATATATATATATATATATATATATATATATATATATATATATATATATACATATTTTTTTTAAATTATATTTTTCTAAAATATTGTTCCCAATAGCTATTATTTTAAATTGATTGTTTTTTTCGATTGAACGAATTAAATTACAAGGATTTGAATATAAACTTTTCAGCATGATTTCCATATTTTTCGCAAATTCCTAGACATGTATCTCTGCAAATTGAATTTCAAAATTTTTTCCCTAAAAAAATATTTATTATTATTTATTTTAAATCAATAAAAATATTTTTTTTTTTAAAAAAAAAAAATATTTTTTTTAAATTGTTTATTGTTTTCATAAAAAATATTTTTTTAAATAATATTTTTTTAAATACTTGTTCCCAATAGCTATTATTTTAAATTGATTTCTTTTTTTTTTCAAAATTTGTTTGTTTCACTCTCAAAAATTGTTTTATTTTTTAATTTAGTTTTTAAACTGTTTTTTTTTTGTTTTTAATTTTTATTTTTTTTTTAATTTTTATTTTTGATTTTTTTTTTATTTTTATTTTTGATTTTTTTTTTAATTTGTATTTTTGATTTTTTTTTAATTTAAATTTTTTCCAATAAAATTAGGTTTTTTTCTGCAAACACTCAGCTCTAAATGCTCTAAAAACCGAGATTTTCAGTCGCTTCTGAGATATCAATGTGGAAGTCGCTAAAAGTATCTAAAAATTAAGGAAGAATCATAAAAATATGAGCCCGCAAAAAAAAAACAGAAAAATCTTTTGTAATCTTAGGTATGGTGGATCTACTGTCCATTCATGAGATAGCCAGTTTATTCCTGATTTTAGTGTTATTTTTAATGCCTATATAACATTTTAAAAATTTTTCCTCTAGAATATTTTTGAACAAAAAAAATATTTTAGGATTTTTTTAGGAGATTTTCAGAAAAATTGGAGCCATCTGAAAATTATACTAATCTTGATGTAATATTTTCTTAATCGATACCAATAAATAAAATCAATAATATGCTAACTAAAAATAACCGGAATGATCATGAGTTATTTCTATTTAATAACTCTCAAACAAGGTATATAACTTTAAAATCAATTAAATCAATTGCGAAGGATTGGAAGGATTTTAATCTACCATTGTCAGCAGATCTTCCAATTCTAATGGAAATTCCAATGCCTTTAACTGTGAAAATAAGACTCGTGTAAAATATTTTTAAAGAAGAATAATTGATAAGATTTCAGAAATATTGGATTTTTTGTCCCGTTTAAAGTCTTTGTGCTTGCCATCACTATTCGTTTTGCAAAATATTGTCCATAGATCATTTCTTAAGCAGGTCGTAGAAATTAGAGGGAGAAGGCAGCCAAGAAAATAGAAAATATTCTAATTTTTTATTTTCGTCAATGAACTTTGTTCGGGCATTTCTCCTCAATTCATTCAATGCCATAAAAAAGCAATTAATTTAATATATTAATTCATGCTAAATAAATATTATTATATTATGTTTCCTATTGTCCGTTGTAGCGAACAAAATAGTTTGCTTTAGCACTCACAGCAGAAAATTGCTGAATTGGTTAGAGTGCCGTAGTAGCAACCAGAAGGTCCGCTGTTCTACCCACGGTAGCGGCAGATTTTTTTAAAAAAGGAAATGAAAACTAGCGAAAAAGATATTCCTTTGCAACACTTTAAAATAACTCTTAAGTCTTTCAAAATAAAGGACATCCCTCTCCCATGCTAAGATCCCAATTTTCACTACTTTCGAATTACAAGATGGCCATCTTTTTCACTTCTTCGGGTGCTCCCTTTTTGCTGGGATATTAACCCATAATAATTTTGTTGGTCATAGTAATCATTTTCTTAGATATACAAACTTCAAAATTAATTTGGATAAATATTAACCTACTAAATCTTTACATTACTTAAACAATTACACTATTCAATAAAACTTTTGTCGTCGATCCATGTCTAACATTTACTGATGTATTTTGTATATTTTCTATTTTCTATTCTTTATTCTTTATTCTTTATTTTTTTTTTATTTTTTTAATAATTCCAATTTTCGGCGAGATACCTCAAATATTTGTACTCTCATTTTGGAAATATAAGTCCGATAACACCCGGTTATTTGTTAAATAAACGACACTCATATTGGTTTGACATAGAAACAGTGGTTTAGGAACACTCTCCTAAAATATTGGAAAACAATATTTTTTCGAAATAACTATTTTTTTTGGCACGAAAAAATCATGAAAAATAGAAAAAAATAGGAAAGAAAGTATTTTGTTTTATTTTTTTTTATGATTTTGCCGCACTATCACTATCGCTCTTCTGCTTTTCACATCAGTATCGGCTCTTCCGTTTACAATAAAAGTCAATAATCACTATGTAATTTCAATTTATAGAGAAATTTGATTTATCCACGAAAGGTCAATTGGTGCAATCCATCGATTTGTTCTCTTGCAGCTCACCAAAAGGCAACTACTCGGCAGATATACTATATTCTAGCGACAGTCAGATGAAGTGGACAATGTGAATTTCATTTTTACCGGTCAAAAAATTCTAAGTATAACGGGAAAATAGTTTAATTTGAGAAAACTCGAAAAATTTAAATAATTAAAAATACTCATACGCACCACAGGCCCCATAAATGTAATAATTAGATTTAAATGAAAATGGGAAGTAAATCTAGGGGAAATCAAATAACATAGAAACGAAAAAAATTACACAAACATTTCGAGCATTTTTCGAAGTGGACAATGTAAATTTCATTTATTATCGGTCAAAAAATTATAATTATAATGGGAAAATTGTTTAATTTGAGAGAAACTAAAAAATTAAATAATTAAAAATACTCATACGCACCACAGGCCCCATAAATGTAATAATTACATTCATACGAAATTGGCGGGCAAATCTAGAGGAAATCAAATGAAATATAAACCGAAAAATTACACAATTTATAGAGAATTTTGATTTATGCACGAATGGTCAATTGGTGCAATCCATCGATTTGTTCAGTTGCAGCTCACCGCAAGGTAGCTACTTGGCAGATATGCTAGATTCTAGCAACAGTCAGATGAAGTGGACAATGTGAATTTCATTTATTACCAGTCAAAAATTCTAAGCATAATGGGAAAATAGTTTAATTTGAGAAAACTCAAAAAATTTATATAATTAAAAATACTCATAAATGTAATAATTCGATTTAAATGGTAATGGGATGTAACTCTAGGGGAAATCAAATGACATAGAAACGAAAAAAAAATGTTCTTATTACCGGTCAAAAAATTGAATTATAATGGGAAAATAGTTTATTCTGAGAAAACTAAAAATTTAAATAATTAAAAATACTCATACGCACCACAGGCCCCATAAATGTAATAATTAGATTCATACGAAATTTGCGGGCAAATCTAGAGGAAACCAAATGAAATAGAAACCGAAAAATTACACAAACATTTGGAGCATTTTTAAAACTTTTGACGAGTGTGAGAAGGCTAAGGCTATTATTAATCACTACAATTGATATTCCTTTCAATTCATATACATATTTCATCAATTGAATGCATAGCAAAAAAGTCTTCTCTCCCATTATTTTTCTATCATTATAATTCTATCATAAAATTATGCACGCTTGCAATAAAATCAATTGATATTTCCAGCTATGCGACAAACCTAATTAATCTTCTTAGCTACTTTAGTATATAACACACAAACAACGCAATTGCTATTTAAAAGTGGAAATTATACATTTTGTATTACTTGACAATCTTCACATCATTAAATTTTAAATAATCATGCCAAGCAAATCCCCGGCAGCCATCATCATGGATATATGTACCTACCCACCATACCAGCCACAATTATCCAACAACCTGCTCCATCACCACCTGCGCTCATCCACCGCGACAAAATGACATTTTAATTTCTGTTCTACAACATCCTTTGCGCGCTATTTAACGCGCGCGCTCTTCACACGAACCAACGAACAACATCATAATTGCCCTTAAGCGGTTAATCTCTACCTTTTGTTTCAAAATTTTTAACACTGTATCTCTTTCTCGCGCTTTCCCTCTCTTTTCCTCTCCTGCAAAATAGGATTTACTTTATTGTATTCGCTGCGCTGAGTGAGTATAGCAGAGAAACTGCTGTTATCGCAGATTACCCTGCGATGTCCTTAAAAATGTGTGACATTTGGGGGTTTGAACGCAATTTCATGAATTCATATTTTTTTGTGAGAGAGCTTTTGGAAAGGATTTGCATGTAAATGAAGCTGCCGGCGATAACACTGAAAGGTCATAATCATAATGAAAGGTCAGATCGGAATCAGCGAATGACGAAGCTAGGGTGTATTTCATCATGGCTTTCATAATAATAGGACACAAAAATTTTTGACGAAGGAGATTTTCTGATTTATTTTGGCGTTGTATAGTCGAAATTTATGGATTGTTTTCTCTTTTTTTGTTGCTAAAATTCTATCTTTCTTTGAACGTAACTTCAGTATTTTTACTGCCATTTCGGCTGTATAAGTCCGATAACACTCGCTTATATGTTCAATTAAAGGTAATTGCGATAGCTACAAATAATATAATTTTCATTTAGAAAATTTAATTTAGGAATAGTCACCACAAAAAATGAAAAAATATTTTTATTTGAAAAAAAAAAAATTTTTTTTGCTGGCGCGAAAAAAACCCATAAAAAATTGGAAAAAAATTGCAAAAAATATTTTATTAAATTTTTTAATAGCTAGTATTCTAAAGCAGAAAATAATGTATTTTTGAAAAATATCTATGGATAAATGAAAAAGATATGACCCAAAAGTTATGAACGCCAAAGATTGATTGATTGATTTTTTAGCTCGAAAAATAAATATAAAAAAGCGAAAAAATACTTGGTTTTATTTTTTAATATCTAGTATTCTGAAGAAGAAAACATTGCCTATTTGAAAAATGTCTATGGAAAAGTGTAGAGGTTATGGCCCAAATGTTAGGGACGCAAAATAAGTAAGAAAACTTGAATTTTTTATTTTTTTTGTTAAATAGAGCGAAAATCAAATAGAAAAATTAAAATAAATAGTTTGCTCCATTTTTTTAATAGCAGATATTATATATAGATATATTCTAAAGAAGAAAAAACTATCTATGAATAAATGTAGCAGTTATGGCCTTCTGTGTTATGGTCACTGTAATCTTTTTTTATTTTTTTTTTGCTAAAATTCAAAGTTTCTTCCAAAGTGTCTTCAGTATTTGTACTGTCATTTTGGATATACAGGGTGATTTTTTAAGAGCTTGATAACTTTTTTAAAAAAAAAAACGCATAAAATTTGCAAAATCTCATCGGTTCTTTATTTGAAACGTTAGATTGGTCCATGACATTTACTTTTTGAAGATAATTTCATTTAAATGTTGACCGCGGCTGCGTCTTAGGTGGTCCATCCGCTTAGTCCAATTTTGGCATTTCCACGTTTTTGAGTAACAGAGACCCAATTGGTGCGAACGGCGACGAATCGAAAATTGGTGGTCATCATTAACACTGGCCGATACAGCTGCGATATTTTCTTCAGTTCGCACTCTACGTAAGCGTGTTGGTGGTTTAATGTCCAACAATGTAAATTTGGTGCGAAATTTAGTCACAATAGCCCGAATAGCCGCTTCAGTGGGTCGATTAAACTGACCATAAAATGGAAGCGCGCAATGAACTTTCTTAACAGAGCACGCATTTTGGTAATAAAATTCAATAATTTGCAAGCGTTGTTCGTTTGTAAGACGATTCATGATGAAATGTCAAAGCATACTGAGCATCTTTCTCTTTGACACCATGTCTGAAATCCCACGTGATCTGTCAAATACTAATGCATGAAAATCCTAACCTCAAAAAAATCACTCTTTATAAAACCGATAACATTTGCTTATATGTTAAATTAAAGGTAATAACGATGACTACAATTGTTGGGAATATCTCTTTCACATAGAAAATTAAGTTAAGGAATAATCTCCAAAAAATTAAAAAAAAAAATTGGAAAAATATTTTTATTGCCTGCACGAAACCCCCATAAAAATAGAAAATGGAATTGAAAAAATTATTTGATCCGTTTTTTAATTGCTAGCATTCTAAAGACGAAGACTGTATTTTTGAAGAATATCTATGGATAAATGCAGAAGTTATGGGACAAAAGTTATGAACACCAAAGAATAAAAAAGTCGTGAATTTTTCAATTTTTGGTTAAATAGGGCGTAAATCAAATAGAAAAAAAATTAAAAAAGTGTTTTGTTTAATTTTTTAACAGCTAGTATTCAAAAGAAGAAAACTTATCATTTTAGAAAAATATCTATGGATAAGTGGAGAAGTTATGGCCCTATATGCAGACTCAATATTTTTTTATTTAAAAAAAAAATAAATTTTCTTCCAAAGTACATTTAGTATTTGTACTGTCATGTTGACAGTATAAGTCCGATAACACCCGCTTATATCTTCAAATAAAGGCAATTAGGTTGGCTACAAAAGTTGCGAATAAAATTTTCACACAGAAAATTTGGTCTCCAGAAACTAGAAAGAGTCTCCATATTTTTTTTTTTTCAAAAAAAAAAAAAAAATATATGTTTGTTGCCGGCACGAAAAACCCCAAAGAAAATAGAAAAAAAAAAATTGGAAAAAATATTTTGCTCCATTTTTTATTAGCTAGTATTCTAAAGAAGAATATGTATGGATAATTGTAGAAGTTATGGGGCAAAAGTTATGGACGGATGGAAAGAAAATCATGAATTTTTTAATATTTGTTTAAATAGAGCGAAAAACAAATAGAAAAATTTAAATAAATATATGTTGTTCTAATTTTTCAATAGCGAAGAAATTTTAATAAAGAAGAAAATAATGCCTTTTTATCTATGGCTAAGTGTAGAAGTAATGGCCCTATATGCAGACTCAATATTTTTTTATTAAAAAAAAAAAATAAATTTTCTTTCTTTTTACATTCAGTACTTGTACTGTCATTTTGACAGCATAAGTCCGATAACACCCGCTAATATTTTCAATTAAAGGCAATTAGGTTGGCTACAAATGTTGCATATATAACTTTCACATAGAAAAATTGGTTTATGAATAGTCACCAAAAAAATGAGAAAAAAAAATATTTTTATTTCGAAAACATATTTTTTTGCTGGCACGCAAGAAACCCATAAAAATAGAAAAAAAAAAATAGAAAAAAATATTTTGGTCCATTTTTTAATTGCTAGTATTCTAAAGAAGAAATAAATGCTTATTTGAAAAATATCTATGGATACATTTTAGAAGTTATGGGACAAAATATATGATGCCAAAGAATTGAAAATAATATGATTTTTTTAGTTTTTGGTTAAATAGCAAGAACAACTGTTTTACAATTTATATAACATATATATATAACATATTATAATAGCTAGCATCTTAATGAAGAAAACAAGGCCTCTTTGAATAAAATCTATGGATAATCGTTGAAGTTATCGCTCCCTTTTTGCAGAAACAAAAGAATTTTAAAAAATATGAATTTTTACATTTTTGTTTAAATAGCGTGAAACGCTGATTTACAACTTAGACAAGAATCTGTTGCGTTATATTTTTTTGAAAGCTAGCATCATAATGAAGAAAACGATTTTTATGTGTAAAAGATCTATTAATAAATGTATAAGTTATGACCCTCTTTGTAAACGTCAAAGAATTTACAAAAAATTAGGATTTTTTACTTTTTTGTTTAAATAGCGCGAAATATTGATTTCCAAACTAGGCACCAGATTATTTTTTTATTTTATAATAGCTTGGATATTTACGAAGAAAACAGAGGTACTTTGAAGAATATCTATTAATAAATGTAGAAGTTATGGGCCTTTTTTGCAGATGCAAAAGAATTAAAAAATATATATGAATTTTTACGTTCTTGCTTTAAATAGCGCGAAACGCTGATTTAAAAATTAGACAACTGATTAATTTGTTTTATTTTATAAAAGTTGCGATCTTAACGAATAAATTAAGGACTCTTTGAAGAAAATCTAGGGAAAACTGTAGAATTTATGGACCTTTTTTGCAGACGCAAAAGAATTTACAAAAAATCCGATTTTTTACATTTTTGGTTAAATAACGAGAAAAACTGCTGTACAAATTAAGTAACATAATGCTGTTGTATTTTATAATAGCTAACATCTTAGCGTAGAAAACAAGGCCTCTTTGTAGAACATTGAGGGATAAATGTAGAAGTTATGGTCCTTTTTTGCACATGCAAAATAATTGAAAAAAAGTAAGATTTTTACATTTCTGGTTAAATAGCCCGAAAAACTTTTTTACAATTTAGACAATATTCTATTATGTTTTATTTTATAATAGCTAGGATCTTAACGAAGAAAACAAGGCCTAGTTGAAGAAAATCTATGGATAATTGTAGAAGTTATGGCTCTTTTTTGCAGATGCAAAAGAATTTTAAAAAATATGAATTTTTGCATTTTTGGTTAAATAGTGCGAAACACTGATTTACAAATTAGATAACCTATTATTTTGATTTATTTTTTTTTAATAACTGAAATCTTAGTGAAGAAAACAATGCCTATTTGAGGAAAATCTATAGATAAATGTAGAGTTTATGATCCTTCTTCTCAATGCTCACAAAAAATAAATTTTGAGATGGGACACTAAATTTTTATTTTCTTGCTGCATAGTGTAAATAAAGACCGACACATTGTGTGTTTTATATATTTATTATATAATAGATTTCTTAAAAATATAAATATCATTTAGCCCTGAGAAAAGTCTGGATAAATTGGATCATGGAAAAAAATTACAATTTCCGTTGTTGATTTATTTAAATTCTGTGAATTTTCTTTGACTCTGACATTTGCCAAGTTGCAATCGTTTAAATATCTCTCCACCTCTCGCCTCCCTCACCCCACTTAATAATACAAATAATTCTGCTAAATCATCATTTTACGATTTTTTAAATTTATTCATTCATTGATTGACATTTGATACAATTGAATAATTGCAGTTGTTTGTTGCATCACAGACAGAGCAGCACAACAGCAGATTACCATGTGACTGACAAATCGTAGTCAGAGAGAAAACGAAATTACAATAAACCGCAATAATCACGATGTAATTTCATTGCTAGAAATTTGATTTATGCACGAAAGGTCAATTGGTGCAATCGATATTTGTTCTGTTGCAGCTCAGCAAAAGGTAGCTGCTCGGCAGTTAAACTAGATTCGAACGGCAGCCAGATGAAGTGGACAATGTAAATTTCATTTATCACCGGTCAACAGATTTGAATTATAATGGGAAAATTGTTTAATTTGAGAAAAACTCGAAAATTTGAAATAATTAAAAATACTCATACGCACCAGTGTCCCGAAAAATCTTTGAAATTGATACAACTGCATATGGTGGGAAAACCAAGGGAAAATCACATGACATAGGAAACAAAAACAATCTGAAATTGAACACTGGAAGTGTGCTAGCAAATATTCGGAACTAGGAGATCCAACTGTTTGGAATTTGATTGGTTTAACAATCACAATCCTTCAACATTTTCCATAATTATAATTATTTCGTCTCCCATCGATTTATGTGTGAATACAAAGCTTTTAGTTTTCAAAAGAATTTTGCTTCTTTTTTGTCATAGACCCGCCGAGAGTGACTGCGCTTTGTGTACACTTCCACTTCCATCCACGTGCTGCATTTGCATTTGTAAATATGTTCATTTTGGCAGCGTTTTCATTTTTATTTCGTCTGGGAAATGCCGGCAGAAAGCTAATTGCAATTTGTGTGCGGCTAATTAAAGTACGTCGTCGTTCATACGTGATGCAAACAATCACAAAAGATTGCGGCAATCAAAAGACTGCATCGCCTAATGAACATAGAAAGTCATCAGAATAAATAAATAAATCAAAATCAAACAAACGATATATTATTTAGATATTTGAAGAAAAGGCCTTGATTTTTTGTTAAGATACTACCTGCAATTAAATAAAACAAAATATTCTGCTATCTTATTAAAAAATCATGTTTTTTTAAATTATTTTTTTTGCTGGCTATAATTCTTCTTTATTTTACATATATACATTGTTTTCTTCGTTAGAATGTTAGCTAATAGAAAATAAATAAAAATATTATTTGTGATTTTTCTTCTTCTATTTTTGAATATAATTAAAAAAATCAATTTTCCTTTATTTTTTGTGATTTCTATGTTATAGTAATTTAATTGAACATATAAGAGGGTGTTATCGGACTTATATTTCAAAAATATGAGTACAAATATTAAAGGTACCCTCGAAGAGAGTTAGAATTTTAGTATATAAAAATTTATTGTGTTGTTTTTATGAGTTCAATACACAAAAAAATAAATTTTTAGGTTTCGGACACAAAATATTTTTTTATTTATTTTGTAAAAGATGTTAAATACAAATTAAACAAGTAAGAAAGCTTCAGTCGACTAAACCGACTTATATATACCCTCACTCTCAGAGAACATATATATGGTAGTTATATGGAATTAAATTTGACGTAGGTCAGGATAATTAGTGTGAAGGTGAACCCAGCTTCCACATTTATTAAACAATCGTAAAAACATAGTCAAATATCAAGTCATAGTCGATTCCAGGCACCAGAATAGAAGTTATAAAGGATTTAATATTACCTACGATAGAGACAATTGTATAGGAGGTACAATGAGGGGCGTGACGAAAGCGTAAATATTTTTAGGTTTAAAGTGATTATAAAAACATATTTAAATATCAAATTACAAGTTATTTTGACTATATTTTGGATATTATATCGATGTTATTGTAACCAAACTTTATGTCACTTTGTGCAGAGATACAAGCCGACCGATTTTAAGCCGACAAGCCGCCGCCGCCGCATGGGTCTGCACGAGCCGCGCCGCCGCCGATTTCGTCGGCTCAAATCGACTTCAACACGCCGCCGATTTCATCGACTCATATCGACTTGAACCACGCCGCCGAGATTTGACGGAGTTCTAACTCAGTCAAATCTTACTACCAATACAATAGACAACCCACTTAAAATTACAAAAGAAAATATAACGGTCGACTTAGACAACCCACTACTGTGAAATATATTGACCTTTGAATTTAGTATCCCACATATGATGACGCCTATAGAAAGTTTATTTTATTTTGATTTGAAAGTCGCATACATATAAGCCAATTCCAGTACGCGTGGCCATGTGTTCCTATAAATAACAATAAGGCTGTTTTTCTTTAAGACTGGATAACTAAGCTGTGATAAGAAAAAACCAAATAAAAAGTTAAAATTTAACTCAAAATAATTTTTTTAGACTTATCACCAACAGCAATACCAATGTGTGTATAAAAACAAATTTTAACAAAAATATTTTATGTTAAAAATATTGGACTTAGCATGGATAATTCTCCAGTGTAGCTCCAATTTATGGTTATCGACCATAAGTCCGAAAAAGTCAATAGAAAATATTTTTTTAAAAATTTGTTTTGATACAAATATTTATATTGTTGATGCCTACAATTAATTTTTTATTTTGGATAAAAAATTAAATTTTTACTAACGTTTTTGTTATCGCGGCTTCTTATCCCGGCTTGAAGAAAAACAGCCTTATTAAACAACAGCTTCTCTATTGTGCTTCTTTGGTGTGTCGAAGTAGGTATAGTATTATCATTCATTGGAAAGATTATGATATTCAAGATGTCTGGTCAAATATGCCTTACACGAAAAGCTGTAATTGCAAAAATATTTATTAAATTCATCCATATTATAAATTTTGAGAATGGATTCCCACTTCCAAAAAATAATTGTATGGGATTATAATATTAAATTATGGGAACATTGACTAATATTAACGAATATTGAACTATAATATATATATATATATATATTGAATAAAAGAAAATGTGTTAAAAACCAATACAAATTATTCCTTCCATTTTCCAAAAATTGTCAAATAAATAGGGGTGATCGAATGACAGAACGAGCCGACAAATCAGCCGAAAGCCGCCGCCGCCGACCCATTTTGAACAGCGCCGCCGCCGCCGATAATTATGGTTCGGCTTGTAACTCTGACTTTGTGTGGTAGGTTTAAAAAATATTTTTTCCATTTTTTCTATTTTGATGCGTTTATTTCGTGTCAAGAAATTTTTTTTTTTCGAAAAATAAATCAATTTCTCCTCATTTTTTTGAGACAATTCCTAAACCTTTAATTGAAAAATTAAATTGAAATAATTAAAAATACTCATACGCACCAGTGTCCCATAAATCTTTGAAATTGATTCAACTGAATATGGTGGGAAAATTTTAGACGAAGTTATCGGGCTTCTATTTCCAAAATGAGAGTACAAATATTAAAGGTACATTCTACATTTTTTAATATTTATCCACTTTTTTGAAAGATTATCCATCAAACATTTGAAAACAAAATATCAATAATATCGAAATCATGATCGTGGTAGTCTGCAGCCAAGTAATAAATGTCACCATGCCATTTGTAAATAAATTTGCATTCTATTAAATATAGAAGCAAAATGGTCTTGAGCCAGGACAATATCCCAGTTCAACTCAAATATTGATTACAGACCAAAAAAAATGCAAACAAAAAAAATAAAATATCAATAATTTTTGTAATTTTATCCATAAAAAAATTGAAATTTTTTTATCTATTCAAAAGTCGAGAACAAATTTTTTGAAAAATGTCTATAACTAATTGAATGATTGATTGTTGATTTTACAAGTCAGAGACATTCTGACAAAGAATATTTTTTGTGACATAGGCCTTGCATAGGATTATCTTTGGCAAAAAAAGTCCTGCCCCCCCCAAACAATGGGAAAAATGTCAGTATTTTTGTAATTTTATTCATAAAAAATTAAAATAATATCTATAACAAATTGAAAAAAATATCCATAATTTTCTTAAATTTAAAAAAAATTCTTTAAAATTAAAAAAAAATTCTTATAATCATCTTTGCTTAAAAATGTATTCGCAATTCTTAATAATACCTATAAAAAATATTTTGTTGATTTTATACATTTTTGGGTCTCGGATATAACATTTCTATTTTGTTTTGTTGCATAGAAGAAGAATCTTTCACAAAATGTCTGGCTCACAAAATTTTAAATTTATATTTTTTTCTATTTTATCCATAAAAAATTTAAAAAATATCAATTTTTTTAAATATCCATAATTTTTTTATCCATACAAAGTTTGAAAACAAATTTTTTTTGTAAATTTTTCCACAACAAATTATACACATTTTCCACAAAATTAAAAAAATATCCATCAATCTTTTTTTATAGATTTTAGCCATAAATGTATTTAAATGTATTTTTTTAAATATCCATAATTTCTTTATCCATATAAAATCCGAAAATGACGTTTTTGTGAATTTATCCATAACAAATTATAAAAATTATCCACAAAATTAATAAAATATCCATCATTATTTTTATCGAATTTAAACGGGCGCCACTACGTGATAAAAGACCAAAAAAGACCCGTGTCTCCCAGTTGTGCCCAAATTCATGCACTTTTTTATGGGCCCCTAAAGATTTGGAGCCTCGGTGGCATTTTTGCAAAAAGTGATCATTTTCTCAGGCTCATATCTTGCAAACCGTTTGGAATTTTAATTTACTCTCTGAGGCACAGTAGTAGCATAAAGAACAAAAATTGTGAACATATAAAATCAAAAACTTCATGTTCAAGTTAAAAATTTCAAAAAAAAACTAAAGAAATCGTTTTTTAACCTTTTCCCCTGTTCAGGTCCAAACCGTTCAAAATTCAAGGAAATAATCAACTACAAAAATTTACCTGAGATTTCAATAAACCACATTATAGAACATATGAACTTCCTAGGAATTAATGGACTGTCCGACTACAGTGCGCATGGGTGATATTATCCTTAATCAACAGCACGTATACGCTACAGCCTATAAGATTTGTTCGTCGACATTGGCGATTTTGACCTTGAAGATGAAGTTTTTTATTTAATTATTTATTTAACCATAAGAGCTGATTACTATCGATTAACGGATGCAAAGAATTTTATCTGAGGTTTCGAAAATCTTAAAAAATAAAAATTTACATATGACCACTGACAATTTTCATTTAATTGTGGACTCAAATAAAATCACTGATAACGATTTGTATTAATGTATATGAGACATTCCACGACAAATCGGAAAGTTAAAAAATATATATTTGATTTAAAGGGTGATTTTTTAAGAGCTTGATAACTTTTTTAAAAAAAAAAAACGCATAAAATTTGCAAAATCTCATCGGTTCTTTATTTGAAACGTTAGATTGGTCCATGACATTTACTTTTTGAAGATAATTTCATTTAAATGTTGACCGCGGCTGCGTCTTAGGTGGTCCATTCGGAAAGTCCAATTTTGGGCAACTTTTTCGAGCATTTCGGCCGGAATAGCCCGAATTTCTTCGGAAATGTTGTCTTCCAAAGCTGGAATAGTTGCTGGCTTATTTCTGTAGACTTTAGACTTGACGTAGCCCCACAAAAAATAGTCTAAAGGCGTCAAATCGCATGATCTTGGTGGCCAACTTACCGGTCCATTTCTTGAGATGAATTGTTCTCCGAAGTTTTCCCTCAAAATGGCCATAGAATCGCGAGCTGTGTGGCATGTAGCGCCATCTTGTTGAAATCACATGTCAACCAAGTTCAGTTCTTCCATTTTGGGCAAAAAAAAGTTGGATATCATCTCATGGTAGCGCTCACCATTCACAGTTACGTTACGATTCGCATCATCTTTGAAGAAGTACGGTCCAATGATGCCACCAGCCCATAAACCGCACCAAACTGTGACTTTTTCTGGATGCATTGGTAGCTCTTGCAATGCTTCTGGCTGATATTCACTCCAAAATCGACAATTCTGCCTATTTACGTACCCATTGAGCCAAAAATGAGCTTCGTCGCTGAACACAATTTCTTTCTTTCTGAACTTTCTTAACAGAGCACGCATTTTGATAATAAAATTCAATGATTTGCAAGCGTTGCTCGTTAGTAAGTCTATTCATGATGAAATGTCATCTTTCTCTTTGACACCATGTCTGAAATCCCACGTGATCTGTCAAATACTAATGCATGAAAATCCTAACCTCAAAAAAATCACTCTTTATATTCTCCATTTTTTAACATTAAAAACCCATTAAAAATACTTTGTTTAGTTTAAAATTAAAAAACATAGTAATTTTTATAAACCCACTTTCAACCATAGCTCAAAAGTTGCAGAATAAATAAATGTTTAAATAAAAAAAAATTCGAGAAAATCGAAGAGTACAAACAATTAAAAAAATAATGTTTTAATTAAAAAAAAATCAAAATTTGTATACAAAAACATTGTAATTTTTTTTCAATATTTTTTCAGAAAAGTACTTCAAAATACAAAAATGAAAAAAAGAATATCCAATCCGGACCGTTATTGAAGAAGTTATGAGCAATAGTCTAAAAAGAACTACTTTTTAACGATTTTATTAAAAAGGCTATATCTTTTTAACGAGTAATCGGAAAAAACTCAAAGTGTTTTTAATGGGTACAAATAAATATTAAAAATTGTGGAAATCAAAAATATATTTTTTGGAATGTCCCATATATTGAAATAAGAAATATACGGCAATTTTTCATTTGTTGTTTGATTTAAACACTTTTTCAATCTAATTTGACAATATAAATGATGTCTGCGAAATTTCAAGGTCCTAGCTTTATTCCTTCTAATTTTTGCAGCTTATATTCCACTGTGCAACGCGTGTGTGCATTTGCCTCATGGAGAGCCCTAATAATACAAAAAAAACGCCTTCTCTATCCCTCTTATCCTGTAGACTTCCCGTGAATTTGTTCAGTTCGTTCTCTCATAGAAGACTGCAGCAGTTATTAAAAAATATTTTGTCATGTCTTTTGTAATTAAAATGTTTGTTAATCATTCTCGCACTCTGTTCTGTTTTTTTTATTATTCTGGTTTCCAGAAATATTTCCTGTCACTTCCAGGGAAAAAATCTGCCATCCATCGTAGCCAGCCACCGCCATTAGCAGCCAGCGACGAGAGTGTCATTGTCATTCACACTTCACTAATTGTTTATGTTGAAGTTGCTGGTCTTCGAGTTCTTCTCTTCATTTTTTGTTGTGTGTGGACTGATAGTCGTCGTGTGTGCTGTTGTTGTTGCTTTTATTACTTTTGCAATTATTACAGCATTTAAGCCGATTTCGTTTTGCAACAATTCACACCTTTGCATTTTTTTCTGTCTTGGCAAAGTTTTTGTTTTTTTTTGCATTTTCAACTCTCGCACTCTCTCTCCCTGTCTCTCTTCGTCTCATTCTCTTAATAACCCGGTGTGGCGCTCGGCCTTTCGTTCGTTCTCAGTTTTTTTGCACATCAGAGTGACTCAGTTGATCTGTTTTTAAATACGGTAGACTCTGTGCTAATTGTTTGACAAAGTGTTGCCAATGTTGCGCTTTAATCGTTAAATTTTCCTTGTAAAGTTTCTATAGAAAATGATATGCAATTTTCTGTATTAATTGAAAAACTTGTGCCACACCGCCGTGATGTTAAGATGAGGTGACATTAAATATGAAGAGTGTGAAGATAAATTCGTAAGTTAAATACGTCCCACACCCTTCTACTTGTCTATGGCTAAATAATTGCCTTTGGAATACCCGATTCATGTATTCTAGTTTTCGAGATATCGGCTGTTCAATGTCACAACAATACATGGGATAAAATTGTCTATTTTGTATAGTTTTTGGACTTTGACTGATTCGATGCATTCAAATAATTGGAACGGAAAATATTTTTAAAAAATAATTACATAATTCCTTTTATTTTTACTATTTTTAGTGTTTTTATTAAAAAAAATATTTTTTAAATACGTTCCACAAGCTAAATTGGTTTGTGTCTTGGGTGTGGGACGTATTTAACTTACGAATTTATCTTCACTCCCTTTTAAATATGGTGTAAATTACTATTCAGATTATCGTATCGTATCACACATAATTAATGCAATGCTCCTAAGAAAAAAAATATTATTTTATAACAACAAAAATACAATCAAATGTCAAAAATAGTAGATATTTATTGTTTTTGTGGTAAATTTGTCCAACATGTTCCACTGTTTTGAATATACATAAATACGTAATGGTTATATTTCTCACAATACATATGGGCATCTCCCAATAGCTCGGACGCGACATTCGCACGCCTTGAACTACGCCAAATACAAGAAAGAAACTTAAGAAGTACATCAGCCTTTTTCTGAAGCGCTTAAAGAGTACTACATTTTAAAAATCGTCAGGATTTAGTACAAAATTATAAACAATTTTACATTGAAACGGACGCTACACCAAAACAGAAGTACTTTTGAAGCTCTTATAGAAATATACAAAGTTCAGCTATTTTTTGAGAACTTTGTTTTTCCATATATACATGTAAATGATGGTCATAGGATATATTTTGTTCGTAGATTTATGAAATATAAGAATTATCTCTTAAATTTTGTTAACTAGGTACAGCAGAAATACGGACGGGACAAAATGAACGCTACAAATATTTCCACTCGTAGTAAAAACAAGTAAAAACGGCGTTAAGTTCGGCCAGGCCTAACTTTATATACCCTCCACCATGGATTGCATTCCACAGAGGTTGTCGGTTTTCGTAGAAGTGCAGTAATATTACAGGAAAATACAATTTTTTAATATCGCCAAACCTAAACAAATATTGACAAAACATTTTATAAATAAATATAATATTTTAATTATTTCAAACAACGCTTATTGGTAGCCTTGCCTTCTACCAATACGTCAATTAAAAAAAATAAATATTCTTATATTTATATTTTCAAAAAACTTAAATAACATAAATATTGGTAGATAGTGGGTGCTACAGTTGGTTGTATTTCCATTCTATTTTAATTCCAAAAGTACAATTTTTGAAAATCCATTATCAGACGTACATAGTGCAAAATAAGCTAACTTCATGATTCAACCAATTTTTGCCGTAAAAGTCAGAGGAATGTATACACCGAATTCTATAATTCCAGCTGCGCCCATTTGGTTGGTACCATTTTTACCCCCTTGACGTCTCTACGCAATTTAAATTTCATCATTCTAGCTGTAGACGTTTAGTTGACACTATTTTTATCCCTCTGTTCCATTCTACCGCTTGAAAGTACGAATTTCGAAAAATCCGTTTATTTTCCGTGTCTACATAGTCATCGGAATGTATACTCCGAATTTCATGACGGTAGCTGCGGTCATTTGATTGGTACTATTTTGATCCCATTTTTTCATTTTAACCACTTTTTGGGGAATTTCGAAAAATCAGTTTATTTTCCGTGTCTACACAGTCAGAGGAATGTATACTCCGACTTTCATTATTCTAGTTGTAGCCGTTTGGTTGGTACCATTTTTATCCCTCCGTACCCATTATATCCATGAATGTACGAATTTGGAAAGAAATCTTTTATTTTTCATGTCTACGTAGTCAAAGGAATGTATACTTCGAATTTCATGACGCTAGCTGCGGTCATTTGATTGGTACTATTTTTATCCCCTTTTTCATTTTAACCCCATAAAGTACGAATTTTGAAAAATCCGTGTATTTTACTTGTCTATGCAATTAGAGGAATGTATACACCGAATTTCATTATTCTAGGTACAGCCGTTTGGTTGGTACTATTTTTATCCCTCTATCCCCATTGACCCCTTAAAAGTACGAATTTGGAAAAAATACTTTTATATTATGTATCTACTCAATTAGAGGAATGTACACACTGAATTTCGTGTTTCTAGCTGTTGTCGTTTAATATGTACCATTTTTATCCCTTTTTTGTCCCATTTCACACCCTACAAATAAGAATCTCTTTATGGTGCACTTTTTGCTATAAGGGTAATGCGCATGCCAAACATCAAGCAAATATAAACAGACGTATTCAAAAAACATGCTTAAATACGCTAAAATATTAGGGATTATTATGGGCATTTTTAGTTCTTCTGAGAGAAAAATCCCTTTGGACCGATTTCGCCCCGTTTCAATCCCAACCGATCTACAACTATAAGACGCATTTATGCAAAGTTTGAACGTTCTAGCTCCTTTCGTGCTTTCAACAGACGGACGGACATGGCTAGATCGTCTTAGAATTTTATGACGATCAAGAATATATATACTTATAAGATTTCTTATAGATGTCATGAATGAAAAATAAAACATAAAATATTTTTTGTGGGCCCAGTAGCCCCAAAAGAAGCAAAAAATTTCGTGTGGGTACTCAAATGAATGGAAATTTTCTGTAGATTACATAAATGTAAAAAACAGTATTGTGTACCTAAGTGTCCATAGGGCTCCATGGGCCTTCGGGTCGCTAGGACTTCATGGTTCCGTGTGCCTTTTTTAGACTTCATTTTCGTGTTTTTGGGGTCATTTTAGGGGGCGTGGCATTTTTTTGCCTAGCAGAAATCGCCGAAAGGCTAAATTGGTGTCAAATGAAAGAGGACACTTTGGGCAATCCAAATAATTTTTGTGGTTTTAGAAACCGAAACAAAAAGTCAATAAAAGACAAGGCATTTTGTTA
This sequence comes from Polietes domitor, assembly GCA_947397865.1. NCBI lineage: Eukaryota > Metazoa > Arthropoda > Insecta > Diptera > Muscidae > Polietes > Polietes domitor. The sequence continues at coordinate 117,770,224 of OX377620.1, forward strand.
ATTTATTTTCGGAAAAAATATATATTAAGGCAAAAATTGTTGTTGTAGGATCATGTATAGCATTTTCTGATGTATTTTGGATTTCTAAAGTCGAAAACGACATTAATTTTTTTCAAATTGTTCACTAAATTTCCAATCTTTATGATTTTATATGACTACTACATTTGCCGAAAGATTTTTTAAATATAAACATTGTTATGGAATCATGGAATGTCGCTACTAAAAATTAAACAAAATACTTTTTCCCGACCTTTTTTCTTCTATGATTTTTTTCGTGCCAACAAAAAAAGGAATAAAATTATTTTTTCCCAATTTTTTTGGATGCTGTTCCTAAACCACTCTTCCTATGTGAACGTATAGTTCGTAACAGCTGTAGACATCATAATCTAAGCGAGTGCCAATATTTTAATTTTATAAAAAAAAATTTTTAATTTTAGTAAAAAAATTTTATAAAAAAATTATTCGTATCAATTCACACAACAAATATTTTTTTTCGGCTTGGACACACAATTTTTCTTTTTTTTCTTTTGTTACAAAGTGTTATTGAACGTTTAGAGTATTTCGTGGAAACATTTTGTAAAAGGTGTTATGAAAAAGAAATAGAAGCAATTGCATATCGAACAAAAACTGACGTCGCTGACACTAGTTTTGTGAATATAGTTTAATACAAAAGATGAATTTCCAGAACCAAAATTTTCAAACTATATTTACAAAAATGAGTGCTGTGGCGACAATTTCCTTTCGATTCTCATCAATTAGATATTGTTTGCAACTATTATTTATTTTTTAAATATTGTTCAACAAAAAAAGCTTTCAGTTGTCTCTATGAATAACAATGAAAAATACTATAAACATCCAATAAGTCGAGTGCAGTTATTCTATTATTCTATAACAAAGGTAAACAATATATTATAGGTGTTTCCAAGGGCCTGTTAGTTCAGAAAAAAATATGCAAAAATTCAATATGCAAAAAAAAATACACTGGAAAACATGATTTTTAAGTGTTTTCCCAGGTGCTTGATATACAGTTGCGGTCAAAATAATAGCAGCGCACCACAGCTTAATATATATTTTCATATATTTATTTGTGTGATAATTTTTTTATTGCTCCTTCTGCAATAAGTGCCGCGTTATGAGGTTACAAACACAAAATAATTGTTTATTTGGTGATATTATTTTAATTACTTAAGAAATTTCACATTTTTTTGGATTATTCGACATTTTGGACCGGTCAAAATAATAGCAGTGTTCAAAAAATCTCAAGAAAATGTAATTTTATCTTAATTTTTCAAATTGAAATTTACACTACTTCTGAAATGTTATTGTAGTATTTTTCTTCATAAGTAGGTCGAGGAGAGCATTGTGGAGAAGAAAATCAGTTCATATTTAAAGGTTGAAATCTGAGGGAAAATCATATAGTGAAGTTCGACTTTTATTCCAGTGTTCTATTAAAATCAACAAAAACACGATATTATAAGAAGAAAAATCAAAAACACGTGAAAAAAATCGTTTATATCACCTACAACCATTCGCCAAATAATAATGTCTAGTACAAAAAACCCACTTACGCCCGCCACCGAAATAAAAAACAATGTCTGTCCATCTTTGAGAGTTTATAATGTTCGTAGAATACTGAGAAAACATAATCTGTAAGCCAGAAGTCCGAAAAAAGTCCCACTTAAATATAAAAGACATGGCACAAAACAATTGCAATTCGCAAAAACACACCTGGTGTAGCCAACCGAGAAGTGGGTGCACGTTTTATAGCCAGGTGAATCAAAAATTGTTTTGTATGGTCAGTCCCTCGATAGTTTGTAAGAGGTCCACAGAACACGGAGTACATCTCCAGGTATGGTACCAAAACAGTCAAATGGGGAAAATCAAGCGTTATGGCTTTTGCGTTTTTTTTTTCATATTATGGAGTTAAGTCAATGTATGTATTGGCCCAGAACTATCATGGACTCTGCCCAGTACATCAAAATACTACATAATATTATGCTTACGTATACAGAATACGGAATGGGTCTTCTACCAGGTCAATTATTCAGCCGACTCGCAAAAAGGTGGTTTGAAGCCAATAATATCGATGTTATGGAATGGTTCAGGCAGACACCGCACCTAAATATAATCAAAAATTTTAAGTATGATGACAAAAATGAGGTCTCACTAGCAATATTCAAAAACAATATCGAGCTTTGACACGATATTATAGTGGTATGGGCAAAAATATCGGCTAAAAATTGTAAAAGACTAGTCGACTCTATGAAACGGCCGAATGTAGCAGTAATAAGCCATAAAGTCAGTACAACTAAGTATTAAATTCAAGAAAATATCCCTATTTAACTTATTATTCAAAAAAAGTTTTCAATTAATTTGAATTGAAACAAAATCTGTTTAGTTTTTATTAGCGCTGCTATCTTTTTGACTGATCTCATTTTTGACATAAATGGTTCTAAAGGCCTAATCTCAAAATTACAAAAACTTAATTTTATATTTAAAGCCAGATTTAGAATGGCACAATACCAGCTTTCAATCACCGTAAAAACTTTTAGGATTTTCGAAGTAAAACTGATATTTTGCTTTGTCGACATTTTTTTATCTCATCGCGGCTATTTTTTTGACCGCAGCTGTATTTTGCAAATCATCCATCCAAATTTGTTTTCAGTGGGGGGACTGTTCAAAATGTTATATTTCTATGTTAATTTGATTATTTTGATTTTTCACTCACTTTCTCACTTTCTTGAAAAATGTGAATCAGTGACTCAGAATTCAAAATTGTGAAAAAAATTCATTTAAAATTTAATTTTATGGCCCTGTTTTCTCATTCAAAATATATTAATATATTTCTTTTTTTTTATTTTTCGTTATATTTCGTGATTTAAACAAAGAAAATATACGAGAAAATTTAAATAGAAATTAAAATAATATATATTCTTGTTTTTGTTTTTTTTTTTTAAATTTTAAAATAGTCTGCGCGGATTTCTAGAATTTTAAATTTTGAAATAATTTCTGCTCAAATATTTGACGTTTTTAAGTTTCGAGAGTTGACATCTCTGCGCCCGTGTGTGTTTTTCATATTTTTCAAAGGTAAGCAATTACCACTCTATATCCCTCTCACAATCTCGCTCTCTTTCTCCGAGTCTCTCTCTCTCCATATCCAATGTCATTTGTTGGCCAAATCTAGCCTCTCAATGTTGTGCTCTAAACAGCACCGATATCAACCAAGTCCAGAGGAGCATGCAACAGCCAGAGCAATGACGCTGATGGTCTGATGATGGTGGTGTTGGTGGCGGTGGCGGCGACGATGATGGAAAAAAGTCTTCCTTGTTATGTGTCTTGTTCAATTCTCAACAACATCATGTTGAAAATATCCAAATGTCATGTTTTGTTTTGTGTTGTCGTTCGTTCGTTCGTTCAGCCTTTGTCGTGGTGTGTGCAATCCGGCAACGACGACGGATTGTTTAGCTCTTTTTGTTGTTGTTGCTGGTCCCTCCATCTTCCTGTGTGTCGCTGGTGTGGTCGTTGTTGTTGCTGTTGTTATGATTATTATAAGCCATGTTTCATGCTGCTGTTACTGCTGCTGCTGCTGGTTCCCGCTGTTGTTGGTCGTATCTTTAGGCCTTGTCGTTAATGTTTTTGTTGCCGCTTTGTACTCAACATGTTTGTAAAGTTGTCGTCTGTCGTTTACGACAAACTAACAAACAAACAAACCAAAAAACAACAGGAAAGCAGAAATTTCCTTTGTTCTCTTTGCTCGGCGACACTGAACAGCAGCTGTTGTTGGGAGTTGTGGTGGCTTCAGTTTGGACTCGATGTGGTTTGGTTGTTGACTGGCTGGCTGGCTGTCTGTCTTGGTTGGTCTTAACAGTGTTGCCAGATATATATAGACAAAAATTGTCAAAATGAAATTTTGAGATTATTTTGAAATGAGGAAAGAAAGAAAAAAAATTCAATTAATCTCATCCGCGGAGAAAATATATACATACGTGCCGGCAAACATTTATATATTTGGTTCAGTTATTATATGAATGCAGTTCCATGCCAAACGGCACAGATTTTTTACAACATTGACTTTGAAAGTTTGTGAAGCTATTCTTCTTGCAAAAATATATTATATTCAAGAAAAATATAATATTTTATATTAATATTTTTTTTTTTTAATTTTTGAATTTTTATATTCCCTTTTCTATTTTTATAATTTGTTATTCTATTATTATATAATTACTTTAAATTATTATTTTGTGTTTTTATATTAAATTCTTTTATTATTATTTTTTTATTTTACAGTTTTTCGATTTTTATTATTTATTTTTTATTGTTACTTTATTGTTAATTATTTCTTAATTTTTTCTTTATTTTTTAACTTTTTCATTTAAAGTTTGTATTTTTATTTTTTATTTATTTTCTGTTTTTTTTTATATTTTGTTTTTTATTTTTTTTTGTTTTTCATTTTTTTATTTTTTTATTTTATTTTTTATTTTTTTTTTATTTTCTTTTTTATTTTGTATTTTGAATTTGTATTTTTTGTAACTATTTTGGATTTCTAAACTCGAAAACAACATTATTTTTTTTTTCAATTTTTCACTAAATTTCCAATTTTTATGATTTTATATAACTTCTACATTTGTCCATAGATTTTTTAAATATAACCATTGTTTTATCATCATAGAATGTCGCTACTAAAAATTAAACAAAATACTTTTTCCCGATCATTTTTATTATATGATTTTTTTCGTGCCAACAAAAAAAAATTGGAATAAATATTAAATATTATTTTTATTATTTCTTCCAATTTTTTTTGGATGCTGTTCCTAACCACTTTTCCTATGTGAACGTGTAGTTCGCAACATCTGTAGACATCATGATCTAAGCGAGTGCCAATGTATCTAAAATGAGAATACAAATATTAAGCATACCTAGGACGAAAATTTTGAATTTTAGTATAAAAAATTTTTATATTTTATATTTTTTTTATTATTATTTTTTTATTTTATAATTTTTCGATTTTTATTAGTTATTGTTACTTTTTTACTTTCTTGTTAATCATATCTATATTTTTTAACTTTTTCATTTAAAGTTTGTATTTTTATTTTTTATTTATTTTCTGTTTTTTTTTAATTTTTTTTTTTATTATTTTTAATTAATTTTGTACTTTGAGTTTGTATTTTTTGTAACTATTTATTATTATTATTTATTTCTGCTATTTATTTAATATTGTTTATTTATTTATAATTATGTTGTATTTTTATATTATTTTTTATACATTTTTTATATTTCTTATATTTTATTTTGTTTTCTATTATTTTTTATTACTTATTTTTTTATTGTTACTTTTTTATAAAATATTTTCTGTTACAAGAAAAAAATATTTTTTTTCTTCAAAAATTATAAGCAATTTGAGTTTGCCGAATGTCAGATTTATTTTTTCTTCTTATGCGGAACCCACAAATAATTCGGAAAAATAGAAACTTTCATAACTGAAAAAATCGTCATTTCAGCGACTTGAATCTTTAATCGTCAAAATGTCAACAAAGTGTCACTTCTGGCAACACTATTTACTGCTTGGCTTATGTTTGAGCCCGATGGTTTGCTCGAATGGTTGGTAGCTGGTTGGTTGACTGGCTTGCTTAAGGAATTTAATGTGTCACTTTTTCAGTGGTATCATTCACTCACTCACTCAGCAATACAGCAAGCCTGCCTCCCGACTACCGCCTCCCCCACACCCACAAATTATTATTAGTTATGAGTCATCATCATGTCTTGGTGCGTCTCAGACTATTGTGGGTTGCAACGAGGGCGTTGCATTTGATTTTGGTTAATATAAAGTATTTCCAAAGAAATTACATTAAACAGATTGTTCAACAGACCATAGATGACGCTGTTCCATTCTCTCCATGACGAATTCTCAAAGTACTGAATAAAATCCTGTTTAATCCGAGGAAATTTCAAATTGACGAATGATATTTTATTCCATTCCGAAATATTTTACTCAACATGGACGAAAGCATTATGTGTTTATTCTCGTCGTTCCAATGTGGATATAAATATACAAACTAAAAATAACAATTACAAAGTAAATAATAAAAAGTAAAAATTAAGAAATATATAAAAAGAAATAAAAAAGAAAAAAATATATAAAAATACAATATAAGAATAAAAATATAGATTATTAAAATTTAAAACAAAAAGTAATAAGAAGTAAAAATAATCAATCAAAAAATAATTATAAAAATATATAAAAATGGAATATAAAAATACAATATAAAAACATTTAGAAATAATAAAAAATAGAAAAAGGAAAATAAGAAATTAATAATTTAAAATAAAAGTAATGAAAAAAATATATAAACAATACCAAATTTAAATAAAAGTAAATAATAAATAAAAAATTATAAACACAAAAATAAATAAAAGATAAAGAAATTAAAAATATAAATAAATAATAAAAACTAAAAATTAAATATAAAAAATAAATAATAAACATCAAAATTTTATATTTAACAAGTAAAAAGTGCGTTAAGTTCGGCCTCTATCATGATCCTGTCGATTTTACGTATTTTACATATTTAATATAAAACAAATTACTATATTGGAAAAATACAAATATAAACATTTTAATTATATTACCCACGCATATCTACCAATAGTTTATACTACATATATATCGAAATAATACTTCAATTCAATTCAAAAAGTAAAAAGTAAGGCAGCAATCTTCAAAAAAAGCTTAAACACCTTAGTATTGGGGGATAGTGTGTGCATTTTCAGCTACAGTCGTTTGTTTGTTTGTATTTCCATCCTATTTTAATTCAACAATATATAGGGTCTCAGGTCGATATTTCAAGGTGTTACAAACGGAATGACAAAGTTAGTATACCCTCATCCTGGAGGTGGGTGGAGGGTATAATAGTAGAGATAAATAGAAATAAATAATAATAAAAACAGATATAAAATACAAAATAAAAATTAAGATTAAATTAATTAAAAAATAAAAAATAGATATAAAACTTAAAATTAAAAAAAATAATAAAATAAAAAAAAATAATAAAATTAAAGTAAAAAAAGTAACAATAAAAAATAAATTATAAAAACCAAATAATTAAAAATAAAAAATAAAAAAATAAAAAAATAATATAAAAAATACAAATAAGAAATGACAATAACAAAGAAAATAGAATATAAAAAAATAAGAAATAAAATATAAATAACGAAAAAATTGATATTTAAATACAAACTATAAAAAAACAATATAAAAATTAAGAAATAATAAATAACAAAGAAAATAAAAAATGGATCATAAAAAAGTGAAAAATAGATTAAAAAACAAACTAAAAAATAAAAATTAAGAAATAAAAAGAAACAATAATTATTAAAATAAAAAAATAATAAATAAATAGTAGAAATAAATAAAAATAAGAAATAGAAAATTAATAATAATAAAAATTAAATAAAAACATAAAAACTAAAAATAGCAAAGAAAAAATTAAAGTAAAAAAGTATCAATAAAAAACAAATAATAAAATACAAAAATGTAATAACAAAGAAATTATTTATTACCAATTTATATAATTAAATCAAATAAATAATAAAAAATGGAATATAAAAATACAAAATAAAAAATGATAAATAAAAATTAGAAAATAAAAAATAGATATTAAAATACAAACTAAAAATAATAAAAAATAAAAATTAAGAAATAATATATAATAAAGAAAATGAAAAATGGATAATAAAAATAGATAAAAAACAAACTAAAAATAAAAATTAAGAAAAAAAGAAATAAAAAGTAACAATAATTATTAAAATAAAAAATAATTAATAGTTCTACTATAAATAAAAATAAGTAATAGAAAATTAATAATAATAAAAAATAGATAAAAACATAAAAACTAAAAATAGCAGAGAAAAAATTAAAGTAAAAAATAAATTATAAAAACCAAACAATTAATTAAATATAAAAATCAAACAATAAAAAATTAATATAAAAAAATGATAATAAAAATGAAAATGGAATATAAAATTCAAAATAATAAATACAAAATAAATAATAAAAAATGGATATTAAAATACAAACTATAAATAAAAATTAAGAAATAATAAAGAAAATAGAAAATAAAAAATGGATAATAAATAAATAAAAAGTAAAAAAAGATAAAAACAAACTAAAAATTAAGAAAAATATAATATAATAAAAATGTAATAGAAAATTAATAATAATAAAAATTAGATAAAAACATAAAAACTAAAAATAGCAAAGAAAAATTAAAGATAAAAACCAAATAATAAAATATAAAAATCTAATAATAAAAAAATATTTTTTACCAATTTGAACTAAAAATAAAAATTAAAAAATAATATATAATAAAGAAATTAAATAATAATTGAAAAGTACAAATAGATAAAAACAAACTAAAAATTATAAAATAAAAACAAAAAATTACAAAAGTAGAAATTTTAAAATAAAAAGTAGCAATAATCATAAAAAATACAAAATAATAATAAATAAACAATAAAAATAAGTAATAGAAAATTAATAATAATAAAAATTATATATAGAAATACAGACTAAAAATAAAAAGGAAAATAGAGAATAAATATAATAATATAGTTAAAAAAAGAAAAAAGTAAAAAGACAAATAATTAAATATAAAAAATATCAAAATAAAATATAATAATAAATAAAAATACAAAATAATAATAAAAAAATAAATAAAAAAATTCAAAAATAGACAATTAGTAAAATATAAAATTTATTATAATTTAAAGCAGTTGAAACTACTGTCCCTACTGCTCAACAACAACTTACACACGAGGACATGCACATCTCAGGAAGCAGAGAACTGATCTATACTTGCGAAGTGGGGTATTCGAAGCGCATAGCCTTGATCTGGGGAAATAAAGAAAATATCTTGCATGTTATTGTATTACTTTATCAAACACGATGGCTGCGGTACTTTTTTCACATGTTTGTTTTACTTGTTTGTATGGCCGCCGCTGGCCGCTGTGGTTGACGACGGCTAGCCGTCAGCGTAGAGTTTATTATAATTTCTCAGTGGCGCTATAAAATAAAAACAAAAAAAATATAAAATAAAAATTATAAAAAGTAGAAATTTTAAAATAAAAAGTAGCAATAATTATAAAAATACAAAATAATAATAATAAATAAACAATAAAAATAATTAATAGAAATTTAATAATAATAAAAATTATATATAAAAATACAAACTAAAAATCAAAAAGAAAATAAAATATAGTTAAAAAGTTAAAATAAATATAAATACAATCTTAACATAAAAAATAATAAAAATTAAGAAATAAAAAAATTTTAAATTAAAAAAAGTAACATAAAAACCAAATAATTAAATATCAAAATAAATAATAATAATAAACAAAAAATATAAAAATTATTTAATCATAAAAAATACAAAATAATAATAAAAAAATAAATTAAAAAATATAAAATTAGAAGAAAATTAGTAAAATATAAAATTTATTATAATTTAAAGCAGTCGAAACTGACCCCCTACTGCTCAACAACAACTTACACACGAGGACATGCAGTTCTCAGGAAGCAGATAACTGATTTATACTTGCGAAGTGGTGGGGTATTCGAAGCGCATAGCCTTGAGCTGGGGAAGTAAAGAAAATATCTTGCTTGTCATTGCATTACTTTATCAAACACGATGGCTGCGGTACTTTTTTCACATGTTTGTTTTACTTGTTTGTATGGCCGCCGCTGGCCGTTGTGGTTGACGACGGCTAGCCGTCAGCGTAGAGTTTATTATTATTTCTCAGTGGCGCTCAATTCTCTCTCCCTTTCTGAATAGTGCTGCCATATTTTTATTATTTCTATTTTCTGTTCGAATTCTTGCTATAATTCCAATTATGGCATATCCTTTGGAAACAAGACATGATTGTCGCGCATCGTCCCCCATCCACCTCATCATCATCACACAGACCTCGTATCACATACGATTAGTATCATAAGCCTTGTAAGCCATGTTCCGCTTCATGTATGCGGAGAAACACAAATGGCTATGTATATTTTTCTATATGGATGTATATTAGAGTATCCCGAGTAATTAAGTATGTTGCAATTTTTTGAGAAATGAAAAAAATCCAACATTCTCAAGGATTCAATAACAAAAGTATAGCTATGCCTGAATTTTGACAGCTTATGGATCTCACTTTCATATGGCAACACTGTGATTTTTTGACGTTTGCCTTGTTCCTTGGGGAATGGCGCCCAACTACAATCGAAATTGTTAAAATATCTTTTGTGTTTGTTCGGCGTAAAAAACGTTCTCACTTTTTTTTTGGCTAAAGGCTTCGTGAACAAACAAAATTGTTGACTTTGGGAGAGATAATAAACCACGACGATATGAAGAGACTCCATGACATCCGGAGAAACTTTGTGGGATTTGGGTCTGGATTTTAATTGAATGATCAGGATACCCTAATGTCACTGTATGCATGAGATTGTGATGTGTGTGTGCTCGCCACATTGAGTTGATTATGCAGCCAATGAAGAGGAGGAGGAACAAAGAGTGGGGTGTAGAGTATATAATGTTGGCCATAAAAATGTGACAAATTATTTAAAAGGAACACACAACACAGACAGACAGACAGACCGACGGACAACGTCCGGACAGACCCGCAGGACGGACATTCATTTCACACATCAAAAGGATAATATAATGATAATATTTGTCATGTACTCGTATATGGACAAAAAGGAAAATCAACAAACAGATAGACAGACAGCAAAAAAACAAAAATGAAAATGTTTGATAAATTATTGTTTGTGAAAAATTATTATCGGGTGTTAAAGTTGAAAAAGTTATGTTAAATATGCATCCATAATTGTTTTTCTACTCCAGCTACTACACTATTGCAGTGTCACATGGATGGATGGACGATTCGCATCTCGTTGTTGTTATGGATGCTGGTCGCTTGGCCATGACTGTTGAATGTTCAGAAACTTCAGCGCTTTCCATGTAAAAATAATTATAAAATGTTCGAAATTGTTTTAAGTTGGCACTGAGCCGAGTCAGCCCAAGCCAAGTCAAGTCTACACAATTTTGAATTATGTGGGAATACTATTGTGTTTCGCTTCGTTTTTTTCTCTTTTTTTTTTGAAAGTGTGTGAACACTTTTTGCTATTGATGTGTTGCTGCTGCTGTTGTTGTTGTTATTGTCGATTTATTCTCGTGATCTGTCACGAAATCATGTACGTAAATGTGCTTAAAACACGCAGGAAATGTTAAGCTTGTTTTTTTGTCGTGAAACTTTTTAGGGGTTTCGTTGTAATAGGGAACTATTGCCGGGAATTTTGTGTTAGTGAAAATGGGAAATTCAATAGTGTGATATTTTCACATCGCAGACGGTTTGAACTGCCAGCAAATATATGTCATTACCATTGACATTACCTGGTAATGACATCTCATTACACTTACCATTACCTACAACTAATAAATAATGCCCTATTAGTAATGACATAAATGCAATTGTTCCGTGTTCGCCAGCGAAAATATGTCATTACCATTTGCATTACCAGGTAGTGGCATCTCATTCTCCAATATCTCGAAAACTAGAATACATAAATCGGGTATTCCAAAGGCAATTATTTAGCCCTTGGTAAGTAGAATATTTTCCAAAAAATAGTTTATCGAAATTCCGTTTGAGATCGGAGATATATAGCTATTAAGATATCGGGTATATATATACAAAATTTTGATTGTCCAATATCTCGAAAACTAGAATACATGAATCGGGTATTCCAAAGGCAATTATTTAGCCCTTCGTAAGTAGAATATTTTCCAACAAAGAGTTTGTCAAAATTCCGTTTGAGATCGGAGATATATAGGTTTTCAGATATCTGGTATATATAGCGAATTTTTATTGTCTGATATCTCGAAAACGGATGAATAATTTTATTATTAATTTTCTATTACTTATTTTTATTTATAGTAGAACTATTTATTAATTATTTTTTATTTTAATAATTATTGTTACTTTTTATTTCTTTTTTTTTTAATTTTTATTTTTTAATTTTTAGTTTTTTTTTTACTTTTTTATTATCCATTTTTTATTTTCTTTGTTATTTATTATTTCTTAATTTTTATTTATAGTTTGTATTTTAATATCCATTTTTTATTTATTATTTTTTATTTTTTATTTGTATTTGGTATTTTTTATATTATTTTTTGTATTGTTTGATTTTTATATTTAATTATTTGGTTTTTATAATTTATTTTTTATTGTTACTTTTTTACTTTAATTTTATTATTTTTTACTAGTTCTTTTTTATTATTATTTTTTTTTTAATTTTAAGTTTTATATTATTTTTTAATTAATTTAAACTTAATTTTTATTTTGTATTATTTAGTTTGTATTTTATATCTGTTTTTATTATTATCTATTTATCTCTACTATTATACCCTCCACCTCCATAATGAGGGTTAGTATACCATTAGTCATTCCGTTTGTAACACCTTGAAATATCGACCTGAGACCCTATATATTCTTAATCGTTGGAATTAAAATAGGATGGAAATACAGCCAAACAAACGACTGTAGCTGAAAATGCACACACTATCCCCCAATACTAGGGTATTTTTTACTTTTTACTTTTTGAATTGAATTGAAGTATTATTTCGATATACAGTATAAACTATTGGTAGATGTGCGTGGGCAATATAATTAAAATGTTTATATTTATATTTTTCCAATATCAAAATTCGCTATATATATACCCGATATCTGAAAAACATATATATCCGATCTCAAATGGAATTTGGATAAACTCTTTTTTGGAAAATATTCTACTTACCAAGGGCTAAATAATTGCCTTTGGAATACCCGACTCATGTATTCTGGTTTTCGAGATATCGGCTCTTCAATGTCACATCTATACATGGGCTAAAATGACCTATTTTGTATAGTTTTTGGACTTTTGACTGATTCGATGCATTCAAATAATTGGAACGGAAAATATTGTTCAAAAATAATTACATAATTCCTTTTATTTTATTATTTTTAGTGTTTTTATTTAAGAAAAATATTTTTTAAATACGTTCCACAAGCGTTGATTTGTGTCTTGGGCGTGGGTCGTATTTAACTTAGGAATTTATCTTCACACCCTTTAATAATGTTAGCAACAAATGTTGTGAATTCCACTTTCACATAGAAACGGTGCTTCAGGAAAATACCCCAAATAATTGAGAAAAATTTTGATTTAAAAAAAAAAAATTATTTTTTTTTTTCAAAAAATATTTTTTAATGGTTTTTATTTTTTATCTTATTTTAAATACCTATAAAAATAGAAAAAAATATATTTTTTAATATAATTTAATATTTTTAATTTTTTTTCAATATTTTCTTTAATGTTTTTTATTTTTTTTTTTTGATTTGAGCTGGGATAGTGTCCTGGCTCAAGACCATTTTCCATATATATTTAATAGAATGCAAATTTATTTACAAATGGCATGGTGACATTTATTACTTGGCTGCAGACTACCACGATCATGATTTCGACCATGTCAAAAGTCTTTTCAAGTGGGGCTTCGCAGCGACTTTTCAACATCAAACCCGGCCTCTATAAGGAGATGATTCTCACAAACGAACGAGAAGCACAACTCACTTCCCGAATTTGCGTTTAAAAAATCGCACCAAGTAATAAAGTTGCATTATATTAAATATAGAAGCAAAATGGTCTTGAGCCAGGACAATATCCCAGTTCAAATCAAATATTGATTACAGACCAAAAAAATGCAAACGAAAAAACTAAAACAAATGAGCGTTGGCACGGCAGAAGTATTGCTGGGTAACTATACCTGCATATACACATACTTACATGTGCAACTCAATGAGATGCTTGTAAGATGGCATGTGTGCTTTATTACTTGGTGCGATTTTTTAAACGCAAATTCGGCAAGTGAGTTGTGATTCTCGTTCGTTTGTGAGAATCATCTCCTTATAGAGGCCGGGTTTGATGTTGAAAAGTCGCTGCGAAGCCACTTGAAAAGACTTTTGACATGGTCGAAATCATGATCGTGGTAGTCTGCAGCCAAGTAATAAATGTCACCATGCCATTTGTAAATAAATTTGCATTCTACTAAATATAGAAGCAAAATGGTCTTGAGCCAGGACAATATCCCAGTTCAAATCAAATCAGAACAAAAAAATGCAAACGAAAAAACTAAAACAAAATTTATTTTTTTTTAATATTTTTTTAACGTTTTTTTTATTTATTTTTTTTAATATATATATAAATTTATATATAATATTTTTTATTATTTTTTCTATTTTTTTAAATACCTATAAAATATAGAAACAAAAAAATATTTTTTAACATTTATTTTTTTTATTTATTTTAAATATTTTTTTAACGTTTTTATTCATTTTTTTTAATATATATAAAACAAGATTGTCTAAATTTGTTGTTAAATAGTGTGAAATAGCCCTTTGTGAATTTAATAGCAGAATATTTAACTTTATTTTATTTTACAAAAAATCGTGTAACTTTTTTTACAATGTTTTTGTTTACATTCATTTATTCATACGTATTGAACGGCAAAGTATAGTTTAAAGAAATTGGTTGACATTTTTTTACGATCCTCGTATCTTAACAAACATTCGGTTTAAAGTCAGTTATCTTATTAGCATGTCCATTAGAGCGTACCAGGTTACAAGTAAAAAAAAAAAAAGTTCGCCGTACACCTTCGAATATGAAGTATTATTGAAAGGTAGTTTCAAAAAATTTTTTTTTATTTTTTTATGCCGAACGTAGGGGTCGCGCTTTTACATTTTTCTATATAACTTCTGCATTTATAAACAGATTTTAAAGTGTGATACATCGATGTTTTTGTCTCGACGAGGCCGATTTTTTTGTCTTTGAAGTCATTGAGCTCAAGCACCCCCTTCTGGTACTTGCCCATCATATCTCAGTTGCTACTACCCTAATGTACCACTCTAATATCAGAAAATTAAAGCTCACATAAAATCATGAAACTCTTCCTAAGGAAGTATGTCGATTTTCGCAGCAGAAAAAGTGTTAAACTAGTTTTTTTCTTATTTTACCGAGAGCATTGCATGTATTTATAAGTTGTTCTTTGTATCTTCGATGTTTACAGTCGGTTGTCAAAGTGTAATACATATATTGGTGTTTTTGTCCCGCACATACCAGATTTTCAGTTTTTAAAGTCGTTGACCTCAACAACCCCCTTCTACTATTTATGCATCATATTTCAATTCTTAGAACAATAAATATAAAAATTAAGGTACAATTAAAATTTTAATCAACCATATTTCGACGCGATTCAAGTTGGGTGTATTTTTGGCGGCTCTCAAGTTTAGAAAAGATGTGGCCCATGCGTTGCTCATCGGTGACCGCCATAGCTGATTCATGCACAACATGAACAAAACGCTCGGTGTTTTGAGAATGGCATGGATAATCTGTGAAAATAAATGAGTTCAGCAAAGAAAGCAATCAAATTAAGTTTTTCTTGTGCTAACCTGGTAAATCGATAATTTCTTCTGAAAATTGGAATGCATCTAACTGTTCTTGCGAAAAAAACTGCAAGCATGGCGGCTCAGTCAATTCAAATTGTTTCCAATCGATCATATTGAAATATGAGTCACTATCAAAATTGATAAAATTATGAACTGGTGGACCGAACATTTGTCGAATGCTTCCCGTGGCTTCATTGCGGGCTGATAAAATCTTATCATAGGCATCTGAACGCACTAGTTGATCTGGGTCTGTTATCATCGATAACAAAATATTTTCAGGATGAAAAAAATATCCGTTATTTTCAATGAACGGACGGATGACCTCTTGAATATCTTTTGGAAACTGACGAATCCAACATATATAAAGGAAAACATTCCGACTTCCGTGAATTGCCAGTGGTTGGCTTTTTACAAGAAACCAGAATGGTGCATACACTTTCACAACGAACTGAGCCAGTTTTCTCAATACCATCGAGGGTTGCGTACACGTCATATAAAAGCGCAGAATTCGAGAGGCTGTTGTTAGCCAGCGCGCTTTGCAAATAGCGCCGGGCTTCTCGCTGGCTAATTTTTCATCGCATTCTCCGATATGAACGGCTCGAACCATACGATACAAGTAAAGCTGGTCGCCTCGAATATTCCACCCATCTATGTTCGCTGGCATTTCTCCCATTGTAATGCGTTCGAAATTTTGTTTGACCTGACCAAACGGAATAAGCAACAAAATATGCGAATTATTAATTAATAAAATGCTCACAAGTAAAGTATACGGAACACACGGACACGAAACACTATTAATATATTAAACTTACAGGGTAGTGTATGCAATTTTGAATGCCTTCTCCGATACTTCCGGGCCAGATTCCAGGTCCTTTCTGTTTTCCAAGCAATGATCTTAACAGCGCATTAAATGGTAACTCGTTGAAGTGGAAAAGGCACACGAACCACTGCAGCGGTCTCTGTAAATGGCGCTCCATTCTCACAATGACTCCTCTTTTGTACCAGAGCTATCAGTGGGCGTAGCATAACCAATGAATTTGGAGTCAGGCTCTTTTACAATGGTGATGTGTTCTTCATTTAAAACAATATTTCGCGTCACATTTGCCTCGGTTACTTTTTTCAAAGTTGGCTCTTTCTTGCCATCGAAAGAGATACACTTTAATAATTGATGGCATTTGGCCGCCGCTTTTGCTTCCTTACGGAACTTCACACGTTCTCGAAATATTTTATTTTTATTGATGATAAGCCCTTCAAATAACTGACATATATTTTCGGCTGTTTCTGCAGATAACTCTTCTTTGGCTTTTGCGGCAATAGACAATTTTAAATCTTTTATTAACATGGTCGCAAGCAAGGCACCGTAGCGAACTGAAGTATCGCTGCGATCCAAAGCCGAACTAAAATTACGCAAAGAAATGTCCGCCACCGTAAATGTTGTTTTAATCTTCTCTGAGGAATCGCCAACATTTTCTTCAAATTCTAGCTCTTCATCGCTGCCTGGTTGATACCCAATACTGTTGAACTCGGTATATACCGCTTTTGATGGTGCAACAATTGAGCACGTTTGAACACCGCAATTTTTCATCGACATCATATGATAAACATTATCCAAAGTCATCAGCCGTGGACCCCATTGATCGATGAAAAAGTCTTTCGCATCGTCTGGGATTTTATCAGAGGCGGTGCAACTGCATGGAACATTTCTTTCTATGCCACACTTACAACGCGAAATTGAGAACAATTTATTCCACTCATTTACATTGCATTTCAATGGACTTTTAACCAATTTATAGTAATCGTCTAGAAGTTTATCCAACCGTTTACGAACACCTGATACCGATATAATTGGAATGCCTGCCCGCTCCCATAAAAGGGTAATGCTTCTGAAAGCTTCTTGTTTAAAAGCACTCAATTTTCTATTGGGATTAGTGTTATGCCGCAGATACAAGAAATAATTAATAACATCGTACTTAGTCGGTAACATAGTGTTGTTTAATGCACTGATCGTAAAAGACATTTTTTTAGTTTTTTTACCGTTGTATAGTGGAAATTGAAATATTTAATAATGCTTTGTTGAGCCACCAACGCCTTATTACTGAACTAATTTTTATTGTTACAATAAAAAAACACCAATATATGTATTACACTTTGACAACCGACTGTAAACATCGAAGATACAAAGAACAACTTATAAATACATGCAATGCTCTCGGTAAAATAAGAAAAAAACTAGTTTAACACTTTTTCTGCTGCGAAAATCGACATACTTCCTTAGGAAGAGTTTCATGATTTTATGTGAGCTTTAATTTTCTGATATTAGAGTGGTACATTAGGGTAGTAGCAACTGAGATATGATGGGCAAGTACCAGAAGGGGGTGCTTGAGCTCAATGACTTCAAAGACAAAAAAATCGGCCTCGTCGAGACAAAAACATCGATGTATCACACTTTAAAATCTGTTTATAAATGCAGAAGTTATATAGAAAAATGTAAAAGCGCGACCCCTACGTTCGGCATAAAAAAATAAAAAAAATTTTTTTGAAACTACCTTTCAATAATACTTCATATTTGAAGGTGTACGGCGAACTTTTTTTTTGAGGTACGCCCTAATGTCCATGCCAAGTGAATAGCATAACTCTGCTAATTTACAAAGCAACATATGCCAGGAACATCACATACTACACAAAGAAGGAAGATGGTAAACATCATCTTGCGGCAATAGTTCAAAGCTCTAAGCGGCTAATGTTTTTAAACTCCTCACCATAGACTGGAGTGTATAACACTCCTGTCAAATGGCAATCGTAAAAAAATATTTTTTTGAAAATGAAAAAAACTCAAGAATATAAATTCAGGAAAAAAATAAATAAAAAAATATTAATATTTTATTTTCAAAAAAATTTTTGGTAACGCTAAAAAATTATACAAATGGAAAATATCGGAACAAAATATATAATTTTTTAAATAGGAAAAAAAATGGAAAAATTTTTTTATTTTATTTTTTAATAGCTATATAACCAAAAATAAAAATTGGGAGAAAAATAGATTTTCTTTTTCACAATTTGATTTTTATATTTTATCATTTACTACCTACTTAACCAAAAATTAAAAAAATCATGATTTAAAAAAACGATTTTGCGTCTACAAAGGAAGGAATAGATCTTTTACATATATACATTGTTTTCTTCGTTAGAATTTAAGCTATTAAAAAATAAAACTAAATATTTTTTAATTTTTTCTATTTTTAATATTATTTATTATCTATTATTTTTTTGTTATATTTTTTTATGTGCGCACCACCAAATAAATATTTTTTCTCAATTTTTGGAGGCAGTTCCAAAGAACAACTTCGTAGTCGAAAGTGTGTCAAATTTGACTCTAATTAGATTGTAGTACTTTCCCGTATGTCAGCTACAGTTGGCATAGACTTCGACTTCGTTTCAGTTTTACCATTGATTTTGAGACTGAGTTTCGCTTTTAAATTTTTTTCGATATTTTTCAACCAAGCTGACAGAATCTGACATTCCATTCGATTTCATATTAACTCTCCCCTTCTGTCCTCAAAATATGGCCATAAATATTTAAGTTATAAATAAATAGTTGTTGACAGCAATATTTGTTTTTTCCTTTCCTTGAAAGTAAAAACTAAAACTCAGTCTTCATTTTGGAATTCCTCCACATAAATCACTGATCGCAAGTATTTTGCCACCCATAAAACCAACCTTCTTTATTCATCCATCCGCCCATTCACTTCAGACTAGCCGGGGGAGCGTACTTCACTCCACTCAAGTGTCTGCCAGTCTCAAGAGGAATTCCCATATGTCCATATGTCGGCTGACATTGTATGTTGGCTGCGGAGTAACAATTATAAGTCTTTCAAATAATTCCTGAGATTGTTTAACTTCATCGGATGCAACATTGTTGCTTAATTCTTTGTATGTGAGAGGCGAAGCAAGTTGCAACAATCACAAGTGCAACAACAACAACAAATCAATTAAGCATTGAGTAGTTGTAGCCTTAAAACAAAGACGTTTGTGGTTGGTGGCGGCGGCCCTTCTTGTATCGCTCTGTGTGTTTGTTTGTGGACGACATTGACATTTCTCCTGATAAGCTGGATTGTGGGGAGAGGGGCAGACAACAAATGGCATTATACTTTCATTTAGCCGCGACATTAAACCATTCTTCGATATGATTACAATACCTTTTCTTAAGAAAAACAAAAAGGGAGAGCCCCAATTACGAATAAGCCCCAATTACTTTCTTCATATTAGGGTGGGGGACTATGGAATACAATATGGAATTTGTCTTTTGCACTCAATGAAAATAATTCTAAAGATTGATTTTATGATAAAATCGTGGTTTTTAGTTTAAAATGAAAAAATGTCATAGCCATAGTCAAAAAAGAGGGGTTTTAAACATTACCCTAAGACAGCTTGATAACCAGTAGAAATATCGATAACATGACCATTTAGGTGCTCCATCCAAATATGAGGTCGGATCGTGGGGCCTCGAATACACCATCTCGACGAATTTTTATTTTATGTAATGAGATTTGGTAGTCATAAACAGTTTTCAATAATCGATAACTTCTATTAAAGTTATCGATAACAAAATTTTTTTCCTTCTAAAATTCTAAAATTCTAATTTTCGATTTCGAGATTTGTTGGTTACAAACAGTATTCAATAAAATTCTATTAAAGTTATCGATAATTTTCGTTTTCAAGCAAGATTTTTCTCTTTCAAACTTTAACCTGTGATAACTAGATAACTGGCGATTTTTCTATTTATTTTGTGGAGCTCTATCCAAATATGTGACCAGATTGCGGGTCACACTCTCCCCGAAATTTAGTATTTTATGTAATGGGAATTATAGTATTCAATAATCGATAATTTTTTAGTTATCGGTAGCTAACATTTTTATCGAATTCTTTTCCTTATAATTTGCGATTTCGAGCTCATTGGAACAGTTTTTTTCTTTCAAATTTTAACCCTCGATAACTCGATAACTAAGCGAGATATCGATTTATTCTATTTATTTAGTAGAGCACTTTCCAAATATGTGACACAGGTCACACTCTCCTCGAAATGTATTATTTTATGTAATGGGAATTGTGGTATTCAATTATCGATAACAATTTTTTTATCTAATTCTTCTCCTTATAGTTTTCGATTTCGATCCCATTGGAACGATTTTATTCTTTCAAACTTTAAACTTCGATAACTAAGCGAGATATAGATTTATTCTATTTATTTAGTAGAGCACTTTTCAAATATGTGACATGGTCATGGTCACACTCTCCTTTAAATTTATTATTTTATGCAAAAGTATTTATTGGTCATATATAGTGAAACCTAGCAACAGTGGACAGTCACGTTCGGTCAACATTTCTCCATTGTAGAGAGGTATCCACATGTGGTATGTTTATAGTGGTGGAAATTTGAACTTCATTTCTTGATAATCGTCCTCTGAAGGGAGGCGTTCACCTCTATTGGAAGGTTTTTTTTACTAAATTTTTACTAAAGTTGATATTAATTTTAGTCAATCTATCCTTATTTGTCGTTGAGCGTAATTTTTGACCTAAGAACTGATGTGATTAAAAAGTGGGAACAGCTTTCAATATATGTGTCATTCCACGTGATGCGGCAGGATTTTTGACTTCGATAGCTGCGATTGCTTTTAAAGTTTCTGTAGGTATTCTTCTCATAAATAATATTGTATTCGTATTTTTGGAAAAAATAGATTTTTTTCCACTATTATGACCAATGAAATGAATGAAAAAAATTCAAATGGGTGTGTTCATTCAAACTCCTGAAATACTTTTGAAGGTACTTTCAATTTAATTTAAACATAAAATTTTTAAATCATAAAATTTGAAAATATATTTTGATTTTCGAAATGAATCCATTTCACATTTAGATATAGCCCCCATACAAATTTCGCTACCGATTTGACTCTTTCCGCTCTAGGAACCACATATTGTATCAGATTGTCCTCAGATTTGGCAAAACATCTTATATTTAAACTAGGAACACCTATGGTGAAAATATGTCAGATCGGTTCAGATTTATATATATATCTTCCATTAAAATTTCGCTCTCAATTTGACTTTTTCTGTTCTAGAAGCCACATATTTTAACAGATCCTCATCAAATTAGGCAAATATCTTATATTTGTTCTATAACCAGCTATGGCACAAATGGGTCAGATCGGTTCAGATTTATATATAGCTCCCACACAAATTTCACTCCCGATTTCACTTTTTCCACTCTATAAACCACATATTTTAACAGTTTTTCTTCAAATCTTTCAATATATCTCATATTTCAACTGGAAACAGCCATGGTGAAAATGGGTCATCGGTTCAGATTCATCAGGTTTGCATATAGCTCCCATACAAATTTCGCCCCAAAAATTTTCCATACAAATTTCGGATAGACTTTTTCCGCACCACGAAAGCACGAATTTTCACAAAATGAGCATGACACGTTATATTTGAACTGGATGAACTTATTGTGAAAGTTAGTCACTATATTCAATGTTTGGATATAGCACCGATATAAATATTTCCGATTTGACAAATTGGACCAGGTAATATAAGCCTATGATTAGGAAACATAAAAAAATTCTTCCCGTTTGCACTTTTTTACCGAGTTGAATTGTATTTGGATAGAAAGTGGAGTGTATCATATAGTCTGCCCAGCCCAACTTTGGCCTTTCCTTACCTGTTTTAAATTGAAAGTAGTTTTCGTAGATGTCGTATTTAGTGACTGTGTGAGTTTGGAAGTGGTGAAATGATGGGTTCTATTTTTTACTTTTTTTTTTCATTTTTTTTTACAAAATCAACTAGAATTTCAGTGAAAAATCATCACGATATATAATGATAATTTTTTTCAATTCTTCTTGAACACAAGCTATAAAAACAACGAAAAATCCAAGAAAAAATAGACAATAAAAAAAAAATTATTTGTTCTGAAGGTAAACAAAAAATAGAAAAAACTTAATGTTTCCTTAACATAGTTTTTCTTGAATTTTTCATAGTTTTTATCCTCCTAACGAAAACAACGATAAATCCAAGAAAAAATAGACAGTAAAAAATATATATGTTTTGATTTTTTCTGAAGTTGCAAAAATTGAAAGAAAAAAAAAATAAATTTTTCTTTAACATATTTTTTCTTGGATTTTCATTGTTTTTATACCTTGTGTTTATGAACTACTATTGAAAAAATTATCATTCAGATGGTTTTTACTAAAATTCTGGTTTATTTTTCAAAAAAAAAAAAATCGTAAAAAATAGAAACCATCATAGAAACCACTTTCAAACTCACACAGACACTAAAAAAGACATCTAAGAACACTACTATAAAGTTTCAAAAAATAAAAATAAAAATAAAAGAATTAAAATTGTAATAACTTTGAAAAATCTAACCCAGCTATAACGTACCACATCAACACTTCAAAAGTATTTGAAAGTGCCTACAAAACAAGAATAGCACATTAAAATCGGTCAAGTATTTCAGGAGTTACAGGCGATTGAATGAAGACACCTTATTGAAAAAGTAGTATTTTTTCAGTAACTCGCGAAATTTTTTTTTTCAAAAATATATATACAACATTTTTATGAAAAGAATACATACACAAACTTTCAAAACATTCGCAGCTATCGAGATCAAAAATCGTACCGCTTATCATGGAATGACTCATATGTATAAATTTTTTCACAAAATTTTTCATCATCACGTCTGATAATAAGTTGAACGAAAATAATCTCAATTTACGTTAATTTCGGACTCCCAACAAAAACAAATAAAAAAACATCTCTTGAAATATTTACACCACAGCACACCCACATTTTAAGCTCGCCCTCCCACCTCTTATTATCCCCTTCCCCGCTCAATGCATTTAATCTTCTTATAACTCATTCCCCTTATTAAAGGAAACCCAAACAAACAAATGACACAACATTAATTGAAATGTATTCATACAACAATAAAACCTATAAATAAACAAATGGACGTTACACCCCAGCGATTTAACAAAATCGAAAACAACAAAAAAAAACAATAACAAAAAACAAAAAGAATAAACTGAAGTGAAGATTAATGCATCTTGGAGGCCAGAGAATAACTTGGGATATATGTAAAAGAAATAAAACAAAAGCAGACAACACAACATAAAAGAGGAATGTTAAACAATGACCAACCTCAAAATGAAGCTGCCACAGATATTAATGCATCGTCATCGCCAACGTCGTCATCAACATCAGCAGCAGCAGCATCGTCATCATTGTGGCCAGCAGCAGCAACAACAACAACACCATTATTACTTTAAGTATCATTATCAAACTGAATATTTTCTCGATGTCAACTTGAAAAAGATCAATGTCCAGTGGTGGTAAAGTCAGTCATCAGATTGGAGGAACAGCCAACCGCAAATTTGCAGCAGCGACAACAACAACAGAGACAGAGAGTGCTTTAATCCCAACAACAACAACTACGTCAACAGCACCTCCAACCTCAACAACCAACTTCATTGCTACCAACAACCAACCAACCTTCATCCGCAAGATCCTCCTAACGATCGGTGAGGGAGCTGCCTTTGCAATTAATAAGAACAACAACAACAACCACCAACAACTTCCTCATGAATCGAACACAACTCCAAAAACAACAACAAGAAAAAGTGATTTATTTCTGAAAACCTATACGCCACAAAGAGCCTAAAGTGAGTGAGAGTAAGAGAGAGAAAAAAGAGCGAATCAACAAAAAAAGCCGGCTTGACAAGAGCTTAACCCAGAGGTTTGTTTTACACATACAACCCACGAGAGTGGGAGAGCGGGAAAACGAGACCTCTGTGAAGACAGAGAGAGAGAGCGAGCTCCAACTTAGTTTGTTGTAACTGGGAGAGTTGTTGTTTCCTGCTCATTACTTGACAAGTTATCAAGCCCAACAGACGCGTTTTGCTTCCACTTCCACATATTTTTTTAAAGCGCAGCCTAAAACGACGCGAGTGCGGGTTTAAAAATAGTTGTTGTTGTTGGCGTTGTATTTTTCTGTGGCATTAAACACGACAAAGAAAAACGATGAATAATGTTTGAAGCAACAACAAAAAGAGGGAAAATGTGAGAAAATTGAAATTTAAAGTTGAAGTTTTATTCTTGAAGCAAATGTAAAGTTTAATCGTGGTCAGAAGTCTGCCATACAAAGTGTTTAAGTCTGGTATAGTTTGAAGCTCTGCACCCAAAACGGACTACTTCTCGACTATTTTCAATCAATCCAACCTTAAGAAAACATTGATAATTCTAGAAATCTAGAAATCCAAATGGAACAGAGTCTAAAAAGAAGAAAGTAAATTGAGTTTTAGTTGGAAATCAGATAAAATATTCGTAACTTTTCCCCCCAAAAAACTCTACACAACTCTCAAAACATGTCGAAATTTTGTGGAAACGTGATTAATTTAATAAATAATAAATATGTGTGAATTTTCCTAACAAGAAAAGAGCTA